>CM044005.1:5945219-6332486 GCA_024085815.1 Flaveria linearis | reverse complement strand
ACAAGGAATCCGAGATCAAGACAGTGGTTCACACGTTGAGAATTTTGATACGAGGTTCGTGTGGATATAACGAGGCTACTATCATGCTCCAAACACAAGAATTGATAGTGATCTCGAGTTATGCATTCGCAAGGCTCAACAAGCGGCAATAACCGACGAAGGAAGTAATGAGGATTTGGGTCTACGTTCGATCACAACTGGAGGAAAAACCAAAACGGCCCTATGGTACTTTATGAATCGACTTTGGATTCCAAACCGTAATAACCTTCGACACATCATCTTGGACGAAGCTCATCACACCCGATTTCTATTCATCCTGGTTCGCCGAAAATGTACATGGATTTGCGTGGTCAATATTGGTGGCCTGGAATGAAGAAAGATATCGCGGTTCATGTCTCCAAATGTCTCACGTGTGCAAAAGTCAAAGCCGAGCATCAACGACCAAGTGGTTTACTTGAACAACCTGAAATCCCTATGTGGAAATGGGAACATGTATCCATGGATTTCATACCCAAGTTACCACGTACTCCTCGTGGTCATGATAGTATATGGGTTGATTGTGGACCGTTTGACTAGACGGCACATTTCATACCTATACGAGACACCTACAAGGTTTCAAGACTAGCTCGTATATACATTGATGAAATTGTGAGTCGTCATGGCGTACCCTTACACATCATTTCGATCGAGATGCTCGTTTCACTTCGCACTTTTGGTCATCTATGCAAGAACTCTTGGTACTCAATTGGATTTAAGTACGGCTTACCATCCTCAAACTGATGGTCAAACCGAACGAAACACCATCCAAACCCTTGAGGATTTACTACGATTGTGTGTCCTTGACTTTGGTGGTAATTGGGATACGCTTTACCTCTCGCGGAATTTTCGTATAACAATAGTTATCACTCGAGTATCAAGATGGCACCGTTCGAGAAGCACTTTATGGTCGTAAATGCGATCGCCGATCTGTGGACCGACATTGGTGAAAACTTATCACTGGTCCTGAACTTATACAAGAAACGACCGATAAAGTTTCTATCATCCGCAAGAACCTTGAAGTGGCAAGAAGTCGGCAAAAGAGTTACCGATAAGCATCGTAAACCGTTGGAGTTTCAAGTTGGTGATATGGTTTCTCTTAAGGTTTCACCATGGAAAGGTGTTTATTCGCTTTGGAAAGAAGGGTAAACTAGCCCCAAGATTTGTAGGACCTTTCAAAATCCTGAAAAGGATTGGGAAAGTGGCTTAAGCTGGAACTACCTTCCGACCTCAGTGGAGTTCATCCTGTATTCCATGTCTCAAATTTAAGAAAGTGTTTGGCCGACGAGAGTCTGCATGTTCCACTGGAAGACATCCAGATCGACGAGTCATTGCACTTCATCGAGAACCTGTCGAGATTATATATCGCATCATGAAGAAGACTAGGACCACAACTACTCCAATTGTCAAGGTTCGTTGGGAGAACAAGTGTGAGCTGAGTTCACGTGGGAACGGGAAGATCATATGAAGGAGAGATACCCGTATTTTCGTTTAGTTCATTTTAATTCTAGACGAAATTCTTTAAGTAGGGGAGACGGAAACATCTTGTATTAATGTTTATTCTTAATCAATGAGAGAGCTTATATTTTGAAGCCACATACTTTAGACTCTCTTTTTACCTCTAATGGCTCTGCCATTGCACATAAAGTAAACACTAAAGTAGCCAGCTTAATCGATGATGAATTTCTTCTTTTTTGATACCTTATCAAAACCTGAAGTTCTCCAAGTGCCTCATCTTTTCATCTCAGCCTTCTCGTAACAAATTTCGGGACGAAATTTCCTAAAGTAGGGGAGACTGTAACATCTCGTATTTTGCGTTTAATAATGAAAATAATAATAATAATAATAATATAATATATAATAATAATAATAATAATAAATAATATGGTAATAATATCTATAACAATAATAATAATGATAATAGTGGTAATAATAATAATAATAATAATAATAATAATAATAATAATAATAATAATATAATAATAACAATAATAACAATAACAATAATAATATAATAATAATAATAATAATAATAATAATAATATAATATATAATAATAATAATAATAATAATAATAATAATAATAAAGTCCAGGGACCATTTATGCAATTTAAAAACTTAAATAACTTTTATACATAAAATAATAAAAATCAAAACCGCAGGGGCCATTGTGTAACTTCCAATTTTTCAAAACCAACCCTGCCCCCCCTCGTTTTCCCGGCGAAACTTCCGGCCACCGCCGGCACAACTCCGGCGAGGCCCAAACACCGCATTTCACGCGGTTTTAATTCAAATTAAAGCTCCCGACATGTTCGCGACCGAGATTCGAACATATGGACCCATTTAATTTGAAAAATGCGCTCGTTTACGCGGTGCAAGAATCGAACCCGCTCGATCCGTTCAAAATCAATTCGAATTGAGCTCGTACGCACAAATTGCCACTATAAATAGAGGGCAAACGATCATCTACCCGCACACAAACTTTCTGTAAACTCAATTGATCAAACACCACACAAACATCGAATTCGATCATCGTCTTCATCGCGACCTGCAACTCTATCGAGCACCATCTTCGAGCTTTCTAAACCCGAATTGATAAGGGTTTTTGTTTATCATCATCAAACGAAACTGTCTGTGCAAGGAATTTAATTATTATCTACACAATCATCTCGAATCATATCTCCTCTGCGCGGCTGTTCTTGATCTTATTCTCTATCAAATTAACATCGAATCAGGTAATTGAACACTCCATTGTATTCGATTTTACATGGGGATCAAAAGCCCCATGAATTTGAACATTTACAGATTCGAATTGATCCTCAATTTGGATCAAATCAAATCTAGGGTTTATGTGAATTTGGGATGAATTGCAATTGGTGTTTAAATGAAATTAAAACAGAACAAAATCGCGGCTTAGGCCCTTGTTACACTGGTCCCCTGCGTTCCATGTTAAACAGGAGGTCCCGGGTTCGACCCCGGGCACCCCCTTATATTTTTAAAATACTTTTTTAAGCTTTAAAAAAATTATAAAAAATTCCTAAAAATTATAAAAATTAATTTTATAAACTCTGAATTTTTTTAAAGTTATCAAACAAATTTTGGAAAATTATTCTTTGAAACACTTAATTTTATATATAAAATATCAAATAACAAATATTATAATTAGTTTATTTTACCAAAGTAAACTTTAAATAGTCAAAATTACTACGTTATTATTTGTCATTACGTTACCTTTAATTATAAATTTATTTATGTCAATTATGAAATGTTATCTACATTTTATAAATTTAATCATTTTATAAAAATTTAATATTTTTTTATAAAATGATTAATTATCTTTCTTTTATCGTATAAAATATATATATACGATCTTGATAACTAATCCCAAATTCCATCAAAGACCCTAGATTCTCGTTAAAAACGTTAAGATTAATATAACCAACTTAAACCTCGTCGATATATATATAATCATAGGTACCTTGTAAGAGAATTCGTTGGAACGTCGTCTATTATCCTTATTAATCGTCATCCATATACTTAATTACCAAGTGAGTATTTCTATACCCATTTTATTATTTCACACACTTTTGGGTGAACATGTTACCGTATAAACGTTTACACTTGTAAACACGTTCGATTCTTGTAAACTTATGGCAATTTGCTTGTGTGTTGTGATTAGTTGAATCTTGTAGCTACCATGTAATGTCGATATACGTACAATCATTAACTATTGCTAGCCTGGCGACGTCATAGATCTATGGCCTGACAAGCCTGCTTGGTTGATCCAAGTACACTTAGCTAATCGTATATACTTTTAACGTTAATAGAATATTAACGTCGTTTGATACTTGTAAAACATTGTCAAGGTTTGATTGTGCATTCTGTCTTACATCCCTAGTTACCTTGTTCTCTAATTTACAACATGAATTGCCATCTTTTATATACGTATGTATGAAAAACAATAGAATGCTCACCAACAATATGTGACCTTTTATTTTTTAACATGTTTCAGGCAATAGCGTTATGTGGCTGTGAACAATCGTAACTCTCACGCCTCGACGATTCCGCCGTCAAGGTTGGGGTGTGACAGTGATAGACGTTTGATTACAAATGAGATGTTTCACTTTAGGGAATCCTTCAAGTCTCTTGGCATAATACATACCAACTTGAACTCTTCCAGTGAAATACGAGACGTTTTGAGAGGAAACATTGTAAATGATGACGAGTTACCATGGTACGTTAGACTTATTATCATAACTTCCAGAATATAATTTTGTGGTAAGGTGATGTCTAGAAATAAATAAAAGACCAACAATGATAAGAAAGGTTAACCGTCGGAATTTAAGAATCCCAAACGTCACCATATGAAATGACCTTAACGCATATCTTGTGAATATGTATTTCTCCTTTGACCAACCATCGGTCTAAGAATAATACGATATGCGAAGATTTTGGAATGAGTTCACGACGAGGGTTAAGAATATTATTAAAAGCATAAAATAAATCGGTTATCCAAATAACGGTCGCTGTTTTAACGTCATACCACGTATATGAATTTTTGAAACAGATACAGGTCATTTCTTGTCGTTGTGAGATAATGGGTCGAATTGAATTTTAGCCAATCGGTCTATAATGCATCAATTGTCATCGTGACCTCTAAATAAGAAGCATTTAGTTGAAAGGAAAGTTAAACAGGAGATTCACGGGAACACAGAGGTTAGGTTTTATCATATGTGAAGGTAAGACACTTGGACACATACCAGTTACGACTTTTCCTTTATGCCAAACCCATGACTACAGATTTCGAAATTCTATGAGTCATTATATCCACATCGCAATGAGGATAATAACGAGTCTTGTTGTTCAAACTCAAGATAGAGTTTTAAATATTGCCAAGGTTAAGGATTCAAAAGCGATTCAAGAAGTGATGCGAATAATAGGAGAGGTATTTGTAAACATGTTTTGCAAAGTAACAAATTTCCAAATGCAGATTGCATACGTAATTCATCAAACAATAAGATAGGTATTTGATAATATCTTTATTTGACAAAAGATTGTTTAGGAAGACTATACTTATGGTTTGATGATATCTCAAAATGAAAGTTGATAAGTAAGGAATAAATGGTTCCATATAGCTAGATCAAATCAAAACATGAGAATAAAGGGAAGAAATCGATTTAAGAATTTAAATGCTTCAAGCTTGGAATCAAAATCAACCTATAGCGATCGGGTCTCATTTCAAGTTCAGAAATCATGTTTGGCTTGATAGATCGAAACACTAATATTGTTTCACCCGTCAAGTTACTACATGCTTCTCGTCACTTGATTACAACCATGGTAAGTTGAAGATCAAGAAATGTGAGTAATCATCAAGGTGTGGTTTTCACTCCTAACTTGATGGTGTATTCCCAAGATATGACCACTAACTTACCAAAAAAAAAACTCGATCCCAACTCATTGTTAAGGATCCACAGGAATAAGATGAGGTAAATCACCATTAAGGTAAGGAAATCACTCCTATCTTAACGATGAAGTTTTACAAAAACAAATATAATAGGATGAACTTCTTCATCAAAATCCAGAATTCACTCCTACTTTGATGAGATCATTTCATTTGAGAGAATACAATCCATAAAAATGAAATTATCATCAAGGTATGGAATTCACGCCTATCTTGATGATTGAGCTTCATAATAACAAGAAAACGATCAAAGATTAACATTTGTCACCAAATTACGGGTTTCAATCCTGTTTTGGTGAGATCATGTCATTTGTGAAGTGTAAGTTCCAATGAGAATAATTGAAGTCAATCCTCAGGATGAGGAATTTGCCCATCCAGATGATGAAATTTCATAAAACACACAATTGGAAACCATTTATCAAAACAAATAAAGAATCATCAAAGTAAGGAAATCACCCCTGTTTTGATGAGTTAGAATTGTTTAGGAGGTACGAGTGTTCTTAGTTCATAGATTGACCTTTTGCATCCCCCACAGTGCAGACAGTTCAAGGTTCGACTTAACAACAAAAGAAAAAGAACATCACTTAGAAATTCAGAAAATTTCAAGTTACATCAATGTAACCAAGGGAAATCATGTTTACAAAACTTACGGTCAGAGTTTGAGGTAATAGAATTTGTTATGATGTTCAAATCTTGGATGTCTTAAATCAGGAAGACGAAATCAAGGACAAGAATGATTTAACACCATAATGAGATGTGAACATTCGATTCACAATCGAAAGGAAAATACATGGACTTCTCAAGATATGAGGTCAACCATAGTCTTATTGAAGACACGCGTACTTATAGGTGACCACTCATCTCAAGGGTTTCGAGTCAAGTAAATGGATTCAATGATCGAATCAAATCACCATTTACACTTTGCCTAGAAAAAGTATCACGAGAGGTAGGAATTCCATCTACAGCATTGCATGTTCTTAGTTATGGAACACATCCTTAAGAAGATTTGAGAACCATAAGTAGCGGTTTAAAGTTTCGAAGACCATACAGTTTAGATTCCCAATATCTTTGGTTATATTAAAATCCATGTTCACGTTGGTCCAGGTAAGAAGATAGTTACATGTAACGCTGAGTTCAATACCGTTACACGTTACACGTTGAGCGTTTAAACGTAAGAGTTAAAATGTAGGATGAGTTCAATATTAACAGGAACATTATTTAGGTTAAGAATGAGAAGATATTAAGAATTTGGTGATAAACCAGTTCAAGGATTCAAGGATTTTTTAAGATACAAAAGGATGATTCCATTTGGTAACGCATTACCATTTGGAACACGTCAAGGTATTTGACCCATTTGCCTTAGAGACTTGTGTAGTGACCATAGTTTATCACTCATCACAGAAATCCCCAAGTAAACATAACTGGTCTCACAATGAGATTTATACGATATGCTTGCCTTATCCCGAAGGCCTTTTGTCAGGAAATCCAGAATACAGGTGTCTATGTGTCATACAAATTTCTTTGGTTCATAGAATCAAAACCTTGATGAGATTTTTATAGATTAGACATAAAGTCTAAGGAATTGAACCCACAATGATAAGTGTAGATTCCGCATGTCGTCGAGAATAGGTTTAGGAAGTTCATTTGTCGGGGAGAGTCAAAAAGTCAAAGTTAAGTCTAGGGAGACAGGTAACTAAGTTTAAGCATACATAAGGCAATCCTATGCTAAGGCATCAAGTTGCACGTAAGAAGGCATAGCATTATGTAGCATGCAAACCATGTATATATTTACAAGAATATAAATGTTATCCTATAAGGTTCATGCATAACCTATAATCTAGGTCACCATTTCTAATAACCTAAATCCCTATAGTTATGGGCTCTGATACCAATCTGGCACACCCCAACCTTAACGGCGAAAACGTCAAGGTGTGAGAGTTACGATTGTTCACAGCCACATAACGCTATTATTAATTCAAAATATATTAATCAAGATTCAATTGTAGCAATACAAGTAAAATGCTCAAACAAAGATACATCATAAATACAAGGTTGAAAGTAACAAGATCATTGTTTATTTCTCTAAGTCCAGTCCTAATGAGATAAGCTTCAAAAGATCACTTTAAACTCGAGGGTTACCTGAAACATGATAAAAATAAAAGGTCAACTAAAAATAGTTGGTGAGTTTTCAAGGTTTTCATACATAATATGAAAAGATTACAAGTAGCAATTCATGTCATAGGTTATAAGCTAGTAAGGTTATAGAACACATATCTTTACAATCAAACCTCGACTTGATTACAAGTATATAAGATTGGCTAAGTGTATTTGGTTCCCTAGTGCACAAGCATACGGCTCCTAGGAGTCGGCAAAAAAACTATTTTTTTTTATATTTAGTAAAATTTCTTAAATTGATTTTAAGGCAAAAAAACACTTTTTAAAAAATATGGGGGTGCCCGGGGTCGAACCCGGGACCTCCAACTTATCAAGGGGGACACAGAACCGGTGAACCAGGCATACAGCCGTGTAAATACCCCGGATCCAAATTCTTTTAAACCTCAATAAAAGAAACCCCCAATTTCACATAAGAACCCTAATTCGATCGATCCCAAATTGAACATCAATTCGCAAATGTTAATGGAAACATTCATGGGGCTTTTGTTTCCCTTGTAAAAACAAACCAAAAGAGTATCTGATTACCTATTATTTCAGTGGAAATAGATGGTTTCAGATCGAATGTGGTCGCGGCAGGGGGAGGTGATCGAAGGACATGTTTGTGTTTGTTTCAGATGGAGTTGAAAGCTGTAAACGATTAGAGATATATATGATTGTGTAGGTGCGATTAATTCGATTATTTTAGAGCGTAGTGCGATCGATCGTGGTGGAAAAGGTGGCCGAAATCGTGGATGGAATCGTGGGTCTAGATCGCACTACTCAATTCGAATTTTAAATTGTTTTGGTTGCTTAATTCGAAACTGATGCGTGAAGCGGTTTAATTGCATTTAAAACAGGCGTTTTGGCTGATTTGGTGGTAGCCGGAGTTCGGCCGGTGGTTGGCCGGAGGTAGAAAGTCCGACGGGGAGAGATGGGAGGGCGGTTTGGGTTTTAAATAATTTTACACTTATGGTCCTTGAGGTTTCAAGAAGTTACAACAGGGAATTAAAGTTTTGTTTTAGATTTACACAAATTACAGTTTAATCCCTGAAGTTTTATATTGTTATTATTTTATATAAAAATTAATTAATTACAAACTTTAACATATTAAAACTTATATTATTATTATATTATATTATTATTATTATTATTATTATTATTATTTATTAAGTAATAATTAACATTATTAAGTTTCAAAAAAAAAATAATTAAATAAGAAAATAGTCATAAGTAATCCACAAGTTTCATATTAGGTAACAATAGTCCTTACAAGATTAACGGCGTTAACTTTTAATTAACGTAAAAGTACAGGATGTTACAAGTTGTTAATAAATGTCACTAATAACATATAATCATAACTAACTCGAAGTGGACAAATAATGTGTAGAAAGAGTATGAACATTGCTTTACATAAACTAACATGTACTTGCTTAATTGAGACCCTACAAAAATAATTTGTATTCATTAGTATATGTCATATGTGGTTATGTTTATAATATAACTACATAATTTATTTATTAACACCTACTTATTATTTAATCTTGTGTTTATAAGAATTTGAAGCTATACTACATTTGTGAGAGACAATAATCAATAACATCAATTTATGAACCACTACGTAATTATCTAAATGATAATCTGTCGTATTATTAGTTGTTTGTTTCATTGTTTATTATGCTTGTTGAGTTACTATGCATAAACACTAGCATTTGACAATATCGTATAATACAAATGACGTCAAGTTTTTACATTAACACCTGTCAACCACTCAACCTTTGAAAAAAAAAAGAACTTCATACAACATCCATATATTTATACAGCTTCTTATACTAACTCAAAAAAAAAAAAAAAATTAGAAATGATGAAATGTCATTTAACACTTTGAGCGTTCAACAAGTTGTTATTTTACAAAATAAGTTTAATTTTATCGTTTAAAAATATTAACATTATATGCCATATATTTATTTTTCTCTCTCAAAATTAGTATAAGACTTTCTATAAAGTAGTTTTGATAACTGCAACTATATCAACACCTCAACCTGTTACCATGTTTATTATTTGTAGTGTAGCTCATTTGCATCAATTAAAAAACTTATAATTTAAAATCTTATAATTATAAATAGTGACATGTGTGATGAAAAATGCTTCATTTAGAAGTTTAGTTGAATGATTCATTAGTTGGAGGTGTTGATTCTAGCTTTGAATTCAAAGGTTTGCTTCTTTAATACAACTCTTAACAAACTCTTATCATCTTCTCATTCATATGTTGCTATCAATTCTAAAATCCATTTGTTTGGTGTGTATAATATATACCCCACACTTGATTCCCACACTTGATTCCCACATTTCTTCACCTCCCAAACACTCCCAACACATAATCACTCTTATCTGAGAATTAGGTCCCATTTATCTAAAATTAAGTTAATATGACCAATAATTATGTGTACTTATTCTAAAATTGTTTAGTTAATAATAATAACTTTTAAGAGAGACAATTAGGATCCATTCATATGTAACCTCTTATACGCACATGCATTTTAAAATTTATATGGTATGATGTATTATCTAAACAATTTATCTTTTAGTAGCATTTCAATATCTAATTTAACTATCTATATATTTTGAAGGGTACACCAAAGTGCTTGGGGCTTGAGGCATCGTTATGTGTAGTAATTGTGTTTGTTTTAAATCATTGAGAGTTATAGTCGATTCTATAAAGAATATTTAAAAAGTGTGTGAGTTAGTCGTTCTAAATAAATATAAAGATACTAAAAGATTTGCATTCAAATCACTAGCGTTTACATGTTTCACAACCAGTGGCGGAGCTTGACCACTCCCGAAGGGGGGACGGGGGCGAAATTAATTTTTATTAGGGGGGGGCGAACTCGAGTTTTATATGAAAATTTACACTACCGAGCCAAAAATTTACACTACCGAACTAAAGTTTAACACTACCGACGAAAAAAAGAGGGGGGGCGCCCCCCCCCCCCCCCCGGTCCTAACTATGCTCCGCCCTTGTTTCACAACTCGATTTTTTTCTATTTTGACACCTCCTTTATCAAGTTGATAGGAAAAAAATAAATTCCGTATAAAATCAATCGACATATTTCAATATCTTGAAATATTTGTAACATAAAATATTCCTTTTTTCTAAAAAACATACTAATGAAATAGATTAGTTTACAACTCGCATTATAGGTCTCTTTTGTTTCTGAAGAATCACTATAATTTTCATTTTTAAAGTGCATATAAACAGAAAAAAAGTTACTTTACTCATGAGTCATGACATACCAAACAGAGGAAAACAACATGGTAACAAGCTTACCCCCACAACCTTGTGTAGATGTGTGTTTTAAGCCATTAAAAATAAATATATTCAAACGAACATTACAGTAATTATATTTATATACAGTAATTATATTTACATAATTATATCATTAATATGTTTATAAAAACATACGTATTTCGTCGAATATATTGGTTTAAAAGGTTCTATGCATAAATAATTTATTTTGAACCTTCCCCATATAATTAATTTGTAATTTTGATTGACTTATTAGACATGCATGAGATAAAACATAAATTAAACAAACGTGTTGCAGAATAACACTCGGCGATAGACGTTTTGGGAACAAGATTAATAGTTAATCATCGTGATCATAACAACAAAACTTCAGCGATATTCATGGAGTAATTACAGTTGACTATGATCTACAACAAACAGTGAACTACAAGTTTAATTCAACTTTCAAAAACTTCTTGTAACAGATCCATGGCTTTCAAACTTCCAACTTTGTGATTTTGTTCGCTTTCGCGTGTCGGATCGCGCCTTTCTGTAGCCACATTGGGCTTGTTTTGAATCTTCCCTGATAATAAACTCAAAACACAACAAAAGTTAACACAACTTACAACAGAAATGAACATAAATCTATAAACATAATAACAGTTGCGTACATATGAATGCCCTTATTTTCTTCCAATGTTGTGGACTCGATCATCGCGGTCCAATGATCCACACGACGGTGAAGTCCCACTGTCAATGCACGCAGTACCACTGCTTTCAGCACTAAATCGCGAGTGTGAGAATGTCATGGGTTGAGAAGCGTAGCGCGCTTTCTTTGGCGATGACTCGGAGTTGGTCACGAGAGTGGTGATGGAGTTGTTATTCTGCCACAATCAAGATGTAAATAGATGAAATGAAGCATAATGTAACATGATATATTATCTCTAGTGCACTTAATTATTACCTGATCCACTCTTGTGGGCTCTGGTTCGATATGAAAGAGTTCTTCGAAATTTTTAAAAGTGAGATCGATATCGGGTATGTTCAAATCATCCAAGCATGATGGTTCTTCACATACGCCGAGATCTTGCATATTTTGAGACCAAAGCTACGCAGAAATTTGAATACGAATTAGAGGTGTACATGGTCCGGTCCGGTTCTAAATAAAAAATAAAACGGAAGCCTAGTCCTTGGTAGTAACAAGTACAACCATATGGCTTATAGTTGCAGTCAATTATCAATGCTAGAAAAAGAATTTTCACCAATGAAATCAGGACGTACAAAAAACTAAAAGAAAAAGGAAAACTTTTTAACGCTTGTGTTTAATCTGTAATTAGTATTAGAACATTAATAGTCTACTCTTTATATATTGTGAGTATGTTTTATATATTATAAAAAATGTTTATAAGTGATTTGTGAGTGAAGGATATAAAACTTTCCATCTTTATATTCTGTAAAACAATGTCATCTTTATTAATCTTTTAATATTTGTTAAAAGTAGTTGAGAGTAGAGGAGAGGAAAAATATAATGATAATGTTATAAAAATATTATTAATTATAAAAGAAAGAGGAAAAAGTAGTGATTTTTAATGTAATTATAAATATTGATTTATATGTGTTGGTGCAAGTCTAATTAGTAGTATATATATTTAAATAAATAATTAAAGTAATTGTTAATTGTACTTTCTATAGTCACTAATATTTCGCTAAATAAGTTAATAATATACTTCTGAAGATTATAAAACTAAATTTTATCTACAAGGGTAAAGTTTTCGAAATACTCTTAGTATTTTAATATTATAAAAGTAAAAGTAAAATAATAATAATAATAATTTAATCAGTATGAAAAATGAAACAATGCTAGTAAAAAAAATACATGTTCAAATGTCCAATGTAATTTCTTTAGGGAAATGTGTTAATCAGGCCAGGATTTAAGTTGAATTAGGCTTAACCGTGATCAAGCTGAGTCTTTCGACTAAAGTACAACTAAATGACTAATGGGTTTATGTTTGGGCCGCCATGACTTGTTAATTATACCATTATTCATTTACATGGTGGAAAGAAAGTGGTGTGACGTACTAACATGTATGCTTGTTGTAAAGAAAACAGTCATTGGCCTAGCAGTTTCAGGTTAAAGATTATGAGCGATAATTGATAGGCTGGATTCATGTAATCTTGATTCTTGAGTGTGTTTATTATTTTTCACGTGAAAAATAATTAGTGAATTACACATATAGTCCGCTTGGTTTAACTCTATTCACATCTTTAGTGTAAGTTTAAAAAGTTCTCTATTCATGTTATATGCAATGTTTTTAAAACCGGACCGGACAGTGAACCGGACGCCTTACCGGTTCACTGGTCGGACCGGTTCAACCGGTCGGACCGTATATAAGAACCGGACCGTATTTATGTAAAAATTACAAAAAAATAAAAATTTTTATAAAAAAGCCGGTTCAACTGGTTCAACCACCGGTCCGACCGCCGGTTCGACCGGTTCAACCGGTCCGGTTACCGGTTCGACCGGTTCAACCGGTCTGACCACCGGTTCACTGTTAAACCGGTTTTAAGCACCGAACCGGACCGGATTGGAGTCCGGTTCCCGGTCGAACCGGTCGGACCGGCCGGTCCGGTCCGGTTTTCAAACATTGGTTATATGACTTTCGCTTGATGACAAGTTTGAAGTCAAATCTTAACTTCCGTTGAAATCTCTCTTAAAATTGAATTTGACTAAAATACCCTTCTGTGAGACTATTAAATATTAATGTTGCACCATATATAGTATCCTATTTTCTTTCAAACGCATAACTTTAGATGATAAATGGACTAAAACAAGCATAGGAATGATGAAACCTGGCCGCTCGGAACCCGACTTTTGTATTGCCAAAACGGGTCTCCTTGGAGGTTAGTTTCATTGGTTTCAGATTCTAAATAGTCCAATTGTGTGAAAGGTGACGAACAGGGATCTAGAATTAGCTCGTGGTGATTAATATGCCCTTCATCAAGCCTAAATTGCTGAGAGGATAGATCGACGTTGTTCTGATTCACTTTGTGTTCTTCGCAACGTATTACCAATGGAATATGATCAACATCAATTGTTTGAACTTGTAATAAATCAACAAGTTGTTGTAGAATGGGTGCTTGCATACCACCATATGTATCCTAGTGGCAAAAAGTTTAACAAAGCACCACTTTAATAATAATAAACATCACAATATTTATGTAACATCCCAAAATATAACATACCTTAACAACACTTGTGTTTGAAGAGGCACATGAGCTCGAACCAAATTTAAGGTCAAGAATGCCACTACCATTATCAAACCGGTTCAAGTCAAAACCCCATAAGGCCCCTAAATCACGGGCTGATGGGCAGCCAGCGTAACTACTGATGACCCTTTTCATATGCTGAGAAGAAGCGTCGTGTTGGCTAAGGTCACAACCGCGACACATGAACTTCTGATGATCATAACATCGGACATAGGTTGGGCGCCGTCTGCAAATGTCACAAATGAGGGTCCTATGATGGCGTTTCGACAGAGGATTGGCTGTGTGAACCTTAGTATCACATGAAAGACAAAGATAGGCTGCGTCCGCCTTACAGTAAACAACTGATCTTGAATTCACACAGAATTCACAATATCTATCCATGACAAGTCACCTGAAACAAATATACACCTTGACTTTTTTTGGTCAAAAATGGCATTTTGGAAAACAAAGGCACTGGTTTATTATACATAAGTTTAACAAATTAATTATAAGTTTTGTTGGAGCATAAAAATGTTCAATTTATGATCCCTTTGAACAGCAAGATTTTATTTTAAATCTTAAACACTTTGTTTGACTTTTTTCTAGTCAACTGTTCCAAATTCTGGTACACTAGTTAATAACCAGATTCTCATGGCAAGATCGAGATATGTCGCTTATTAACTAACATAGAATCGAGATCTCACGCTAATTAACTAACATAATATCAAGATCTTGCGCTAATTAACCAGCATGATGATTTGTTAATTCAGAATCACAAGAACTCAAACAAAATTACGCGATATTTGGAACCAAAACACGCAGTTACAGGAGCTCTCTGAACTACAACTTTAAACATCAAGCTCCAAGATTAAAAAATGGATCAAAAACCAATATACCCACGTGAAAAAGGTGATCTTTTTATATTTTAATCAATCAAATCAACATCCAAACAAACTAACCAGCTATATCTTCGACTTTCGAACTCCAGAAGTTGAAAGAATCGCGCAGATATGTGCAGTTTCTTGATCAACAACAAGGTGTTGCAGGTGTTTCTAAACCTGCAACTTCAATGGCAACACTCCAAGATCCAAGGATGAATCAATATTCAATACAGATCAGTACCCAATTTTGCAAATTGATCATAAGTTATTGATGACTAAATTCAAAGAAATCAAACCTGCAATTAACTTTTAAAACAAGAGGATAAAGTTCAGTATGTTGATGATGATGATGATCATGCACCATTGGCTTTGAGCTTCTCTCACATGCTCAAAGAAACTGAGAGAAAGATTGTTATCTATCCATCTATCCAACGATAGATGACTATCCAGAGTTGAAAACTTTCAATCCAGGGCATTGTAGAAACTTGATGAGGAATGTACAAGTCGTTTATGCAGTGGTGTTGTGGAGTTTTGAATTTAGGCTCTGGGAAAAAGGAATGACCCTATCTTGCCTATGCTTTTCTGGGCTGACGTGTCGGACCTTTTATGACGTGGTCCTTGCCATGTAAGATACAAGTGTGGGACCAGCTGGCATTATCTAGCGCACGTGCTTGGTCCATGTATGGAGCGAATAGAAGTTTGCCACGTGGGATGGGAAATTTAAGTTGGGACCAAATTAGCTGTATTTTATTAAATCTAAAATATACTTAATAACTAATAAGTTTGCCAAAATTCCAAAAAAGCCTTTCTTGTTGATGGTTGAGCTAAAAGTTGACTTAAAATAGATTTTCTTATACTTTTTTTTAAATTTCTTATGGTGTTTTTAGCGGTCTCTCTACCTAACAAGATAGAGGAAAGACTCGCCTACACCTACCCTTCCCAGACCCTGCTCTTGAGTGGGATATACTGGGTGTGTTTGTTTGTTTGTTTGTTATGGTGTTTTTAGGCGAATGGTTAAAATCAGTATAAAAGGTTGAGATTTTATTTTAAAAAGACTCACCAGAGTATTAAAGATAGTTCTAAACATCGTTTAAAAACTTAAGAAGTTTGATTATACGAGTACTTAACTTTTCAATTAAGTTACTACACTAAAGATAGAGGAGTTGGACTTGAGTCTTCTTTGATCATAAGAAAGACTTCTTTAAAAACAATTAAGATTAAACCTAGTTAAAAGTAATTTAGGAAGTAATAACATGTGGTACTGTTGTTAAAAATATATAGACTTAAGTATCTCTAGGGTTCACAATTCTTATTGTCAAATCAATATTTCAACCTCAAGTACCTCTAGCCTTAACTTGCATGAATAGAAGATGGAAACATATACTTTTACAAGAGAGGTAACTTTGATAACTTGTGCTAAGTTATTAAAATGTTTCATAGAATGACAGATAGCCTTTGAATTATTCAGAATCTTTTTAAAATTTACCCATTAAGAGACTCCATAAATAATTTAAATATGACATGTACGTAAAACCTATTTTGACCAATTTAGAGGTTGCCTTTTAATGAAATCATTAAGAGGCAACACAACCTTTTAATCTAATGGGATTAGGTCTCTTTAATAGGCCCGATGTAGACTAAACCTACTGGGCTTATGTAGTGTGATCGGAGCTTAGAAGACTTGCATACCAGATAGGTATAGTCTAAAAGGATTCATACGTAAAAGTTTAGGCGAATAATCTAAGAATGTGAAGAATGTTTTTGGTATTTTCAATTACATTCTCTCATTATTAATACATCATCGCCAAATTGAAGATGGGAGATTGAGATGTTTGTCATTTTCAAATTTGATTCTATATAAAACACTTTTTCCTTAAAGATATCTTTACATTCTCTCAAAATTTAGAAGTAAAGCTTCTACCATCAAAATAAAAGAGGAAATGTGAATTGTGATAGAGATTACTTTATACCACCTTTTTTATTTTAAAGTTTTTAGTTTGAGCCCCGTTGACAAAGACAAAACCATTTGCTAACTCTGGAGGTCGCTTTGCTTAGCTTGGTGAATATTGAAGCAGACTAAAGTTGTTATGTTGCATTTAAATGTGTGATTGTTAAGCACCCAACAACAAATATCCTTCCAGTTTAAAGCCGTAAAGGAAAGAATGTTTAAATTCGAATATCTGAATGTTATGAATAGATGATTTCAGTATCCAAATTTGTATTGAAAATTTTACATATTGGAAATTCAAAGATTCGAAATTTTATATGCGCATTGATATTGAACGAATGTCCATTTTCTCAACTAAAGACGTAATATCATTATTTTGCAATTAGTATGAAATTCATGTTTCAATAAACCTAACATTTAGTTTAACGTTGCAAGTTAAAATAAAGAGTTTCAAAACAAACGGTTAACAAGTTTTCTATGTTTTAATTTCCTTGTGTTCATCACAATGCACCTGCTATAACACATGACAAATGAAAGAATTTTCTTAGCTAATTTCATTTACTACGTAATAATATTAGCGCCACTTAGCTACAAAAAGAGCACGTCGCTATTATATATAACTACGCATTTGGCAATGATATTTCGCTACACTTATCACTACAGAAGTTTGGCTGCACTATGTTCCACGATGAGGAGTTTTCGCTAGGGATTTTAGCTACAGACTTGCTACGGAAATTTGCTATGGTTTTTAATTCGCTGCGAATTCTTTTACGAAATTACGTTGCAGGTGTTGTTATCATTTTTTTAAATATTTTTTCTACTATTCAAGCAATGGATTTATAAGCTTTATATTAGAGATCTTTTTAGGGATGACAATGGGACGGGTTTAAGCAATCCCAACCCAATACCCGATTATAAAGTGTGTTTCATACTTGGCCTGAAATTCGATATGTATTTATCGGATATTTATCCATCGGGTATCGGGCATAGCCGCGGGTAATCGGGTATACATATTTGTTGAAGAATTAGCCAATTCTAAACCGTAGATTACACACAAACAAGTACGAAACACCAATGATCAACTCAAGATTCCAATGATTTCACTTAGAACAAGATTACAACGAAGAAAGGATTACAGAATTGACTTAATGAAAGTCAAAATTGCAACTAACTATTCTGAGCATCAACTAACTATTAATACTTGGAAATGAGAACTAATACTCGGAAGAAGAACTAACAGTCCTCTAACTATTACACTTTGACATAAGTGGTCCCTGAACTATATATTTCACAATCTCCACCTTAGTTCAAGACCTACTTATGACCAACACTTAACAACTCCAAACATTTATTAAACTTGAAACCTGGCACAACTTTAGTTAAAGCATCAGCTGCATTATCATCCGTATGAACCTTCTCAACCTTTACTTCTTGTGATTGAACAACTTCACGAATAAAATGCAATCTAACATTAATATGCTTTGTCCTCTCATGATACACTTGATTCTTTGAAAGACATAGTGCACCCTGATTATCACATAATACCACTATGTTTAGCAACATCACACCCAACTCAGTGATAAATCCCTTCAGCCACAATGCTTCTTTGACAGCTTCAGTGAGGGCTATATATTCGGCCTCTGTAGTTGACAATGCAACTACATGCTGAAGTGAGGACTTTCAGCTAACCACACCATCATAAACTTTGAATGCATAACCAGTGAC
Source organism: Flaveria linearis (assembly GCA_024085815.1). Taxonomy (NCBI): domain Eukaryota; kingdom Viridiplantae; phylum Streptophyta; class Magnoliopsida; order Asterales; family Asteraceae; genus Flaveria; species Flaveria linearis. The sequence continues at coordinate 6,313,752 of CM044005.1, read as the reverse complement.
AGATCGACCTTTGTCCATATCTTTGGCAAAATCAGCATCCACATAACCCAATACTTCATAACCAAGACTTTGACAATTACCAACACAAGCCCAACCTACTTAGTTCCACATAGGTACCTCAAAATCCATTTTACAGCTTCCCAATGCACCTTACCAGGATTAGATAGGAACCTACTTACCACACTTACAGCATAAGCTATATCTGGTCTAGTGCATACCATCAAATACATCAAACTGCCAACAGCATTTGCATATGGAATCCTCTTCATGCTTTCTATCTCACTAGATAACACATGTGAGTCTTTAGATGAAAGCTTAAAATGTTGACCAAGAAGAGTACTCACTGACTTGCAGTTAGTCATTGAAAAATTATTCAACACCTTTTCAATGTAAGTAGTTTGTGTAAGATACAGCTTGTGATTTATAAGATCCCTTAAGATTTCCATGCCTAGGATCTTCTTGGCTACTCCCAGATCTTTCATTTCAAATTCACCATGTAACATCAGCTTGGTAGCATCAATCTCAGCTTGATCTTTACAACATAACAACATATCATCAACATATAGTAGCAAGTAGACATAATCCACTGTAGTGTACCTTTTATAATACACACAGCTATCATAACTACTTCTATGAAACTGCTTACTCATCAAGAACTCATCAAACCTCTTATACCAACATCTAGGTGATTGTTTCAATCCATAGAGGGACCTTTTAAGCAAGCATACTTTCTCATCATTCTTATGATCAACAAAACCAGGAGGCTGCCTTATATAAATCAGCTCATCTAGGCTTCCATGTAAGAAAGCTGTCTTGACATGAAGCTGCTCTAGCTTCATGTTACCAGTAGCCACCAAAGACAAAATCACTCTAATGGACGAATGTTTAACCACCGGTGAGAAAATCTCGTTGTAGTCAACTCCTTCCCTTTGAGTAAAACCTCTAGCCACTAACCTGGCTTTGAACCTTGGTGGATCTGAATCAGCAACTCCTTCTTTGATCTTGTATAACCACTTACAATCCCCAACTTTTGACCTGCCAGCTTATCTACTAGTTCCCAGGTTTGGTTCTTTTTCAATGAGTCCATCTCATCAATCATAGCCTCCCACCACTTGTCTTTGTCATCAGACTCCATTGCTTCATCAAATGACAAAGGTGAGGTTATACTATCCATCTCTGCAACATTGAACACAAAAGCATATTTGTCTTCATTTGTTCTGTATCTAGCAGGCACCACAGGCTGCCTTCTAGCTCTATTTCTAGCTAGACTATACTCAGTTGATGTATGATGAAATGACCCTTCTCCCTGTTGTAAACTTCCCCCAACCTCTGAGAGACTGTCAAGTGATTCCATAGGCTCCACCTCAATCAAGATACCATCACTATGTTCACATTGATCCTTCTTCTTATCAATTAAGTCTTTATAAACAACTTCTTCTCTGAACACCACATCTCTACTCAATATCACCTTAGGTGAACCATCACCCATTCTCCATAACCTGTAACCTTTAACACCCTCCGGATAACCTAGCAACACACATTTCTATGCCCTTGGGTCAAGCTTATCTTTCTTATCATAAGCATAGGCTAATGACCCAAATACCTTGAGATGGCTGCAATCAGGCCTTTCATACTTCCATAGGAGTCATCAAATCAATAGCAGCTGAGGGTGATCTATTGACTAGATATGTAGCTGTATTAACAGCCTCAGCCCAGAATGACTTGGGCATCCCTGAATCAGACAACATGCATCTCACCTTGTTGAGTAGAGTTCGATTCATCCTCTCAGCTAATCTATTCTGCTGAGGGGTCCCAGGCACAGTCAAGTGCCTTTCAATCCCTTGCTCCTTACAAAACTGATTAAACAATAAGCTACAAAACTCCATACCATTATCAGTTCTAAGCCTTTTCACCCTCTTTCCTGTCTGAGTTTCAACTAACAAGTTCCATTCCTTGAAATTTTGCAGTGCTTCACTCTTATGCTTGAGTATATAGACCCATACTCTTCTTGATCTATCATCAATGATAGACAAGAAGTATCTTCCCCCACTGAAAGAATTGGTTCTTGCAGGACCCCAAAGGTCTGCATGAACATACTCAAGAACATCCCTTGTAGTGTGAGCTCCCCTTCCAAATTTCACCCTGGTTGACTTGCCAAGTACACAGTGTTCACAGAACTCCACATTTGTATCATTCACACCTTGGATGACTTGTTGTTTTCTGAGTTCTGCTAACCCCTGGTCACTTATGTGACCAAATCTCCTATGCCACAGGGTTGCATTGGTTTGTTGACTATGGCCTGCAATGTTTGCAGAGCCACAATTAACATCCCTATCAAGGACATAAATGTTGTTTTCCTTTCTTGACCAAGACAGCATAACCAAAGATCCTTTTATCACCTTAACTTTGCCATTCTTGAGACTTATAGTGAGACCTTTGCTTTCAAGTGTGCCCAGAGAGATCAAGTTCCTCTTGAGTTCAGGTATGTAACTGACTTTCTCAAGAGTGAACTCCACCCCACTCTCCAATCTCAGTGAAATAGAGCCTATCCCCTTAATGTGACAGGGTCTATTATCACCCAGTTGCACAGTTCCTAGGTCCTGCATCTCCAATTCAGCAAAGAACTCCCTCTTTGGTGTCATGTGATAGGAGCAGCCTGAGTCCATTATCCAATCTTGATTATATTGGGCGTTTGATACCATTAAAACATCAGCACTTTCATAGCCATCAGTGCTTCCATCCACAGACATGCTCCCATTACTTCTCTGATGTTGGAACTCAAGTTGCTTCTTTCTTCTATCCGGGCAATCTCTTTTGAGATGCTTATCTGATTTGCAGACATAGCATCTCCTTTTTGTCTTGGACTTGGATCGTGGGGTCGGCTTGGATTTTGAAGTTCTTGTGTCTGATCTTTCCCTTACAAACAGACCATCACCACCCTCATCTTTGACATCAGACCTCCTCTTCAGTTCCTTTGAGTTGATTACGGCCAAGACCTCATCCATAGTCAAGGTTTCCCTACCAAACATGAGCGTATCGACGAAATGCTCATATACCTGTGGTAGGGATGCCAAGAATATAATGGCCTGATCTTCATCACTTAGTTCCACCTCGATGTTTCCCAGGTCAATCACCAGCTTATTAAATTCATCTGCATGATCATCTATAGACTTTCCAGGTGTTAATTGGAAGGTGTATAGCCTTTTCTTGAGGTAGAGTCTGTTGGCCAGCGATTTGGTCATGTACAGACTCTCGAGTTTAGCCCAAATACCTGATGCCGATGTCTCCTTTGCCACTTCCCTCAAAACGCGATCACCAAGGCTGAGGATGATCGCACTGTGGGCCTTTTCGAGGATCTCCTTCTTCTCCTTCGCTGATAAGTTCGCCGGAAGGTTGTTCTCCCCTTTCAGGGCTTCATCAATGCCTTGATGTACTAACAATGCCCGCATCTTCACCCTCCATAGTCCGAAATCATTCTTCCCATCGAACTTTTCGATCTCAAACTTGGTTGATACCATCTTGTACCTGAATCGAATTTCTTCCCCTGATCTTCACGGTTTCGAGCCAAAGCAGGCTCTGATACCAATTGTTGAAGAATTAGCCAATTCTAAACCGTAGATTACACACAAACAAGTACGAAACACCAATGATCAACTCAAGATTCCAATAATTTCACTTAGAACAAGATTACAACAAAGAAAGGATTACAGAACTGACTTAATGAAAGTCAAAATTGCAACTAACTATTCTGAGCATCAACTAACTATTAATACTCGGAAATGAGAACTAATACTCGGAAGAAGAACTAACAGTCCTCTAACTATTACACTTTGACATAAGTGGTCCCTGAACTATATATTTCACAATATATTTATTTCATGAATAATACCCGTTGGGTATGCTCTCGCGAATCTATTCGACATTTCAGCCAAATCTCTATGTTGCCTTTTATTTTCGATCAAATCTATTTGCTAATGTCTCACTAGCTTTTTTCTGATAGTAGCTAGGATTCGAAGAAGAATCAATAGTCTAATTGTCGAATTATTCGAGTAAGATATCGACCGAAATGAGAGAAATATTAGAATTAAAGAACTCGAGGATAATATAATATGCTTAAAATAACTAAAAAAAATAGAATATATTTTAAATAACAAAAGAAAAACCAAAAAATATTTCAGGGTTATAATCGGGTAAACGTGTATATTTAATCGGGTAAACGGGTATATTTAATCGGGTAAACGGGTATATCATACCGTTCCCAAACCTGCGCAAATTATAAAAAATAATCCCATACCCGGTCCTGTACCCGCTTACCCAACGTCATACCTGTTCCAAATGGCTCCGGTTTCAGGTATTTCTGTTGGGATCGGATTTAATTTCCATGCCTATATGTTTTAGGGTTTTTGGTACAAATTTAACTATAAAGGATAAAAGTCTACGTACCCTTCCTAGAATATCTTACTCGAGTTTAGTTTTTCGACATAAATACTTAAATTCATACCATTCACATTTAAAATTATAACCATGGAGGAACGCCATTAGGATCGATTACTTTTGAGCCCGTTGCCCGTATGCATTGTTCACATATTTAGCTATGTTTTCCACGTCAGCAAACAAATTCATGCATCCATGGTTAATTGAGTCAAAAAAGGTAGTAGATATTAATTACTAAGATTTTGTGTTGATTCAAATTTGAAACTTGTATGCGTTAAATTTAGTGATCCCCCCAAATCTTCCTTAAGTCCCGCTCCTAATGTTTCAAGAAGCCACTAATCCTCTTCATTTACAAGCTTAATTGATCTTAAATCTCTCCAAAATTCATGCGCCTCACGGTTTCTTCTGATCGAAATGATGAAAACTAGCTCATCGATCGCAGGTGGCACGAAAGGATTGTGTGGCTTTCAAGTGTTGTTGGTTGAAACTAACAAAAAAACTCTACAGCACCATGCATACGTGCTTTTACAGAACTCATATAAAGGTAGCTGGTTTATGCTCACTTTCATCTCCCTCTTTTACATGTTAAATTGTGTGTTGATCTTGATATGTATTTGGATAAGCTAGATTGCATTTATACGAGTGATCATTTCGTCATGGATTGACGTTAGGTTTACAAGTTTGATTTAAAAACGCGCGAAAAAAAGTGAGAACACTTTGGTCTGCATCTAGATAGAATTTTTTCGGAATTGGGTTTATTTCATCTCTATGATGGTTTTTGGGGTAAGAATTAATATGCGTTTGAGTTTTGAGTGTTTCGTAAAAGCCATTTATGGAAGTGGACACGTGGATACAATCTAAAGGGTTTTCGTAAATACGATGTACGGAACAAACACATCTTTCTAGCAGTAATTTCTCACTTCCGTAAATGGCGGAAGTCCATAAACGCGAACACATTTAAATTTTTAACAAAAAACCATTATAGAAGCGAAATAATCCCTAATTTAAAAAAAAACATTTTTCCATCTATATAGGTGCAAACTTTTGTTAGAAATAAGATAAGGGCTTAAAGTTGGCCAATGTTCAAGTTTAAAGATCAGGAATATATGTGAATGTATTTAGTTACTCCAAAATGAGGATACAAATTCAAATTTATTTCTATAGTAATTTGATGGATGTCTATTTAGATTCAAATTTATTCTTGTGGTTGTGATAGATATTTGCATACTTGTTTCGTTAACTATGATAAATGGTTTTTGACAAGTGACGCAACATGGTTATATATGGAAAAGCGATGTATATATTGGTTATCTAGTGTAAATATGTTTTTGAACTGGAACATCGAATATTTCTTGGCATAAAAGATTAATAACCCGTCCTTCCACGAATAAAAATCCTTCCACAATGTTAGTGCCTCGCTACCAAAAAAGAAGAGAATTTTAGACTGAAATATTAATATCTGATACACTCAAACAAAATCGATACCTGATGCATCAAAGACTCATTTTGCTAGTCTCAACGTAGATAGTGAAATCAGTCCCCATTGCATGACACTAACGGGGTGTAGCTACCATTTAGTCTTCGATACATATAAATTTAGTCCTCAATCTGTTTTCATAGCATAACACCATCATGAACTAACTCTTTTGTAGTGCGCTAGTACTAGCTAATTAGTGATCTAAAAGATAGGTCGACTTATATATACTCGAAACTTTGATTCACATTGTTTGTCTTTGATTGCTTGATAGTTGAAAAGAGGGCGTGAATGTGAGTTTAAACGTTTCTTGAAGACATGCTAATGTTTACCTTTTTATTAATCAGTGTATAATACCACAAGTTTGAAGGAAGTAAAAGAGGCAAAACAAGATGATTCTATATTTTAATGATACTCTTGTTTTCCTTATATTTATATGATATTTTATTCTTCTTATCATGTATCAAATAGGCTCTTGATTAGTTTTTTTCATCTAACTTTCTACAGTTAAATCGACAATGAAAGTATCAGATGCATTATCGATGATAATGAATGGGTACACATTCGATTGTGTCTTGGTCGATGCTGAAAACTATGAGATGGATCTGGTAGAGTTTCTCCACACAGTTTGGAGTCATCAGCCACAATTATGTATAATTGGTAAGTTTTAATCATGTTTACTTATTAGTCCAGTACTATTTCACATGTCTATCTTAAATATACATACTTGAAATACATAAAACTTATATTTTCTTCTTCTGATCATGAAATTGTTTTGATAACCTCATATAGTGATGACTTCAAACGAGTATCACCTGCAACTCGGTAGACAAACTCTAGCAAACGATACGATTTGGTTCCTCCGAAAACCATGTGGAGGTAGCAGCATTTGCAATATGTTGCAACATGTATGCAGAAAGTTGGCATTCAAAGAAGCCACCTCAAGCATAAAACCACTAGAAGGAAACCAAAACCACAACACGATCCAAAGGGTTGATACCATGCACCCATCGACAATCTTTAACATCACAATGATCAATAATAGTACATCATCAAGTAGTGGCGTGCGTCAAGGCCTAAACATTAACTCACAAAACTATGGTGTCATGTGTAAGCCATCAACCTATGTGGACATATCTAGTGATGATGATGAGGCTGCAATACACAAAAATATTGGCATTGGTACATCAGGAAACAAATATAAAGGAAAGCAACCAATGGAACTAAAGATAAAGAATGAACCATGGGCCAAGGATGGCTTAAATCGTCAAAAGAGAAAAGAAATCAACACACGCGTTGCTTGGACTTCTGCTCTTCATGGCAAGTTTCTTGAAGCATTGACCGCACTTGGCAAAGAAGGTAGTAGTATGGATCTGCGAGACATACATGCTCTTGTATGTAAATATTCATGCATCTAACATATATATAGGAAGATGATACTAAGTGTTCACATTAATTCATGTTCCATATTTGTTTCTGATTAGCCCTTATGCTTTCTTCTTGTAGGAGCTTATCCAAAGGCTATTCTAAAACACATGAACGTGCCAGGTCTCACACGTGCTCAAGTTGCGAGTCACTTACAGGTATTTCCACAAGCGTGAGCTAGCGTGCGTGCACACAAATATATAATATGGGAAAGTTCAAATGAGAGCTATAACATGGTTAAAAAGGACTATAAAACAATATCGTGTTAATTGACATGTGATAAAGTGGATTCACATCTGAATGTTCATATGCAAAAAAAAATAGTTGTAACCAGCCGTAAAACTAAACCATAAAATTACATTTAATTATACACATTGGTTGATTTGTTGACTTGTGGATGATTCATGTTGTTATGAACACATAGAAACACATGTGAACTCTTACATGATTTTAAGGTTTTAAACCTTTTTTAGTTCTCATTTGAACATATATCTACTGATATTTATATCTATTTAATTACATGTGCTAAGTTTCGAAGTTCTCATGATTCATTACTCTATATCTATATTTATGAGTGTATACACATACAAATATGTTTTCATTTACTGATGAAGATGTTCTATATGCTTACAGAGAATCCAAGAAAGAGAAAACCATATCATGAAACATCAGATAGTAGGAACGGAGCGAAAGGGCATTAATTTGCAAGCAGGCGGCTATGCATGCAAAAGATATGGGTTATCCACCCCATCTGTTAATATTGAATCGCGACTAAATTGCAGCAGACTGCGGACACCATTGAACTATAATTCTACTGGCATATCTTTTGTGGCCTTAGACAACATCAAGTATAGATTGCAACAAGGTCCACAGTTACCCTTACCACAACAAATCACCACTACATTTAACTACTCTACTCGCGATCAGCCAATCGAGCATCATTCTGGTGACCAATTTCAGCCTCTGATAGGTGAGTCATGTACAAGCACTGCTTTCAGGTTAGCTGATCAGTTAAACAAGCATAGTTTTGGTGATAGCTTTGAAGCTTTGACAGGCGAGAAGTCTATGAGTAGTAATTTTGTGTTAACTGAAAACTCCAATAGTGCAACTGTGGAACCACAATATAATTTGGGGACATATGCTGATATTTTTTCAAATGGTTTTGACAATGACAACTTTGTGGGTTCTGGTGGTGGTGCGGTCAATGAAGGTCTAGCTCCATTTGATCGTTTTGGGATTCCGATAGGGTCATGTGTAAGTGCTGGTGGTAGCGCGCAAGCTTCGTTAAATGTTGGTGTGGATGATATGGGAATTCATGAGTTTATTTCAGATGATCTTGGAGCTGTTAGTCATCCTCAAGATTTTCAAAGAACAGTTAATCTTGGGCATGTAAGTACTAGTTTTGCTGGTCCTGCTATCTCATGTATAGGAAATGACAGTGAAGCACAAATACAACCATCTGGGAGCTCTATTATCCCCTTGGATGATTCAGATGGTAGAATCATAGACGATGATTGGTATTTGAAGCTGCTCCATCTGGAACAAGACGATTCAACCGTCAGCATTGAGGATGTACTACAACAAATGGCTCCTTGATGTAGTCCTCTGGGTGATCGATTTGGTTAATTTATTAGTCAAGTCGTAAGAAGTGCGTATTGACTTTTTATTGTGATCTTTTGCGCGGGAGGTGATCTTGCATGCTGGTTCGCGGTCTCTTGTTATGTCTGTTGTTGTTTGTGGTACTGTAGAAAGAAGATCAGTAGTTTGTTTCTTGTAGTGTTGTTGTGTCGTTTGGCTTTGGATTTTGGGTATGGCTCTTTGTTTATGGCTTTAACTGGGATTGATCCATGTACTTTTTATATTTTTGCTAGATTTCTTTAGTATTTAGGTTCGAATTAAACTTATGGATCGAAATCTGTATTCATCTTAAAGTGTGCGACACCTAGCTATTATAACCGTTGAAGCAGTTTCTAGCATCTAAGCGGGATAATTAATTAAAGAGGAACGAGATTGTTGTTTAGTTGTATGCTATTTTGTAGCATATCTCTTAATCATTCAATTTAAGCTAACACATACTAAGAATGTTTTGAGATTAAGTTATCACTTTTACTAACCTTTGATGCTGACAATGTCATTATGATACAATTGAGCATATATAAGTCTATTTTCTTCTTTTTATATATGTGTTTCTATATGGCCGGGTTTCTGTCATCCTATATGCATGCTAGAAATATGAAGATCTTTTTCACATGTATAAATTGTGAACTAAATTGTTGTTGCATAAATTTTTGTAAGATCATGTGAGTTGATGTATATCAAAACAAAACTAAGAGTAACCATGTGTGATGAGGCTATCACGATGACAAAGTCTGCCCTATAGTGACAACTTGTCAACGCTATAGGTTGTTTCATATTTTTGACCAATCTATGGCGCCCTACAACGATGTGGGGATCAAGATCGACACTGTGCCAACGACATTCTAAGTTATACTGACGACTTCTGTCATCTCCGTAGATGTGAATTCTTGTAGTAATTGTTATGGGTTTTGTTATGTTATCTTAATTACGCTACTAGAAGTAAAGGTTTTTCAAGCAAGAACAAATGATTCTAAAAATCTTCTCCTTTGCGTATAAACGTTGGTAAAACGATGTGAGGGATTTTGTATCATTGATAAGGTATGTATAGTATAAAGATAAGTAGTTTATATGAGGAAGGGTCGAGCCCATATAGTAACCTAAGGAATAAAATGTTAAAAAACGCAAATCGTAAATAAGGATCTTTATTATCTAACATCCCTCCCGTAGTCTAACTAAGAGGTTCATGAAACGACCAACCTAATCATCATTGTGAGCAGCTAAACTAGTAACAAAAGAGACAAGAATATGAAGACCTTGATCTGTAATATCAAGGAAAGATTCACTTTAAAGCATTAAAGTATGGTTTCTTGAGTATCATGTATGCAAAGACAAATGTGACATAGGCAATAAAATGTGATCGAGATATTGCACAACTCCCACAAGGTTGTGACAAAAGGTGGGATGGGAGACTATTGTTATGCAAGATGAAAGTTGGCTTTTTATACATAAAAGCAAAAGTCGAGCCTTTTTTTCTTTAAAAATATGTCTGGATTCCTTAGTTATAGTCGATAGAGGAAAAATCTTATAATAACCTAACTAAAGAGGTTCCACGACTATTTAACGACAACAACTTAAATAAAATTTAACTCTCAGATTAATGGACTCCTTTCAAATAAATGACACTTTTAAAATGCGTTGACATGGTAGCACAAAAAACCTTATGATCAAACACAACTCTAGAGCCATAGAGATAGCGTTGCTTTAAACTTAAAGAAACGACGAGCTAAGAGCAGACGCGAAACTCTTTTTCCTTCATATGGACGACAAACAAAAGTAGAAAAGTTACTTAAATTTAATCATGCATACTTCGAACACCCGAGTCCCCTTGCTATAAAAGAGCATATCAAATTCCTTTTTAGCCTCTAACGCCTCACTAGAGGGCTCGTTAGAATGAAACTCGCGCCGTTAAAAAAAACATCTTTCTAGTTATTTTCAAAAGTTATTGCTGTTGTTCCAAGAAAACATAAACATCATGCATTAAATTAAGGTACAAATTTACTGGAAAATTAAGTCCATTTTAAGTTCACACTCTTCAATTTCTCATAAATTTCTGGATCCCCCAAATCTTCTTCATGTTGTCAGTCTCATTGCCCTAGGTTTTAGGCCGCCACTGTATATTCAGGCTTTATTGTCTGCAACTCATTTCTTCATCGATCCTTAAAATCTTCTACAGGTTTCTTCAGATCGAAATGTATGACAATGAGTAGCTCTGCAATAGCAGTTATCCCAAAAAGATTTTGTGGGCTTCGAGTGTTGTTGGTAGAATCTGACAAAAGGTTACTCCAATACCATGCAGACATCCTTAAGCAGAATTCTTATCGAGGTAATGAATCTTTTTGTGTATATGTGTGTGTTATCAGTTGGTAAGTTGTCGATCAGTTACATTTTGTTACTTAATTTCGAACAGACCTGTTAAATTTTTTTATGTGATTTCGTTTCATATGAGTGTTTCATCATGGATTCATGACGTATGGTTTACAGCTTGATTGATCAACTTACAAATGAAATTGAGTCGGTTTTTGTCTGGATTGGGATCGGATGCAAGTTTGTATCTAAATCAAGTTAAATGGCTTAAAGTTGATCTAACATTTTCTAAGAGTAGATCAGGAAAAAATTGCAGGAGTAATGCAGTTATTCGTAACACGTATAAACATTTATAACATGTTAGAGAGGAATTTGATAGATGTTTATAAGAAGTTAAATGTCATCTTTTGTGTTTCGACAGTTGTGTAAAACATTCTCTGTAACTAAGAATTTGAGGACGTGATTTTAATTAAGTGTCGTAAATTAACTTCAGCTAAGTAATCGAAATCGACCAAGATTTATTTTGACATGAAAAGTAATAGCCTGTCCTGGCTACTACATTAAGAGGTGTCGAGAAGAACTAGTACGCGTTCAAATGATCATTTAAGACATGGTGACATTTACCTTCTTAAGAACTTTTTTGCAGTTATGAGAACTTAAAGAAAATATTGGGGAAAAAAAAAGGAGTTACGAAACATTTTCAAATATTAAATTTTTTTAAACAACAATTCCTAGATTTTCTATGATAAGCACACCACAACATGCACGTTGCAGATTTATACATCCAACCTTTTAATTGTGGGACACACCACTTACGTTACTAGGATGTCCTTTTGGAGACAGATATGGTAATATGATAGCTTGTTTAACCGGCTTATAATGTATCGACTAGTTTGTAATCTAGTTTTTTAACGTGTCATCTACAGTTACAACAACAACTGAAGCCTCCAATGGATTGTTAATGATGATGACTGGACATACATACGACTGTGTGTTAATAGATGCGGACATGTATGAAACGGACTTGGAGGCTTTCCTGCATCAAGTTTTGAGGCATCAACCACAAATGTCGATAATTCGTAAGATTTAGATCTAATTTGTAGTTAGCAATATCACACACATATGTTAGTTAACATCTGTTTTGGAAGATTAATATTATGTTACTAAACTAGTTTGCGAACCATATATAGTGATGGCTTCGGATGATATTCGCTCGAGAATCCCTAAAGAAGCTGTAGAAAGCAAGGCGGTTTTTTGTCTACAAAAACCATGCAGTCTTAGAGACATCTGCGACATTTGGAAACATATATGTAGAAATAGAATTTCATTCAAAGAAAATGTTTCGAGGGGGAGATTACACAAAGAAGACCAGGTCCACAACAATGTCCAGAGGGTCGATCCAAGGGCTAAAGCATCAGCGATTGATCTCGACAGCATAGCGACCATTTCATCAGGCAATTTTGCTGATCATCGAGCCCAAGAGTACATTAACTCAAAAGTGGATGATGCCATGTATAAGCAAGTAACCTATGAGGACTTATTTTCCGATGATGATGATGGTGATGATGATCAAGATGAGATCGCCCCAAAAGAGACTATTGGCGCTGGTACAACGGAAAAAGCAGATAAAGGAAAGAAGCTATTTAAACAAAAGAGGATGAACGAACAACTAGTTGACGATTACAAATATCATAAAAGAGAGAAGAAAATAAAACGCGCATTACTTGGAAGGGTGAACTTGATGACAAGTTTATGAAAGCATTGAAAGAACTCGGGGACCAAGGTACTGTGTACATCTACCAGCACATGCTCTTTTAGCAGTTTAAATATATTAACTAGAAGCATTTATCCCATTTTTCGTAGCATTCCTAGATGTTTCACGATCGTTCAAGTTCTCGTGCTTTCTTCTGCAGCTCATTCCAGGGCAATTCTGAAGCACATGAATGTGCCAGGTCTCACCCGTTTTCATGTTGCGAGCCACCTTCAGGTATTTTCACATGTATTACAGTATTTATTTCTTTTAACATGTGCTTCAATTCTCTTTAGTTTTGCTATTTCCATTTCCTAATGCTATATTTGGGCTGTACTTCTGTTTTTGATACGAGTGTTTCATCTTGTATGCATTCAGAAGTACCAAAAGAAACAAAGGAGTATCGAAGCCGGCCTTGCAGCACTGGCTCAAAGGGGCAGATATTTTCAAGTAGAAAGCTTTGCTAACAAAAGATGTTGCTACTCAACTCAATCTAATGATGATACTTCTAGTGTTCAATCCAGTAGCCCCCTGAGATCATCAAATCTTAACTTGGGTGGCATTTTATACATGGTTATAGAGAATATAAGGGCTAAATTGCAAGAAGCCCCACCTTTACCTGTACCACAGCTAACCACCAACCCTATTAATACCAATGGTTATAATCAGGCAACTGGTCATAGTTTTTGGGTAGTTGAAAGCTCCATTAATAGTGGTCAAGAAACTGAAATTCAAGCGATAGATCATGATTACGGAAATGCAATGGAGACACATGCTTTTGGAGATGCGATGGCTCCTTCTGTTGTTGGTGCAACTGTGGCATCAAACTACAATGTGGGGTTGGATAGCGGTTGTTTATTGAGCGGTTTAGACAATGGGATCTTTGGAGATGCTAGTGGCAGTGGTCTCGATCAAGGCCAGGTACAACTTGCTAGTTTTGGCCCTGCAACAGAGCCGTGGGTCGCGGGTTGTGGGGGTGTTGCAGCTTCAGTAGATCAAAGCCAGGAAGATTTAGCCTTGCCTGATTTTCTTTCATGTGATATAGAAGGTCTTTGCCTTTCTCAAGAATTTCAAGTAGACAATGAAAATCTGCATCATTCAGCGACTCTCTTCGATGCAGATAATTGCATAAACCCCGGTTACAGTTTAGACTCAATACCTTTTGCGCCCACAAGTTCCGATTTTTATATCCCTGATATTCCAATCGAAGAAAATGACAGCCTAGAACAAATACAACTTCCTGTAAACTCTGCTGTCCCCTTGGATGACTCAGAGGGTATATTTATAGACAATGAACTGAGCCAATCTGATCTAGAGTATACCATTGGTTTACTTAATGATGATGATGACGACGATGATGGTAACTTGGTCTATGGACAATGGTACTTTCAGTCACCTTGGACTTGATCACATGTGTTTCTTGAAAACAAATGTTTATTGTACCTTTTAAAACATGTTCCTGTAACAACTATCTTTGTAAAGTTGGATAAGGTGGGATGTGATTGTTGTTTAGTTGTATTTTTTGTACCATACTTCTTCTAATTGTCCAAGGATTGTTTACCATTTAATTAGGTGATAGCAGTAGAGATTGTAAATTGGTTTTTATGGATAGATATGATCTCGATCATAATGGAAATATTTGTCAACCTATTGTCGTTTTTGTGTATCGCCTGCATATTTGTTATAGTGTTTTTAATCTTCTTTTCTTCAAATATATATAATCATCCACTCCTGCTAGATACACTTAATTTTGTTCTCTGTTACAAACTATAATAAAAAAAATTATAACTATTACCATGGTGTGCAAGTTCAAATAACACTATGTTCAAATAACGGTTTTAATATGCACAAATCACATATCAGTTGATGAACAAATAGATGATTTGATGAAGAAATTCAGAAGACAATCTCTCACTCGACATAGATTATTTACTTGAAGAACTCAACATCCAGAAAATGTAGTATATATATTGCAAAGATTATATGCTTCTTTGATGACTTATATAATGATGCATGTCATATTTAATTGAAGGTAAAACTTTAAAGCTGCAGGTAAAATGATAAATAAAGATGAGATGCAAGAAATTATATAAACAAATCAACTTAGCAATACATTGTAATTCCATCAATTATATCGTTGAAAGAGGTGTGTTTTAGGCTGAGCATGGTTTATGGTCAATAGATGGAAGTACAAATGGTTAAAAGAAGTCAACACTCGAAGTAAAATTAGGCGGATGGCTGTGAACTAACTAGTAGCGTGACGCTTTGCTTGAGTAAGCTTAGGCCACAAATTTTAGGAAACGTTAGAAGCATGAAGGTTGATTAGTAGTGCTCTAAACCTTATAGTAATTTGAATACGCTTCCTTCTATCTTGCTCGGCTGCAAAAAAATTATTTGGGTAGAATCTGTACCTGATACTGCAGATTGATCGAAATCTTAAATTTTTGGGTAGATCTTCATAGTCTGGATCCTTAGAAGTTTCCAGGATATTATGGTGTTTACCTTGAAAAAGCTTGCTGTGATATGTTACTGGTAGTGCTTGCATTAATCTAAGGCTTTCTAGTAGAGGGGAAATAGGATTATATATAAGTATATTGAATTATTAATGCCTGTCTGACATCGAGTATCCTTTATTGAGAGTATGTTCCTTCTATCTTGGTGCTAGTTGCGTACTAGCGTATCATGCAATATGTGGAAGATATCATTATACTAAACATGTTGCCTCTAAGTTGTGGTTTTCGTATAAGATTTAAACTTATGCAAGTTTTGCTATATTTTAGGTAAACCATGTGTGGTTAAAGTATAAACTTGCTAATGTAAACTCACTTATTTTAGCAAGTATTTCAATAGAATATATGAGGTAAAAGATTGTTTGAATGTAAAGTTTAAGGCATTATCTTTATGGTTAACCTCTGCTATATGTAGTGCGTGATATTTTAAAGGTATGTAATATTTGTCTTTAATATAATGTATAACTTTCTGATGTATGTTGGTAAGGTATTTGTTCTAAGTGAATTGTAGTAAATCCAATGTAAGTCAGTTCCTTGGGAAAGCGAGGCGTGACGTTCCTTCTTCAGAGACCGGTATATTTCGTAGAATTTTAGTATGTACATATATAGGATCATTTCTCATTCTCACTAACTTAACATTGCAGTATATACAAATGTTTATGTGATTCTGCTTAAAACGGTTTTGTACCGAGTATGATCTACTTCCCCATTGTTACAAAGAACTGTTCTATTAGTTTAGTTTAAAAACATTTGTATAATGTTTGGTTTTTAACTGGGGAAGCAAGTTCTTTGCATAGCAACCATACTCTAGGCTTAAACCAGAATTGATAGAATAAAAAGGATGCATTGCCTGATGCCACTTAAGAGAGAAATGTAGACACACTATGATAAGAGAACCGCAGTATAAGTGCACAATAAGGTATCCAGCACTGCTCAATTGTCCTTGTGTTTCTAAATTTTGTGTATTTTCTTCATCAAGCATTTTTTATTAGATTTTGGTATAAATAATCTAGATATATACAACAAAAAATGAAGCTCAGTATGAACAACTATTTCCACACATTCTGCTATTCTATAACAAAAGTTCAGCATAAAGAAGAAGATATAATGCCTAAGTTTCCCCTCCACTACAGAGATTAGATGAAATCTATACAGGAAGTGGCATGTTTAAGAACAACAAAATGTGATCAATGCCTAATATGATGAATAAAAGATCATGCAAATGTCACATTTTCCCAGCTTCTACATCTTGCAGCGAGTCATGGAGCGACACCTGTCTAAACGTGCCATTTCGCCTTGTTTGTGGATTTAAGTCCTGAATCTCCACAGCCTGCATACCAACCCCATCTGCAGGATGACCAACTATTGAACGGGAATTCGTCTCTTCTAAAGCTCGGAAATAAGCATACGGACCCCACCCTGAAAATCACAAGTAAAATCACTAATCAGATCCATAATCAGAAGCATCATAATCTGTTCATCATGACATTGTTTGCAACTTAATAGTATTCACAACTTCCGAGTTAGAATAAAACAATGTAGATGAATATGCTACAGATACTACCTTCAGAGTGATAAGGAGCTGGAAAGAATTGCAGATAGCACATAGTGGCAACAACTAAACCTGCAAACAAAAACGAACTTCAATATCAAGTCAAACAAACAAACTCAGTTTTAGATGATTTTATTTTCAAAATCATACCTAAAATACCACCGGCAAACACATCTTGCCAGTGGTGCCAATAATCGTCCA
Organism: Flaveria linearis; assembly: GCA_024085815.1. Lineage (NCBI taxonomy): Eukaryota > Viridiplantae > Streptophyta > Magnoliopsida > Asterales > Asteraceae > Flaveria > Flaveria linearis. The sequence goes on along the minus strand of CM044005.1, from coordinate 6,296,464 downwards.
CCCGTGAAATTCCAACAAGAGATGCCATAAGCAGAGGAAGAAAAAGAATACAGAGTTTTGCTACATGCCCCTGACGATCAAATACTTTGATTTTCCCCGACAAATACAATGCCAAAAACCCAAGGCCTGCAAAAGACCCTGCGAAAATAATACAGTTAATCAATGTTGATGGGTCGTTTCACATCATGTTACCAAGGTAGGAAAATATATCAAGATCCATAGGTGGCAATTTGACAAAATTATATATCAATGCTAATAATTTGGTCTCTTCTATCTCTGATTTGGTAAAATGGGTAAAATCAACAGCGACATGTCCTTAGTGTACTTTTAAATGCATACTATCAAAAAGATAACATAATTTTTATAACATATTTGCGTAATTATTAGCAATAAAAAGTATATGTTTTTGACAAAAAAGTGTATTTGGTTGGCCTAACCCATTCCAAAATATACAAAAAAGTTACATGTTCTGACCCGTTACCCAACCCGTCCATTTGTCACCTCTATCTGAAACATTATATTATAAATGGCATTTCACATCTCTTACATGAAGTATGGCCACTAGGGAAACTTTGTGGCCTTCTCTTATTTCCTTGTCATCACCATGACATATGACATTACCCCATCTGTCATAGTTCTGCATTACATAACAAGCATGACAGTAAAGATTATTTTTCAAAAATGATAATTTAAATTCAGTAAAAGTGTGGGAAAATGTAATATACATCTATTCCATCTGGAAAGCAACGCCAAAAGAAATTAGGTCGTGGCCTTCCAACTGCATCTTTTATAGCATCTGTTATCACCCCGGTTATAAGAACAGAAAACAGGAGACCTGCAGAAACATTTATAAAATTATATCTTCAATTTATCTGATTAATCACATAAACACTTTCAAAACACACGATTAAACACCCTCATAAGTATAATGTACCTAGAATTGCATGGTGCAGATCATGAACATCTCTCCTCCTGTAATAGAAGAGGCTGAAAACAACAATAGGCAGCAATACAGCATACATCTGTCACAAAATCATCATTGCAAGCTTATTATAGAAGCATAAAACCAATTAAAGACTTTATAGTAAAAATGCCCAAAGAAGAATATTGTAGATGGAAGGGTGTAGGAACTCACAGGAACAGACCATGTTGGAACAGTGTTATCTTTCATTGGGTATTTAAGATCTGTCATCATATCTTGGCCCACAAAACGGTAAAACGGGTGTATAATATTTAAAATAATTTCGATGATTGCAAGCAGCACGAGTATAAGCCAATCATGCATGTGACTTCTTGCCAGTTTAGTTCCATGAGATTTAATGTAGAAGGCCCCAAGATCAACTTCCCTAACTCTGCCATCCTGCCCATTCTATAATGTAGATATAGATATCTAGTTATATACTTATAGTCATGTGTTGCAAGTTATTTTAAAAATCACAAGGCGCACGCTTAGGTCCCGAAAGCCAAGGTGTGAGGCGTTGCTCTATGTACAATCAAATAAGGTTTATATAGAAACAAATTTGTAAGTAAATCATTCATAATCAGTATTTCAAACAAGTAAACTATTCATAATCGCCATCCTTTTGGTACTTTTTACATATTAGCCTCCTTAGACCCTATCTTTGACCAATTTTACACACATGTATATGAAGCGCCGCCTCAAGGCCCTGCGGCGTTTTCACAATCACCTCACGTGCCTCACGCCTCAAGGGCATCAGGGACGCGCTTCTTTTTCATATTTGAATCACAAATCATACATCTTTATAAAAACACCGATTGAGGTCGTATGCAGTGTAAACATTTCAAATTTATTATATTACCAACAAGCCTTGAATTCAAAAAATACATACAAAGGGATACTATTTGATTGACAAGAGGGATTATATTCAGCCAATCAGAAAATAAAGGGAAAAATAGAGATCATAAGACTAATTACAAACTACAGTTAATCAACAGATATCCTAAAAGTTCAAAAATAACCCATCAAATATGATTAATCACCAAATTACCACTGTATAACAAGAATATACAAAGCAGATCATGAAGCAACAAAAAGCAAGCATAAAAGGGGAAACTTTACTGACCTGAAACATATTCCTCAAAAAGCTTAAATTCCACGCCATTATTATTATTATTATTATTATTATTATCCTCCAACTTCTGATCACATAAAACCGCAATTAAAAAATCGATTTCAGTCAAATTTGTATTCAAAATTTCAAAACACAAAAGTTAGAGAAGTCGATTAACAAAACAACAAGAAGATGGTCTGATTGACCGATATCTGAGTATCGATCAGACGAAACGAAAGCAAAACGGATGAAACTTTGAGAAGAAGCAACTACTGATTCAATGGATTAAAATGTATGGTTAGTTACCTGCAATGATGTATTCCGATGAAGATCAATACAGCAAGTTCTTCGATGAAATCTAGCCCAATGTGAATTCGAATATCGAACGAGTATTGAATTGATTGTATGATTAATGAAGAATGAGGGTTTGTGGATGAATAATAATTGTTGGTTGAGATGAAGAAGATGAAGAAGAAGATGGTTGTGAAGCAAACGGCGGTTGTGGGGGTGGATATAGGGGAGCCGGACAACATAAGACCCTCAACTATATGTCAACTGACAATATAAGGCCCTCAACTATATGTACTTGTGTTTTGTTGCTTTGTAATTTTGTTTGGTGGCGCTTATTTTATAGCACTTTTTTTTCCTCTTTTATACCACCTAACTTAGTAATGATATTGAATCGATTAAAACTATACTTATAAATGGCAATCAGTAATGTCATTAGACTATAAGGTTATCAAATTTCGGGTGTCTCCTTATAAGTCTTTTCACTGGAATTTAGAATGAGTTATAAAGTTTTTATTTGTAGGCGATGTGTTAAGAAACTAAGTATTGTTGCTCTTGGTTAACCAACTTGGATAACATGTTTAGGATGTGTTTTATTTGACTATTTTAGTATTCTTGCACAAGTGAAACAAACGTTGCTAATGTGAACCTTGGGTCAAAGATAGGACAAGTTGAGTGAAAATTAAGCCTTTGTGAAAGTATCTACAAGTTGGTTAGTAGTACAACATAACAAATTTTAAGAGTATAGGTCATTACCATGTATTGAATAAATTGTATGTCTATCTCAATATGTTTTGTGTATTGATAAAAGACTGGATTAACAACTAAGTAAATAACTTTAATACTGTAATGTCACGTTGATTTTTAGCATTAACATGTGATGGGCACAGTATTCAACGTGAGTGTGAGATCAAGCAACAATGTGTTCATTCTCAAACTACAATTAATGAGATCAAGCCATGAAAAACATGATAATTTTAAAAGACAATCATCAATGAACATGCTTTAAATACTTAATCCACAAGAGCCAGTACCTTTAAAATACCAAATAATATGCTTGAGTAATAACCATAAGTGGTTAACAGGTTATAGATTTTTAAAAAAACTAAGAAACTTCATTAATATTGCAAATCTCTGGACAATATCCTAAGATAAAGCAAGAGATCAAACATGGGTGCTTCCGAATATCAAGAACGTTGTCTTCTCAGAGTCATTAAATTAAATAATGATTTTCGCCAAAATAACATTAAATTTGAAATAATAAATGATCATCGTAATCAATAGTTCATGTTGATTGGTGCTACTCGCTTTTGAAAAGTTCTCACTATCTACATTAATTTGGCTCTTTTTATGTATATTGGTTTACCGAAATCAAATTCAAAACAAGCCTCTTAACACAATATTTATTTTGTGGATTACAAATCACCTTGTGAGTTCACAAAATAGATGCAATATCATCAAGTTGTGTTTAATAAAAATGGCTTTAATATATGCTACAATGTGCCTTTATGACTTGTTTTTTTCCCACCAAACAAATGACACGAATAGTGTGTAATTGAAGCAATTGGTAGTATGGGGACTAGATATGAATCACATGTATATTTCAAGGAGAAATAATGAATATTATTACGTAATCTTGACATGTGTGTAAACAAGTTGGCCGATTTCAACGAGGAATTACACGCTTTCTCCCATGAACTCAACAATTCAAAAAATTGAATTTTCTTCTTAATTTCTAGAAAAGTAGACAAATATTAAAATGATGATGGTGAGAGTTTTGTATGAAATAAGGAATGTCCTTTCGAGACGCGATGTAACGAAAAACGATATATTTTAAATAAAAATAACATATGTGATGTAGTTGTATGATGTTTGTTGTCAAAACGTGGATTTAAATTCTTATATATGTTAGGTAGATGGTATGTAGATGTAAAATTATTCTTGTTTAAAAAACAAAAAAACGATTATACACGGTAATATTATGTTTAATTACATAAAAAAGTCTGTGTATAACTAACAAATAAAGTCATAAATCACCTAAAAGATATCAAATTGCATTTACATTGTAGAATCCGTAATTCATTGACCTTTAGGAAAATATCATGGGTTTTCATCTTATTTTTTGTTATAAAAAAATTCATTTATAGAAATGTGATGGATTTTGGGGATCTCTCTCTACCCCTTAACTCACACACCTTAAAGAACATGCCTTTCACAAGGTTTTTTTTTTTTTTTTCCTACTTGTTCTTTCTGGATGCAGTCCTCTAACGATGCCATAGGAGCATGTTCAATCATATAGTATTCTATTTTGTTTAGACTTTAATCGATGAAATATCATTTGCCAAAAGAATGTTTAGGTGTCATGGAAATGGGAAACAAGTTTCATCAACAAAGCTGAAAGCACAATACGAGACCCATGTTCCATATACATGGGTTGTAAAATAGAAAAGAAATAAGTAATAAATAATTTCTTTATTATGATATAAAACAATTTTTTAAACAAATATGGCAAATCAATAGGAAATTTTAATATTTATTTTTTTGTAGTCCTGAGTTCTTTGTGTTAAAGGAAAAGTCGTCTTTATATTAACAGTGTTTGTTTGATCAGTATTTTCTTTTCTTTTTTCACGAATGATACTTTCTCTTTCTCTCTCTCCTCTCTTTTTTTTTATATATTCTTCTAACAAATAAATTATGCCCTTGAGAAAAATTTATGGGTGCCTCTCTCTTTTACAAACTTCCCAAACTTCCAGTAAATTTATCTTTCCCACAACAAACCCAACCGTCGACTTCCTATCACGTATACGGGTCAATTTTGTTAAAACCGGAACCAAAATCTGTTTTTAGGTTTTTTTTAAACTGTTTGATTTCAGTATTTATTTTTTGGTTTTCACAATTGGTCCGGTTCGATTTTGGTTTACCATTTGGGCTTATAATAATGAATACCAATGAATTTAGTTCGTTTTAATACACCACACACCACGCTTCTATAAAAGATTAGAAGAAAAGATAATTTTATATAGGTTGTTAAATTGTTTAGCTGCAATGGATTCGATTCAATTTTGAGATGATAGCAAAAATGAACCACGCCGAAAAGATGGTTTAAAAAAAACAACATAAAACAAAACCATATGTTTTTAGTTGCCTCGGTTATTTTTGTTCAGCTACATCAGCTATTCCGGTTACAATTTAGTTACTTCAGTTTCATGGGGTGGTTTTGAGTTTGTTGTTTGCTTTAAACACTAAAAGATTATCGTAGCTACACTTTACTTGATCTCATTAATTTTTACAAATGCTAACTCACTTTTACAAATTTTCTACTTCTAAATCTACACAAATGTTCTTAAGATGACTACTGACTAGAACCCTCAATAATTTAGATATAAAATATGTTAACTAAACATTACAATACCGTTACACGTTAACCTACAAACTCTTTAATTAATCTCAATAGTTATCAACCTATTTATCAAATTAAACTAATTTTTTTAAGAATTACAACTCATAGTCGTCTATTTTAAATCATTCACACGTGTGAAAAGGACTCGAGCCCCTTAGACGTTACGACGTAGAGGTGAGTTTCATGCACTTTTCAAAGTATCATCATAGAAAATAGAACCCCATGTTCGAGGTTTAATCTGATTGGCAGTGACCTAGGATAAGTCACCGCATGTTCCTTAAAGAAGTAGCCAGGGGACCCACTCACCACTTAATATATCTTCTTGTAAACCCAATTGGGATTTAGCGATCGGCAAGGGATGTTGTCAATATACCCCTTTCCCATCTTCAATTCCAACTGCTGTCATGGGGAATAACTTTGTTTTTCACAACAAAGGGTCATCTTTCATTTCATGTGTTAAATAATTACGTCTTTTGATAGTTTTATTCTCGAATTATTAACATTGTATCACTCTTTTCCAAATATTATTTATTTGTTAGATAAAGTAAGCCTGGTAAAATGGGCGGGGTGGGCACTCGTGGTTTAAAAAAATATTAAGTTTAGAACCGGTTAGGTTTATACGGGATCTGATGGTGACAGTGGTGGGGGTGTGTCGATTATGGTGTAGTGGTGGTGGTGACAATAGAGGCAATGGCGGTGGGTGGTGTGTTGCAGAGTGCTAACTCGTTTGGATCTTTCTCAAGCTAACAAGTTTTGTGATAATTCTTCGGTTTACACCGAATATTTGATTTGAGTAGATCTGAATTGATACGTTGCCAAATTTAAGGTGACTCAAATAAATTAATATATAGTTTGTTTCCTAAATCAACCATTCTAGCATATAATACATTAAAAATTGAGCTTAACAAAAAAAAACAAATAAAATTAATGACTTCATATTTGAAGTTTAAATCAACATAAATTATTCTTTTGAGTTTAAGTCTATATTTAAATGCGATGTTATAAGATTATATAATTTTCTTAAGAATAAAATGTAACTTGATAGTCGATGACCTTTCGCTTCTCAAAAGATCCATGGGCATTTTGCATCAACTCAATGATGATTGTTTTTCGAGATCAAATATTGCCTCTTACTTGTTTATGTAAGGTAGGGCTTCCATCTTTGTAATTTACAGTTAATTAAGTCATACGCAACTTTGGATTTGTTTATGAGTTTCGTTTTATTTGCTTTGTTTTTTAAACCCAAACACACACTTCTAATCCTACTTTGAATTTAATTTTTAGTTTTATTAGTTTTTAATTGCTATTTTTTGGGGAGGATTGTTGTATATTTACTTTTAGGGTTTAGTTATTAACGAAAACCTTTATTTTAAGGATTTGAATCGTAAATGTTGAGTTAAGAGCATTCACAATCCATTTTTTATCCTCATCCAACCCTTTTTTTCACTCCGATAGTACCATAGATTGCGTCAACGCAGAGGAAATGAATACATTTTATATTATACTATTAAATAATCTGAAGTTAAGTGAACTAGATCTTACAGAGCCTGCTCTTATAAATTATATTAAAAATCATTACCTTTTCTCTTTCTTTTTAATTAAATAATAATTTTTATATCTTTATCATTACTTTTTATCTTTCATCCACTCACATCACTAAAAATATATAAAAAACATTATAAGGTTTTGAATAGTGTTTTCAAAAAACAGATTAAACAGTAAATTTTCTCTATCATTACTCACAATCACTTATAATCATACCATATAATATAAGAAATATACGCACATAAATTTAGGGAACGGACTGTGAATTCTCTAAGATGCATTTAAGGTAGAAACCAACAATTAATGAAAGTTTTTTTTTTTTTTAATTTCTGCAAGTTTGAACATCAACATGTTTAAGTTATGTGAGAAACAACATACTATTTGAAAAAGTTTGTTGGTTGAATCGGATCATTCGGATGAACATGTTTCTCATTTGCTAAGTTGAGAACGTGGAGATAATTGTCATTTGTCAAACACGTTTTATACAATATCATGCAGCTAGTAGCACACAAATATAAATTACCATAGCTATATGTAATAAATAATGCACGTAAGAAACATGGGAGGACCCAGATACATAGGTGGGGGCAGTCGCTCCTCGTTAAAAAGAGTAATTGCAATTTTTTACCTGTGTTTTGGGGGTGTTAACAGGATCAGCCCCAACTTAACAGTTTGCATACATGAGTTTACGAATGTTAACACTTTACGTACTTTCGTCCAATTTCCGTTAAAAATCGTTATCTCCCCCACGTGCTCCTCACGTGAGGGACAAAACTGTCAATTCACCAAATTATTAATCTTTTAAGAGTGAATTGTAATTTTCATACCTGTGTTTTAGGGGTGTTAACAGGATTAGCCCCAACTTAAGAGTTTGCATACCTGAGTTTACGAATGCTACACTTTACGTACCTTCGTCCATTTTCGTTAAACACCGTTATCTTCCCCCATGTGCTCCTCCCGTGAGGGCAAAACTGTCAATTCACCGTGAGCAGCCTCTACACAACCTCTCTCTCCAAACCCTCCTTCCTCCATCCCCTCCCTCCAAACCTCTCGCTGGAGACTCTCAAACTCACCGTCTCCCACCCGCTGCCTCACCACCCTCAAACCCTACCCCCCGCCCACATCAGCCACCTCACCGTCAACAACCACCCCCTCCATGCTGCCTCCGGCGACCAATCCCCGTATTCGACACAACGTTGTGCTCCCTCATCGCACACTTTCACCGTCAACGTTCCTCATCAGGTTCCGTCAAATCCCTCACGTTTCATAACAGAAAAGTGTTCACATCTCATAAGGACAGTAAGATCAGAATATGTAAACTAACGGAACACAAACGACATAAACACGTCGGAACCCCCCGACGGTGCAAGATTCATAATTGGGTGAATTGACAGTTTTGTCCCTCATGTGAGACACGTGGGGGAGATTTAACGGTGTTTAACGAAAATTGGACGGAGATACGTAAGTGTTAGCATTCGTAAACTCAGTATGCAAACTGTTAAGCTGGGGCTGATCCTGTTAACACCCCTAAAACACGTAGTAAAATGCAATATACTCTTAAAAGATTATAAATTGGGTGAATTGACAGTTTTGCTATCACGTGAGGAGCACGTGGGGGAGATTTAACGAATTTTTAATGGAAATTAGACGGAGGTACGTAAAGTGTTAGCATTTGTAAATTCAGGTATGCAAACTGTTAAGTTGGGGTCGATCCTGTTAACACCCCCAAAACACAGATATGAAATTGCAATTTACTCCGTTAAAAAATTTTATGTTATATGTATGTAAAAAACTCAAACGTCTCTTTAATGTTATCTTATCATCCCACTCTTCTCATGAAAAATAAAAAATTCAAAGGAATATTAGAGATGATAAAAATAAATGTCGTCGATGTGACAGATAAAAAAAACCAGAATGACTCTCTTTTCCTATGAATCCAAACATTTTTTTTAAATGACGTGGAAATGATCAATGACTATGCATCCAACATCTTTTTTTACGGGTCCTAATAAATATACACCCACTTTTTTTAAATCGACACCCCCCTATACGCCGCGTATGGGTCCATACGCGGCCCCTACCCGGCGTATAGGGTACGACCATTGCGACATTAATGACTGACAACCGACGTCACATCACTTCACCTATACGGGGCGTATAGGTCCATACGCCCCGTATAGGTCGGTGTCGATTTAAAAAGAATATAAGCTATACGCCGCGTATGGCCCCATACGCGGCGTATAGATCCTCGGCTTACTATATCTTTCAAATTTTTCTATTTTACACACACTTCAAAAAAAAACACTCTCGTATAGCACTATACTACACGTATTGATCTTCGATTTTTCAACATCCAGTACGTATTATTGTTCATACATCATTATTATGTTAATCGTTCATTGATTTAAACGTTAAAGTAGTGTTTTATGCCCCAAAATGCGTGATTTAAAAACTGGATTAAAGAACTATACGCCGGTACAGCCCCGCGTATAGGGCTATACGCAGCGTATAGTTCTTTGGTTGGGACGAAGACACATTGGTGTGTACCCTATACGCGGCGTATAGATATATACGCGGCGTATAGGGTATTGCAATACGCGACTTGGGGGCCATACGTGGGTCCCCTATACGCCGCGTATAGTCCTATACGCGGCGTATAGGGTCGGTTCGACCTATACGTTGCCCTGTGACCCATACGCTGCTACCCTATACGCGGCGTATAGCCCTATACGCGGCGTATAGGGTAATATATATATACAAATACTATATATGTATATACGCATATACATATACATATACATAACATATACATATACATATACATATACATATACATTACATATACATATACATATACATATATATACATATACATATACATATACATATACATATACATATACATATACATATACATATATGTTATGTACATATATACATATAACATATATGTATATGTTGTATACATATATACGTATATACGTATACGTATACGTATAAGTTATACGTATACGTATACGTATACGTATACGTATACGTATACGTTACGTATACGTATACGTATACGTATACGTATACGTATACATATACATATTATATTATTGTATATATATAGATACGTATACGTTGTTTTTTGACCTATTTGTTCACCTGTGCAGATATGTCTTCCGATTCTGAGATTGAGCTGACGTTGTTGACCATATTGCCGAGCATCCTTGGCTGCAGTTTGATGCCGGTTCCGTTGAGCACGCTAAGTGCTCAAATTTATTCGGATGAAGATCGGTCATCAAAAGGCCGTAGATTGGGAGGTGATGGCTGAGTTGGGAGAGCGCGATCGTCTTGCTGCTATTATCGGAGACGATACGCCGTGGAGACGTCTTTTTGAGATCGCATTCTACCGTCCCACCGTGAGCTGGTAGTGGAGTTTTTTTATCCACATTTACATATATTCGTCCAGATGAGATGGTGGAGGACGATGAGCGATCGGAGATATCTTTTACGCTTTGTGGACATGCACATCAGATGTCCATTGAGCAGTTTGCAGTTGTCTCTGGGCTTTATTATGAGCCGGAGACTGTTACCCCTCTGTTCACTGAGGTATTACTGAGATGGAGGAGGGCACATTGAGAGAGTGGTGGCCTGAGATTGCCGGAGGTCCGTTTCAGAGGACTAAGGGCAGGTCACCGGCTTTCGAGATCCTCTCATCCGTTATCTGCATCGGATGATCGCCACGTCCATCACGGGACGTGGCAAGAGTCGGGAGTGTGTACCATTCCCGACTTATTTTACTTATACTGTTTGATTACGGGGACCAGGTGTAACCTGGCGAGGTGTTTGGCGGAGTATTTTGCTTCGTATTATCATCGGCAGGAGCGAGGAGCGGTGTACGGCGGCGCGTACATCACGTTGATTGCCCGATCTTTAGGTTATCTTCCTCGGCATCTTGGTGACGTGTCTCCGCCGATCGAGCCGGTGAGATTAGATCGTCGTACGCTATTCGGCATGCGTATTATACGCCAGTTTCCGGTTGGCATACGATTCTCTCTTCGACCCGGGGAGATCTGGCAGCCGGCACCAGTTCAGCAGCTCGGCATTGTCGATCCACTGCAGCAGCACGGGCAGCCGCATGATCACCACCACCCACGAGCAGCCACATGATCAGCCGCCTCCTCAGCCACATCAGCCGCCTCCTCAGCCTCAGATCCCACGACATATTTATAGAGAGGTGAGGCTGCCTGCACGTGTGGAGACATTGTTGCAGGATATGTCTAGGAGCTTACGGCAGCAGAGTCGACGGCTCGATCGCGTTGAGGATCTGATGGAGTGGCAGGTTCAGTCAGAGATGGCGCGGCGTTCTGGTACTGATCCTCCGCCGTTGCCACCGCCTCGAGATTACCCTGACTCCCCGTAGTTTTGTATTGTAATTTTATTTTGTTATGTAATTTAAAAAACTTTGTAAATATATTATCAGTTTATGTTTATCTTTGTAAATATATACAGACATACAGACATACATACATCTACATACATACATACATACATACATACATACATACATACATACATACATACAGACATACAGACATACACTACATACATACATACTACATACATACATACAGACATACATACATACATACATACATACATACATACATACATACATACATACATACATACATACATACATACATACAACATACATACATACATACATACATACATACATACAACATACATACATACAACATACATACATACATACATACATACAACATACATACAGACATACAGACATACTACATACATACATACATACATACATACACATACATACATACATACATACATACATACATACATACATACAAACATCATACATACAGACATACATACATACATACATACATACAACATACAAACATACATACATACAGACATACATACATACATACATACATACAACATACAAACATACATACATACAAACATACATACATACAGACATACAGACATACAACATACATACATACAGACATACATACATACATACATACATACATACATACATACAACATACAACATACATACATACAGACATACATACATACACATACATACAGACATACACACATACATACATACACACATACATACATAAATAATTTTATTCAAATTATATATATATTAAAACTCAAAAAATTAAAAAAAACATATACATATATAACTATACGCCGCGTATAGACCCATACGCGCGTATAGCTCCTCCACTACAGTCCTCTTGCGACCACGTACAGTGCTAATGCGACCTATTATTTTGTACTATACGTGGCGTATGGCCCCATACGCCACGTATAGTACAAAATAATTGGTGCTCATGCGACCACTACAGTGCTCTTGCGACCACGTATAGTGCTCATGCGACCACGTATAGTGCTCTTGCGACCAATTATTTTGCACTATACGTGGCGTATGGGTCCATACGCCACGTATAGTACAAAATAATTGGTGGTGTCAGATGTACTTTTTGTACCATGTACGATTACTTGGTACATACGCTGCGTATAGGATCCTATACGTGGAAGACGTGGCAAGCCTATACGTAGCGTATAGGCCCATACGCTGCGTATAGGATCCTATACGTGGCGTATGGACCCATACGCCACGTATAAATTATTTCGATATGACATGACCCAAGATTCGTTTTCACCTATATAACAACGATTTCGATAACACTTTCGATATGCTTTCGATTCCTGTAAATCCCAAACGTATTTCTCTCTCAAATATCACACTTTTTATTCGTTCGGTATGTCGTTTTGGGACGGTAACTATTTGTTTGGTGAATATTCAAATGAATATTCAAATGAATATTCGTTCGTGGTGGATAGTAATCAAGATGATGCGTACGTTCAATCTGCTTACGAGACAGACTGCCAGATTTAAACCAATCGTATGTTCCCGATGATGAAGTTGAGTTTTACCGAGAGTCAACTTACGACACGCAACAAAATAATATACTCTCGAGTGATGAAAAACAAACGACAAAAGTATCGTTTGAAACATCTCAAAATTTTTTATCTCTCGATGAGCTAGTCTGTTGGGCTGTTAATAGAGGACGTGATAATGGTTACGTTATTATTACACGAAGATCAAAGAAAAAAGAAGGTCAGGTCGTAAAGGTATGGCTTATCTGTGATCGTGCGGGCGAACACAAAAGTAAAGCGACAGTTAGACGATCTGGTAGCAAAAAAATCGGATGTCCTTTTAAATTGGTAGGGATATACGACAACAACGTCGTTCGTGGAAATTAGAGGTACGAAGTGACGAACATAACCATGATCCTGCTCAACATATGGAGGGGCATCCTTTTGTAAGAAGGTTTTTCTCAAAACGAATACATTTGGTGGAGCAGCTTACTGATCAGAACATGGAGCCTCGTAGCATCTTATCAGCTATTAAAAAGCAAAATCCTAATAACGCATCAATAACCAGAGACGTATACAACGCTCAATATAAGATAAGAAGTGAAAGAAAAGTCGGTGAAACACCAATGCAAGTCTTAGAAACCTTTTATCTATTAAAAGGTACGTTTATTATACCCGAGGTTTTTTTTTTCAATAGACTTAATTAAAATGAAGCCTAACTTGTATTTGTATCCTCACTTAACAACATCAATTTTTCTTCCTTTTTCAATTAAAAGGTAGTTTATTACACCCGAGAAGATCCCGATACTAATGTCGTAGAAGATATATTTTTTTGTCATCCTAAATCATACGACACTTGGCGTGCATTTCCGCACGTGCTGATGATAGACGCTACATATAAACAAACATGTACAAGCTTCCGTTTGTTCAGATTGTTGGTGTGACCTCCACACACAAGACATTTTGTGTTGCTCATGCGTTTATTAGCAAAGAACGGGAAGATAATTTTGAATGGGTGCTTAATAGATTGAAAGATACGTTAAGCAAGTGTATGGAGCCGCGCGTCATAATAACAGACAGAGATCTCGCTTTAATGAACGCATGTGTTAAAGTGTTTCCGAATGCTTCAAAGTGTTTATGCAGTGGCATATTGATGAAAATATCGCGAAACACTGTAAAGCAAGTTTTACGAAAGATGACTGGAGAAAGTTTAAATATGCATGGGCACGTTTGTGTGAGTCTCCCACGGCGGAGATTTACGAGTATAACTATAACCTTCTTTACGAACGATTAGTTGAAGCGAATCGAGAAAGTAAGTTTTTATTATATTTTAATTATGTTTTATTATATTTTCAATATATAATTTAAGCGTGATTTATTATATTTTCAGAGGTATTGTCATATATAAACAGAAACTGGTTAGAGAGTTACAAAGAAATGTTTGTATCAGCCTGGACTAACTTGAACCGCAATTTTGGCCAACGCACAACAAATAGGGTGAGAGTCAACATGCAAATTTAAAAAGATATCTTAAATCAACAAATAGCTCACTGGATAGACTTGTGGAGTTTGTAGATCAATTGGTGAACGCACAAGAGGTAAATTTAAAAGAAAGCTTTGAGACAAGCAAAATTAAAACCATGAATCATCATAAACTTCCGCTATTTGATTACTTAAGAGGCAAGGTTTCACACATAGCTCTGATTTATTAGTTGCCGAAAACACTAAATTGCATGTGATGCGCTCTGCAAATGCAACATGTGGTTGTCATCTTTTCACTAGTTGTGGCTTGCCTTGTGCTTGTCGGCTGGAAAAATATGAACATTCTGGTAATAGTCGCTCCATCATTATCATTTTTCTATTAAAGTGACAATTATGTATTAATTTATACTTTATAATGCAGGCACTAAATTCCATTAGATGCATTGACGTATTTTGGACGAAGCTTGATAACATTAAGCCATCATATACGGTGGATGAAAAGTTGATGTTGAAGAAGAAATGGAACGGGTGAAACAACAAATAATGACACAACCCGCAGCTGTAAAATTTAGTTTGGTGGAAAAAATAAAAAAATTGTGTATCCATGGAAATAACAAAAAAGCGCCTGTTGTTCAAACAGATATTCGCGGTCGTCCAACGTTAAAGGTTCAACAACAAAAGTACGACACTCAACAAAGTACGTGCGACATGCCGAGACATAGCTCGTTTATTGCGTCTCACATTTCCGGAAGAACAAGTTCAGCTGTAAAGCCCCAGAAGCCTGCCATGTAACGTAGTCGTTCAACATCATCTAAAGTATCACGGGGTACTAATGAGTTTTCTTCGATTGTCGGAGATAACCAATAAACAATATAAACAGGTTAAAAAATTGGATTCCGTCAATCTTTCATCAGTATATTTCACGTATACGAGATGTCCGACCCGATGGGAATTGTGGTTTTCGATCAATAGCTTTAGGCTTAGGGTTTGACGAAAATAAGTGGATGTATGTGCGGACACAGCTTTTAGAAGAGTTGGACAGACATGAATTGGAGTACAGAGAAGTTTTCGATACTTTGTACCCCGGACAGTATAACGAATTACGTCACACCATCGATTGGCAAAGTGTGGAACCTGCACCAGAAGAACATTGGATGATAATGCCGTATACGGGATTAGTGGTTGCTCAAAAGTTTGGGTTATTCTTCATTTACTAAGCAATAATGGTTGTCAAACATTTTTCCCATTATGGGCTGATCCGAAAACTGTCATGCCTCATCATATCGTGTCGATTGTTCATGTCAACAACAATCATTTCGTCCACGTTAAGTTAGAAGGAGATTATCTGATGCCAACATTAAGTAATCTTTGGATTCTTAACCGAAGCGTACGTGCTGCAGAATGGGAGATTATGTATAGGATTCGTATCTCGGAATACAACGCAATAATAGAGAATAACCGAGAACCCCCGGCTTATATAAATTTATTTTAATTTATAATTTGTAATATGCGAATTATATATTTTAATTTTAATTTATTATTGTATTCATTTGTATATATTAAAATAAAACTCAAAAATTAAAAAAAAATAAATATATAAGCTATACGCCGCGTATGGTTCCATACGCGGCGTATAGCTCTTCCACGTATGGGTCATAAGTCACGTATGAGTATAAAATGTCAAACCCTATACGCCACGTATGGTCCCATACGCTGAGTATAGGGTATAAAACGTCAAATCAACAACATACCCTATACGCCGCGTATGGACCCATACGCGCCGTATAGGGTATAAAACGTTAAATCAACAATGTACCCTATTCGTTGAAGTGAAGAGTGCATCCACTACTCACTACAACACATATATATACACCATCGCCTCCAAATCGAATCCATTCAACAACCTCCACCACCACCACCGCCACCGTAACCACCGTCGTCAACCACCATGGAATCCTCCCCTCGTTACAGAATCACCGATCCCATACCCTACACAACTCCACATACCCACCGTACAACCGTTCTCCGGCGCCGGCGCCGGCGACGGCGACGGCAGCGGCGGCGTCACTAGGTCCCACTAAGCTCCGGCTGATGTGCAGCAATGGCGGACACATCGTCCCTCGCCCCCACGACAAAACCCTCTGCTACATCGGCGGTGAAAACACGTATGGTGGTGGTCGACCGCCATACGACACTACAAGACCTCACTCACCGCCTCTCCAAAACCCTCCTCCGATCATCTTCTTCATCATCGTCGTTCATACTCAAGTATCAGCTTCCGTCGGAAGATCTTGATTCGTTGATCTCCGTGACCACCGATGAAGATCTCGAGAACATGATTGAGGAATACGAGAGGCTGAATTCATCATCTTCACGCCTCCGGTTGTTCGTGTTTCCGGCGAACCCAGAGCCTGTGTCTTCAATCGGATCGTTTCTTGAGAGTTCGATCAAGTCGGAAGATTGGTTTGTTAATGCGTTAAACGGTGCGAATTCGGGGGTTTCTGATACTTCATCGGTGAATTGCTTGTTGGATTTTGATGATGAGATGTCTCTGCCGGAGAAGAAGGATGTTGATCGGAAGTTTACAGTTGGTCAAGATGTTCATTCGATTTCTGATTCGCCGGTGATGGAAACGAATTCGTCATTTGGGTCTGCATCGTCGTCACCGGCGATTAGAGTCATCGGAGATGATGATCGGAAGATCACCGGAGATGGGGGTAGTTCCACCGATCATCTTCTTCATCATCATCATCTTCATCAACAGCAACAGAAACAGCAGCAGCAATCTGCAGGTTTTGATTTGGGTTTAATCAATCATCTCCCAACAACCGATCAATCATCATCACTTTCTCAAATTCCGATGCTACAACAACAAAAAGTTGATACTAATTCAGCTTATGTATCATCAACGCCGCCACTGCAATACATCCACCACCACCACCACCACCCATCAACGGCAGCTCCGGCGACACCTTACTACCACCACCACCATCACCCACAACCAATGAATCATCAGAATTTCATGTATTACATTCCCACAACCCAACCACCACAAGGGTACACCTTCCCATTTCAGCAACCACCACCTAATGCCGCCGATACGCCGCCGGTTGCCACCACTCGCAACCATCAAACCACCGGAGCTCCTCAGCTTGTTAGGGTTCCACCTGGGTATCAAAAGGTTCAAAATCAGCATCAACATGTTGGGTACTCTGAGATTCATCAGCCAATACAGTCTTTATACTATGCAACACAGGGTATGCCACCATTGTCGATTGATCAATATCCAAAAATGACATCAATTTCACCTGTTAAATCAAGATTGCAAGAACAACAGGTGAGAATTCCACCTCCATGAAAGGTGAATTTCTTGAAAATTTTGCAGGAAATGCGACATTGGATCTTGTTTGTTTGTGTATTCTAGTATTGGTTTGTGTTATGTATTTGTGATTGTTTACAGGGATAATTGGAAAAAGGTGGCACCTTTTTCTTGATAGATTATGATTTGTGTATATTGTAAAATGTAACTTCTTTTTGCTTGTTGAAGTCGAATATGGTGTTATGGGAATTATATGATGAAAGCTAACACTTGTGTATTGTTCACGAGCTGAGTTTGATCCGAGTCTGGCTCAAATCAAGCTCCAATCGAGTAAGTCTTTAACTCGAGCCGGAGCTAAAAGCCCTATGAGACAAAATCACCTCTAACTGAAATCCTTCTACTAAGCTAACATTTGAGTTCGCTAATATGTAGTAACTAGATTTTGTAGATCTAGTTTTAAAGATAAGACATTCTGACATAGTATAGTAAACAACATTCACATTACATTTGTCATCTCCATTCATATAGTTACATCAAAAATTATTATTTTTCTCTTTTTTTTTAACTAAATAATATTTTTAAAAATATTAAAAAATTTATAGTGATTGAACAGTGTTTGCTCAGATATACATAAAAATAATAAAATTTTCTCTCTACTTCACTAATAATAACTTAAAATTATTTTCTATAATATAATAAACACACTCACATATTTTTAAAAAATCCACTATGAATGCTCTAAAAAGATAGTTTACTAGTATTTTTTTACGCAACAGCGAACAGAGCAACCCTAGTTTAGATTGAAAGCATTTAACATCAGATATATGATCTTTGTAAACTTTTTTTCTAGGCTTTTCAAGGAGAGGGTCCATCTTTCATGATGTTGAATGAAGAGCCCCAATTGATAGAGAAAAACCCACAACCCTTTTGGGTTATCCTGCACTTGGAAAAAGAATTATACTCGTTAACTTTTAATATAATATTCATATTAAATATCTTCATTAACCGAAAATCAAAGTTTTCTAAAGTTTCTTTAAAGATACATTGATCTTAGAAATTAGAATTACTTCATCAAGGGTTTTAATAAATTAGTTTGTGAGTAATAAATTATGCCGTGATAACCTCCAAATACTCTCTTGTATAATTATTAACTTTTATGGATGTGAATATCAATAAAATTGAATTGAGTTGTCCAAATATCATTTGTGAACGAAAAGTTTAAAGTAGTTTAGGAGTAAGTATAGTGTACATTTATCGTTAAAAAAAATTCTTACACGACTAGAAGTTGTTCAGCTATTTAAAGTAATATAATTTTTTTAATTAGTATTTAATCAGTAGACTTTTACATATTGTAAAAGACGTCATTAGGCTTCTGGCCTGGTGGTTAGGGGTTTTTCCTTAGGGGTATCTTCCTGAGTTGGCATCAGGTTCGATTCCCTGAAGCGTCAAATAATGGGGAAGGTTGAAATACCGTCACAGTGGGTCGAACTCAAGCGTTAGTAATTAACAGGTCAAAGACTTACCACGTATCCAAAACACCATTCAAAAAAGCCATATTGTAAACGGCATTCATGTCATCTGTTTTATACAATTGTGTATCATATGAGTTATTTTACTAGATTAACTAGATATACATATGTAACTGTATATCATAAGTTGCGGGTGAATTTCTTAAAAAAAGATTAATGACATATTGAAAGACATTCCAAATCTTAGTTAAATCAATTACAAAAAGTCCGAATAAGCTAAATGATTTAATGATGAAACTTGATTCATTTGCACTACAAAATATTCACATATCACCGACCTATTTTGTTCCTATTAGGTTATTCTCAAGAACTTTCTTCAAAGTTGATAATTGATTGGAGGTGATACCCTTCAAGCTTTCACGTCAATTCCCACTATCCTCAAGGGACCATGGTGTCATGTCTTTCATATGTCGTCATTTATTCTATAATCGTAAGAAAATCTTGAAAATCTTGAAAATAAAGATGGTCATATACCAAATATCAGAAGATATAAAGTCTTAGAGCTTTTTATAGGTAAAGAATAGATCTTCTTTAGGATCTCTAAAATGGAAGGAATGATGTTCTTTTTACTTGTAATTATTGTTGTGGTTTTGTTTGTGGTGATGGTGTTATGGTCCATCTCTTTGCTCCTAATGTAATTTGGTTTATTATTTATGAGAAGTTGGGTGTAAAATTATGTTCACCAACTAAAAAAACTATGTATATGAATCTAAATATTTTTTTATTTTATGTCTATTTTTTTGTATTAGAAGATCAAATTTCTATATTTCAAAACATTTATGATGTTACATAAATGTAAGATGGATCTTTTAAAGTTAAAATATATTTGTGTGTTTCATGAGTGTGAATATATAATTTAACCCCGACATATTTATTTACTCACTTAGAAAATGATCAAATTCGTAATATTTCTTTAGAATTATCATCTTATATTAAAATGTAATTCTTACTACAGTATCAATTTGTCTTTTCCGAACCAACTTATCCTGTCCATAAATACAAATTATTTGGTTGAGATTACGAAGAAATTGGCTGGGCAAGTTGGCATGGTCATTGGGCCGCTTTAGTTGTAAAGGTTAGAAACAGGTTCGAAACTATACAATATTCTTTATGCGTTTTTTTTTTTTTTTTTGGGTTTTTTTGGGGGGCTTTATGCGTTTTTAAGTTGTTTCTTTTGGTTTTGATTTTTTGTCTTTCTTTCCGGTGTTTAGTTTTAGGTTGCTTTTACATATATGTTCATTCTTTCGGGTGTTTAATTTTACGTTGCTTTTACTTGAATGTTCATTTTTAATGTATTACATTATTTTCTTGCAAGTTTGAGTTTATTATATTTATGCTTTTGAGTTTGTTAACACCTAACAGCAATTGCTATTTAAGATACAGCATTCTCGGTTAGAACTTTTATGTTGATTGGCCACCGCAATGCGTAAGGAAACAACCCTAGTTCATTATTATAAGCAGCAATAAATTATCTCATCAAATTACTTTATCGATGTGGTACATTGAATGTTATTAATGTCTATATGCCCATAATGTTTGTTGGGTTTGTAGTACACAAACATGAAGAAAAAAAAAAACAAAAAAAAACAAACAAACAAATACTAAAATCAAATGCAAAACAAGAATAAAGTTTATTATTATTCTCTTTATATCAAACCCCCATTTCTCATACACTCATACCCAAGATCCCTATTATATACTATACTATGTTAGTGTTTCGTATATTACACGGGTTGAATAAATAAAATATTAAGTAATTAGTAATGAAATTTTAAACTTATTTTTTAAATACTTATTGCTTTTTTAAAATAAACATTTTGTTCCAAACAAACCATTGTAAAAATATCAATATTAAAAATTTTCCTTATTATAACTCCTAATTTTAGTTATTTTATTTTATAAAAAATCATTTAAAAAAACCATTTTAAACTATTTTAAATTCTTAAGAATGTTTGCTGCTTTAGAAAATTTTCTTATTTTTTAAATTTTGTTCATTTAGAAATTACATTTATAAAAGCATCTCTTTCTCAATTTATTTAAAAATAATTTTTAATCTCAAAATAATTAAATAATATTATTAGTATTTAATGTAGCTATTAAATAGAAGAGAGAAGCGGGAAAATTAAAATTAGATGGTCTAGAATTTTACCAAGTGTCGTCTTAAAACCTTATTTTATTATAATAGATAGATAATTAGCAACATGAGTGCTACAATGGATTTATTAGTTTTTCTTATTTTGCCACAAAGGTTTGATACAGTTGTTTTTTAGTCCCTCAAGATTAAAAACTTTAGTTTTAAGAACTTCAACTTTTGCTACAAACATTAGTATTTTAGGAATTTGTTATATAAGGTAAATGAGTAATTTTTTTTTTTTTTCGTTTTCATTCTCATTTTTTACCTTAAAATTCAGGTTTTTAAACCCGTTTTATTTTCTAATAATTTCGTTTATTTGTAATAATTTCCGTTCGTAGACTTTTTTTATTAATTAGCAACATGAGTGCCACAATGGAATTATTAGTTTTTCTTATTTTGCCACAAAGGTTTGATGGGGTTGTTTTTTGGTCCCAAAGATTAAAAACTTTAGTTTTCAACTTTTGCTACAAAATATTAGTATTTTATGATCTTGTTATATTTATTTATCAACATTTTTCACAACTTCACTTCTAGAGTAAGCGAATGCATAAATATTGAACTAGAAGTCAAGAACAGTTACGTTTGACTTACCAAAGTCAAACCATGAACCAATTTCTTTACACAACAGGTTAAACTGAAAACACAACAACTTATCGAGACTATCTAGTATTTGACTTTTTGACCCATTAGAGATAAAAATATGACTTTATAAAACTTCTCATTATCGAACTAAACAAAATTTACTTTAAAAATTCTAACACAATGATCAGCTCCACACGAAGCAAGCTGCATATCATAAGATCCATCATCCTTCTCTGAGTTTCTCCATGCTAAACGATTCACCGATGAAACATGACATATAAATGGATCGAATTGGATTAAAAGAGAGGCTTTTGGCACTGTAAAACTTGAATCTTCAGATTTTCTAAGTGAGAGCGCCCAAAGCTCGATGAGACCACTTTCCATCCCAATGGCTAGAGCACCGTCATCATTCTGGCGGTTCAACCTGGTCCAAGATAAAGCTGTCACACTGGATTTGAAAGCAGGCAGAGTCATGAGTTGCTGCACATTAGAGTTTTCCTCTTGCACCTCCCAAATTTTCACAGTTTTGTCTCGCGATCCGGTTGCGAAATGGTGACCCAATGGGTTCCACGAACAGTCCCATACTATTCTTTTGTGGGCCTCTTGTCTGGTTAAAAGCTGGTAACTGATTTGATCTGAGCCCTCTGTAAGACATAAAAAACCAAATCACAAAACTTATTATTATCCATGTTGCTACTTCTGTGGTTTTTGATGTCCATTTTTGCAAATACATAATGGTGTTTCGACTACTTGTTAACTTCTAAAACGGTTTTGAGAGATCTATAATGTACCTGTTCGAACTATAGAGAAGAGTGATAACTGGCGGTCCCTTGAGACGGTCAAAAGATATTTATCATCATGAGAAAATGCCATTCGTGTCACTGTTAAGCTATGAGACTGCAACCGCCCAACTGCCTTCCAACTACCAACCTCCCATAGCCATATTTCTGCAACTGACACTGATTGCGCCTATAAAAGGAATCACAAGGACTCATGTTCCAAAAGTAAAATTTACTATTTGCTTAAAGATTTGTGTGGTGGTTTACCAAAAAACAGGTCTAGTGAACAAAGATAAGCCAAAAAGGGAATTGAAACAGTCAAAACTTGAAAGTAACCCAAACTCTTATTTTAAAACACACAACTTCTTGGATCGAATTATAAAAGATTCGGATTATTACTGCAGTAACATTGTTTTTGACCATTTGTAAGCATAATTGTTGCATTTATAATTTTATAATTTATTTACATAATATTTAACAAATGAATAAAAGTGTTTGCAGGTCAGCCAAACATGTCAATAATGTCATCACTCATTACCCAACTCCCTCACCCCAGTCCAGCATGTCATGTCTAGTTTATATAAGTACCTTACAAGATGAGGCCACAAGCTTCCCTTGATGATCACAACATAGTGAAAAGAGCTCATTCCCATGACCATAAAGTTTATGGGACTCGGGCCATAACGTATGCCATGCTAACTGTTCTTCAATTGGCGGTTCGGTCAAAATTGATGGAACTGCATCTGGAATACTCTCAAGTGTGTCAAAACCTTCATTACCATTTGTGTCTCTTGTCTCACTCAAAGCTGCACATACAAAGAAAAAAGAGTTAATTTCAATTTTACTCCCTAAAGGTTTGACAAAATTAACAATTTTCCTCCAAAAAATTAAAAACATCAATTTACCTCCAAAAGTTTTATACACTGTGTCGATTTCAATCCAAAAATTCTATTATTTTGGATCCAAGTTGAAACAATTAATGAAACTTTTGGTTTGAAATTGAAACAACCTATGAAACTTTTGGAGGTAAATTGATGTTTTTAGTCTTTTGGAGGAAAATTGTTATTTTTGTCAAACCTCAGGGAGTAAAATTGAATAATATAAAACAAAAAAAATAAAAAGTAAATAAATCATTGTCAGTCCTTCAAATAGCATGGCAATTTCAAAATGGATTTCAAGGCATGCGGCTTACCTTGAACATATATAGGTTTCTGAGATAGACCAAGGGCGGACATATTTGCACCCAAAACCTGAACATCAACTTGCAGATCATCATGTAGATGTGAAGCTGCATTATTTAATGTTTTTAAAAACGATAACGGGGCTTCAAAAACCCTTGCGACTTTCTCATCAGCTCCACTTACAAATCTATGGTTTCCTTTTCCTTGAATCATTGCTAAACAATTGATATCATGACCATGAACTTGAGGGCGTGCAATTTCATGCCAGGTGTCAAAATCTTCTTTAAACTTAGCCTCGTTAAACCACGAAGCAAATATTCTAGTGGTCTGATCATGACTGACTGACATCAAATATTCACCATACCTACCCCAAGCAACATCTGTCACAGCACCAAAATGCCCAGATGGAACTTTTTGTGGTTTCCAATTACCAAATTCATTACCAACATTTTTCCAAAGATGAAAAGATCCACCATAACCATGAGCTAATATAGAATCACCATTTGGGCTCCAATGCCCACCATAAAACCCTAAAGCAGAATGACTTAGCTCCCCGACAGTGACTACATTGACCCAAATACCCGTTGTTCTCTCGGGTTGCCAGATCATCATGGTTTTATCTATAGATGCAGATAAGATGCTTTGAGGTTGATAACATGAACCATTTTCCATCAATGAAGGTGGCTGCCACTCTACTGAATATACCCAATCCTCATGACCAATCACAAGAGATTCTAAAGATACTTGATAAGAAAAAGAACCTGCTATAAATACAGGCCCTTTTATGTAATAAGCCAAAGTGTTTTCTGCTTTCTTTTTGTCAAAATTACTAACGGAATCACATAAAGCCATTTTCCATATACGTATGCCTTTATCTTGTGAAGAACTAACAAGAAGAAGATTATTTGGTTCTTCATTTATTGACACAGGTAATGAAAAATCCAAACTTCTGATCCAATCTGTATGCCCTTTTAACTCACAAGCATGAACAAACTATGGAAACAAGAAAATATATATAGAGTTAATAATAATAATAATAATAATAATAAAATAAAGCTTGAAGATGGATGGTGTGAAATTACATACTTGCCCTTTTGTTTCACCACAGTACAAATGAATTTTGTTGTCAAGTCCCCCCATTGCCAGGATAAGGTGCGCCTTACTTCCTGGTAATTCTGCTAGAGACAGTGTAACCATGGGTTTTAAACCAGCAGAGAGAGTATCCAAACATGTAATTTCATAGTCACCTGTGATAATTAATTACAATTCAGTTTTAAACAAAGTGATAATGCATGTAATCTTGAAATGATGGTACATACAACATCACTCACCTCCAAAAGCAGGTAAATTTATTTTCCAAATGTTAACTATACAATCTGAAGAGGTAGATGCAAATATTGCTTCAGTTTGAGAGATCACAATCGCAGCAATGCAGGTAACACCTTTCTTGTGTGATTTTGGCAGTTGTGATACATATTTCCACTGTAAACCATGTAAATCTTTATTCGGCTAAAAGATCCACTTCTAAACTTAAAACTATTTATGCCTTACATAACGTAAACTAATTAGCCCTTTCTACTAGATCATCATTAAAAACGGTTTAAGCATCGAAACATAATTATAAAAGAGGACACGCTGATGCACACATTTGAACATGGTGTCAAGAGATTATTCATTTATACATAAGCAGCTGACTGAAAAGCGTATTGGCATCATTTATTGTATTTGTATCCAATTAAAACATTCAGAAAATACCTTGTTGTCTGCTAAAGAGAACTCCCATAGAATAATGACTCCTTCAGCGTCTCCAGAGAGTAAATAGTGCTTATCCCACCCAGTGGCTACAAAAACATAAGAATGTGTAGTTCATATTTAATAAATTTATAAGCTTCATATGTTTGACTGCAAGCTTAATATCAGCAACATTCTATTGCAGCACATGGTGTAAGCAACTCTATTCTCATAAGCTAAGTAGTCACTATCAATTCAAAAGTCGAAAAGTAAATCGTTTGGTCCTCAAAATTCAGAATCTACTTATGTAAATTGCTGTTAAACGAAGAAGATAACACTCTAGTGGCAATACTGTTTTATATCATTCAATTAACCATTTGAAACATCAAGCTTTCATCCCAAATCAACTTATGCGATCCAACCAACTCCATTTCTTGACATATTGAACTTAATTTACAATTCACAAAAACGCATCTAACTTACAAAAATTGAACATCAAATTTAAAAAAAAAAATCATACCTTTAAAAGCAAACTTGCTGCTTGGAAGCCAATGCGTACAATTCACTGATGCCTTATGACCTGGTAGCGTAGTCAATATATTCGCAGTCTGCGAAAACACATAATCAATAAATAAAGGTGTCATTAGGGTTTGATAAGTACACACAAGTGTCATTAAAACTGAAGAAGAACAAACCTGAGGACAAAATATGGCAACGGCGTTTTGAGAGCCGAAGGAGATTAAACCACAAGCACCCCAGGAAACATTGTTAACGATGCGATTGCATCCACCTCCTATGAACACTCTCTCCACATCCACTGCTCTATTTTCAACCATCGTTGAAGAAGGTAAGTCAAAGTTTGACTTCGTATGATCCTGAGACGGAGACGTGACGGATACGCGGCAGGTGACTGAGCTCCGGCGACGGTAACGGTAACGGTGTTGAGGCGACGGCGGAGGAGATAGCTTAGGGGGAAGAGAAGAAGCAAAAGTAGGGGGGGTTTTACGAGTTAAAAATGAGTGAAGTGGATCTTGTTAGATTGGGCCAATGAGCGGGAGTAAAGCTAACATTGGCCCATATATTCTAAAAGCTCGATTTTGGCCTTGTACTTTGTAGGTAACGTAGATAGAAGTGGGCATAAAGACCGGGTCCAGACCCGGGTACGGGTAGTACCCGGTGGGAGGTGTACCCAGGTTGGGCCCGTTTAAACCTGTAGGGTTGGAACCGGTTTTAGATTTTGAGTTTTTTAGAGAATCCGACCCGACCCAAACCCGATTTGGTTGAACCTGAGTTGAATCCGGTATTGGACACACATACATAAGAAGAGAAAACAAAAAACGAAACCCGGTATTGGACCCGGTTTCGGACCTGACCCTACCCTACCCAGGTATAGCGGATAAAGTTTTCAAGTAGGCGAACCTGACCCGGATTTACCCCGTTTCGTCTCAACCCGGGTACAAAAAACCCGAATGGGCCGAACCTAGTTTATACCCGGTTTCGGGTACAACCCAAAACACGAAATACCCACCTCTAAACGTAGACTAATTGAGAGTCACCTGAAAATAAGTAAACAATAGAGAAATATGGTTCAATTATAATCATTTTCATCATGGGTTGGTTATGATTATGCGTGCAGAAATATAACTAAATTAAGCCAACAAAATGGACAAATAATCTTCCTTTGTATTTATTTTTCCTTTTCTATAAATAATATGTTATATATCAGGAAAAATTATAGTATTGATTATTAGAATAGGATGTTATTATGTTAATAGTCAAAGGTAGATTACGTAACTTGTATCATTATATATGTAATATCAATGAAAGGAGAAGGGCAAGCTAGCCATTATTCCAATATGGTATCAGAGCCTAGGCTCTATTGATACTAACCCTAGCCGTCGTAAACTCTCCCTTCTCCTTCCTATTCATTCGAAAACCCTAGCACACCCTCCTCCTTCCTCACGTAAATTCTACACTATTCCTTCTTCATCATCATGGCAGGAGAAACACCAAACAATCCACCACCCAACCCGTCCAACTCCACGTCCATTCACCCTGCCAAAACCGTGAGCAACATCAAAAACAATATCAACCTTGTCTTGAGCACCGAGGAAGACCATTACAATGCATGGGTTGTTCTCTTCAAAACCCAATGCGTCGCATGCAATGTTCTTGAGCATATTATACCACCCGACACCACGATCGCATCCCGATCCACCACTGATCCCGATTGGAAGCAACTAGATGTCATTGTTCTACAATGGATCTATGCAACCATATCCAAAGACCTACTGCTCACCATTGTTAAGAAGGAGATCACGGCCGCCGAAGCTTGGACCGCACTCGAAAGTATCTTCGTCGATAGCAAACCTACCCGGGCCTTGCATCTTCGACAAAAATTCAGTAACACAAAGCTGGATGACTTCTCTTGCGTAACCGCGTACTGTCAAGAGTTAAAAACTCTCTCAGATCAATTGTCCAATGTTGATGCACCTGTGACGGATCAAACGCTCGTTCTACAACTGATTTCGGGTCTCAACTCTGAATGTCAGAGTTTTGCAACCTTCTTGCAACAAACCTCTCCCTTGCCCGACTTCAACAGTGCTCGGTCCAGACTTGTTTTAGAAGAAACCCGAAAGAAACATCAGGTTAAGCCCACCGCCCTACATGTGTCGCAATCTTCTCCTCAACCTCCGACCAATTCACCCGCATCGGCCTTCTCCGAACAATCAACTAACCGCCGCGACTACGGTCCAGGCCGTGGGGACAACTCCCGTGGTGGCTGGAGTGGTCGTGGTCGTGGCAGGTATGGTGGTCGTGGTGGAAGGTTTTCATCTCGTGGAAGGGGCCGCGGACAACCACCCTCACCATATGGGTACACTAGTTACCCCGGTAACTACACTAATTATCCACAACAGTGGATACCAAATCCACCAGTGCCACAGCAGTGGGGTGTTCCCCCTTGTCCGTACCCCCACACAGCCAACATCGAGGGCGAACTTCAACAACCGTGGTGCGGGAATACTCGGTCTAGGTCCTAGCGTAGCCTATGCAGCCTCGGAGCACTCTTACACTCCTACAAATATTGAGCAAGCTCTTCACACCATGTCCTTGAACCCGGACCAGAATTGGTATATGGACACGGGCGCCACAAACCACATGTCTCACAACACAGGTAATCTCTCTTCTTTTGTCAATAATAGTCGATTGAATTCAATTGTGGTTGGCAATGGTCTCCAAATACCGACTACAGGCACTGGTCACACAACCTTATCACCACCCTGCCCACCCTTAAAAATCAACAACGTCCTTGTCTCACCTCACTTAATTAAAAACTTACTTTCCGTACGTAGATTGACAACTGATAATAATGTTTCTATAGAATTTGACCCGTTTGGCTTTCTTGTGAAGGAATACCAGACCAAGATTCCTATTCTCAGATGTGACAGCACCGGGGATCTCTACCCGCTTTCTTCTCCAAACACTTCAGTCACTCCACCTTCAACCTTTGCTGCTTTGTCTCAGGATCTCTGGCACTATCGCTTGGGACATCCGGGATCTTCCTTATTAAGAGTTTTAAATAATAAGTCTATTTCAGTTCGTAGCATACAGAACAATCGTTTGTGTCAATCATGTGTTTTTGGCAAACATGTTAAGTTGCCCTTTTCTACTTCATTATCTACTACTTATTCTCCTTTTGATATCGTACACAGTGATCTTTGGACCTCCCCGGTCAAAAGCTCGGGAGGTCACCATTATTATATCTTATTTCTAGATGATTTTACTATTTTTTATGGACTTTTCCGTTACACAACAAATCAAGTGTCTTCAATGTGTTTCTTCAATTTCATTCATTAATAAACACACAATTTGAAAGAAAAATAAAAACTATTCAATGTGATAATGGCACCGAGTACAACAATCACAATTCCATCAATTTTGCCAACAAAATGGTATGCAATTTCGCTTTTCTTGCCCATACACGTCCTCACAAAACGGGAAAGCGGAACGTAAAATACGTTCAATAAATAATATAATTCGTACTCTATTAACTCATGCTTCCCTCCCCTCTTCTTTTTGGCACCATGCCCTTGACATGGCCACATACATTCTAAACATTCTTCCTTCCAAAGTCAAACACAATTTCACACCAACTCGTCTTCTCTACCTTCGCAACCCGTCTTATGATAACCTTCGCACTTTTGGGTGTCTTTGTTATCCCTTGTCCCCTCACACCACCATCAATAAACTTCAACCACGGTCCACTCCTTGTGTCTTCTTAGGGTACCCCTCAAATCATCGAGGATTCAAGTGTTATGATTTATCCACCAAGAAGATCACTATCTCTCGTCATGTTGTTTTTTAGGAAACAATTTTTCCCTTCTCATCTATCTCTCCTCACTCCTCCTATGACTTTCTTCACCAAGAAACCGACTCGAGTTTACATCCTTTGATCATTGATCAGTTGTCTACTACACAAAATAACAACAACACAAACCAAACCCAAGGCCCTACCACCCAATCCAACTCACCACACCCTCACCGAGAACACACACAACAAAGCCCTATCCTACCCCATTCTACCAGCCCACTCACTACCTCAAACCCACCACCAAGCCCACCCCCATCTAGCCCAATAAAACCCACTTCTGGCCCAACAAACAATCTTCCCTTCACTACCCCACCGTCCCCACCTACGGGACCCTCTGCCGACCAAACACCACAAAAAAAATTCCTTCTCAGTCCCACCAACCTACGGCCCCCTCCCCATCCCACTCCCACCCACCACCTCCTCCACAACCAACCCACCCAATGCAAACCCGTAGCATGACCGGCAACTCCAAACCGAAAACACAATTCAACCTTAACACGACCACTCTTTCCCCAATCCCAAGAAACGTGTCAGTTGCCATGTCTAGTCCCTTTTGGAACCGTGCTATGCTCGATGAATTTACGGCTCTTATCGATAACAAGACTTGGGAGCTTGTGCCTAGAGAACCAAACATGAACATCATACGGTGCATGTGGATATTTAAGCATAAGTTAAAATCGGATGGGTCATTAGAGCGTTACAAAGCACGCTTGGTGGGTGATGGTAGGTCTCAACAGGTAGGGGTTGATTGTGATGAAACATTTAGTCCCGTCGTAAAATCGACCACTATCCGTGCAGTACTATCTTTAGCTCTGCAAAATAATTGGTCGATCAGTCAACTAGATGTGAAGAATGCCTTTTTGCATGGTCACTTGTCTGAAACAGTTTTCATGCACCAACCCCCCGGGTTTCGAGACCCACGTTATCCTGATCACGTTTGCAGATTGACTAAGTCCCTCTATGGCCTTAAACAGGCGCCCAGGGCCTGGTACCAGCGGTTTACTGATTATGCTGCTCGCCTTGGTTTCATCACAGTGCTAGTGACCACTCTCTGTTCATTTATCGTCATGGCTCAGATTTTGCATACATTCTGTTATACGTGGATGATATAATTCTGGTAACCTCTTCCTCAGCACTGAAACAATCTTTGATGACAAAACTGTCATCAGAATTTGCAATGAAAGATTTGGGGCCGCTAAGTTATTTTTTGGGTATTTCTGTCACCCGCCACAATGGAGGGTTATTTCTGTCTCAGAGTCGCTATGCTCAGGATATCATTAACAGGGCCAAAATGCAACAGTGCAATCCGGTAAACACTCCTGTTGACACGAATGGTAAACTTAGTACACAAACAGGTGACTTACTGGACGATCCTACAACATACAGACAACTGGCGGGTGCCTTACAGTATCTCACCTTCACACGACCAGATATCTCCTACGCGGTCCAGCAGGTCTGCATGCACATGCATGCCCCACGTACAGGCCACCTACTTGCTCTTAAGCGAATCATTCGGTATGTCAAAGGTACATTGCCTATGGGTATTAATATGACATCATCATCGGCACACACATTGGTTGCCTATACAGATGCAGACTGGGCCGGCTGTCCAGACACACGTCGTTCTACTTCGGGTTATTGTGTATATCTGGGTGACAATTTGCTATCTTGGTCCTCGAAACGACAAACAGTCGTTTCGCGTTCGAGTGCAGAAGCTGAGTACCGGGGTGTTGCAAATGTGGTCGCAGAGGTTTGTTGGATTCGAAATTTATTGCTTGAACTTGGGGCGTTACCAACTCGAACCTCTATTGTCTACACCGATAATGTCAGTGCCATCTATTTAGCTAGTAACCCGGTCCATCACCAGCGCACAAAACACATCGAAGTTGATATACATTTCGTTCGCGAACATGTTCGTCGAGGTCACATCCGAGTCTTGCATGTTCCCTCTAGACACAACTTCGCCGACATCTTCACCAAAGGCCTTCCAAGGGTTCTCTTCATTGATTTTCGTTCCAGTCTAAGCATTCGAAATCCTCCTCCTTAGACTGCGGGGGTGTATTAGAATAGGATGTTATTATGTTAATAGTCAAAGGTAGATTACGTAACTTGTATCATTATATATGTAATATCAATGAAAGGAGAAGGGCAAGCTAGCCATTATTCCAATATTGATGAAAATTATGTTAGTTGTTTAATTTTATGTATATTAAAATGAAAGCTGTTGTTTTACTTGATTCAAGATATAATATTACGTGAAATTAGTTTTGGATCCATCCATGTTTAAAGACAACACTCAACAATGGTTAACTATTTTTTTAATAACAAAACTAACAAACCATTTATAACTAAAATTAATGGTTATGAAAAGCTAATACCAAATTTTCAGTATGGTAATTATCATGTGAGGTGACTTACACATCATCAAATCAACTTGATACATCGGTTGATAAAGATCGTATCCTAGATGATATGGCATATCAAACATAATCAATGAAAAAAAAAAGTAAACAAAAATAGATCTAATAAAATATTACTTAACGAATAGGATTTGAAGAAGATAAGATGAAATATCAAGTTAACTTTAATGATGTATAAATCAATTCCTATCTTTATAAGTGTAGTGATAGGTTGTTGCTCTACCTCCTCAAATTTCAACTCATCAGATGTATGTTTGAGGCCTTTTATATAATTTGCAAGCAAACTTACCTATTTTTTAATTCAACTTAGTTATAACTTTTACAAACAAAACCAACAAGAATAACAATATAACATAAACATCACATTATAACATAAACATCACATTATAACATAAACGACTAGCAACCCAAAACAACGTAAGACAAAAATGTATGCATGTAGCTCGCGTAAACAAAACTGAATACTTTTCTTCAAACATAACAAACATAACAAAATCTTAATATATATACCCTACGAAGGGCTCGTGGCGGTTGATCACTTATCGGGTTTAGCCACTGATTTGCATATTGGGCATTCGTTTTTCCTAAGCAACCATTGTTTTATGCAATCTAAGTGATGGTAATGCCCGCATTCGAGTCTTCCCAAATCTTCATCTCCCTTGCATTCCTCCTGCAAAATGTTCATCACACTATGAACTTATGCTATAAAACATTAAGATATGAACTTTATGTTCAATGATAATATTCACTTACTTGACATATGCTACATTTGGAGTCTTTGACTTTGGAATTAAAGTCAACGGACTTGATAAACGATTTCTTGGGTCTTTTTAAACACTCAAATATTTCTTCTTCTTGCAAACCACCATCAACATACCCAATTCTATCACTCAATTCCACCAATTCCTGCATCAGAATGATGAATTGGTTTGACTTTGACTTTTTCAGGATTCAAAAGCTTAAATGAAGCAATTATGGTTTAGCACATCCCTTATATTCATACCTCATATGACATAATATCCGCATTGATCCTCCATGCTCCAAAGCGATCGCTCCCTTCGATTCTCCCATCCAACAATGGGTTATGTTCAATCATCACAATCTGCAAATTTCAAAGCTTTATGTTCAATTACATCAGATCCACAATGCAATTCGATCGAACGAAATCGTAAGATTCAAACCTCAGAGATTCCTCCAGCAGAACGACGATGAAGACGATTATATTGTCTTGAATCAGATACATTTGATCTTACAAAACTTGCATCTTCCATCGTCACACTGTTCAATGGCTGTTGACGATCACTCGTTTGCCTTGATGCACGAGAACGCTAAACAAAACAATAAGAATGTAAGATCATGAAAAGCTTGACTTTCGTTGACCATGGCGGATTCAACTTCTAAACAAACACTACAGCATGAAACGATGAAATGATGAAACGATGAAGACGTTACCTGTCGATGGTTTCTTCTGTGTGCATCAGCACTTGTACTCTGCGCAACATCGTAGGTAAACCCAACTCCGGGAGGAGCACAACACACATTCTCAGGGCACGATCCCCTGTTTCTCCTCCGCTTCACCTTCTTCTTCTTCTTCTTCCTCCTCCTCGTTCTGGTATTCTCCGGCGCCGTTACAGTCACCGCCGGCGAGGAGCTCCGGCCACATCCCAAATCCACAAAGGGCAAAAACCCAAACAGCTTTTTCCGGCGAGGGGGCTGCTCCGCCGTGAGCTCTGTAATCCGATTGGAATTTGGGGTTTGTGGGTGTGAATTGATCGATGATTTCCTCTGTTTCACATGTGCAGTTGCCATTGATGAATGATTTTAGGTTGGAATGAAGGGGGTTTTCATGGGTGTCGGTGAAAATTGCAGATTGAAGATTGGAAACTGAAAATGAATTGATAGCTTGTGGAGAAGACAAGTAATGGTGTGGGGTTGTGGGTACATTTGTCGTCACCCCTGTTCTGTTTTCTTTGGTGATTAGCTTTGGAGTTTTGCGATACGAACAAATAATATAATGGAGATGAGTATTGAAATACAACCTGCCCCACGATGCATATGGTTTGTATTCAACATCATGATTCACAAGTATATTAATAGAAAGTGACCGGTTAAAATACAAAGTCAATATTATGTAAAAAGTGTGAGAAGTAATCAGGGAGTGACATGTGGTATATTTTTAAAAATAGAAGGAGAGGTATTTTAGGAAGTGTAATTTATTAAGATGAAGGTGTGTCATATATCGACTGTTACTGTACGATTGAGGTTTTCAACAGAATTTTCAATTTATCGTTGAAGATTCAAACAATCGAATCGTTGAAATTTTCAATTGATCAATCGTTGAAGATTCAAACAATCGAATTTTCAATTTCAATCATTGAAGATTGCTTTACATCAATTAGTTCAGCGATGTCGACGAGAGATGATCAGTTTGGTACGTATGAGGACGATTATATACTGTAATTGAAATAGTATGTTAATTTTTGTAATTTTGTCGTTTTGATCATCGTTGTGTCTATACTGTATGATTTCTGTGAATTTTGTTATTGATTGACATCATCATTGTGTCATAGGTATCATTTGTGTCATAGGTATCATCATTGTGCCTTTTGTATCGTCATTGTGTCTATACTGTTAGATTACTCTGGACATTATCAAACTGATTGTGTCAGGTTTAGAGATTCATTGTGTCAGGTTTAGAGGTTTAGAGGTTCATTATGTCAAGCAAGCATGATTGTGTCAGGTTTAGAGGTTCATTGTGTCAATCAAGCATGATTGTGTCAAAATCTATCTTTGTGTCATCTCTTTATGAAGGTGCATTGTGTCATGTTTTGGGGATTCATTGTGTCATGAAAGCTGCTTATAATGTGTCTTTTATGAAGGTTCATTGTGTCATGAAAGCTGCTTATAATGTGTCTTTTGTAAAGGTTCATTGTGTCATGATTGGGGATTAATTGTGTCTTTTGTATTGTCATTGTGTCAGAATAAAACAATTATTGTTAATCAATTGGTTACGAACAAAGACGAATTGTGTTTTTGCAGAGTTACCTGGAGGGAGCGAACGAAATGAAGCAAAATTCAGTGTACCTGTTAAGCAAAAGACAAAAGGTAGGCCGAAAAGAATGAAGTCAACTCGTGAGTTAGCCATCGAACAAGCAGGAAAAAAGTTGAAAAATTGTGGGTTATACAAACAACCTGGTCACGTTATACGCAGTTGTAGTTTATATCTTTAAAGCATTAAGGATAAACAAGTTTCAAACAGCTCAACAGTTGATTCTATGCCTATTCAAGAATAGGATTCATTGTGTCATAAGATTTATTGTGTCATATACTCATTGTGTCATTATATTCATTGTGTCATTATATTCATTGTGTCATAATACTCATTGTGTCATGTTTGAAGA
This sequence comes from Flaveria linearis, assembly GCA_024085815.1. Taxonomy (NCBI): domain Eukaryota; kingdom Viridiplantae; phylum Streptophyta; class Magnoliopsida; order Asterales; family Asteraceae; genus Flaveria; species Flaveria linearis. The sequence continues at coordinate 6,260,302 of CM044005.1, read as the reverse complement.
GTTTTGTTTACGTTTGATTTTGACGATAAACAAGTTACCAAAATACTATTGTGTAATGTAAAGCAACATATAGCAACAAATATTAACATGCCAACAAATAGCAAAATATAATAACATGCCAACATACCAAATTACTATTGTGTTAAACTACTATTGTGTCAAACTACGATTGTGTTAAATTACCATTGTTTCAAACAACAATTGTGTCAAACAACTATTGTGTCAAATAACCATTGTGTCAAATAACCATTGTGTCAAACAACCATTGCGTCAAACAACCATTGTGTCAAATTACTTTTTTGCCCCTCCGCCTGTTAGCAGTTTTCCACTTATTTACATTTTTGCCACCGCGTTTTTTTGAACCATTGATCTATTTTAATGAGTTGCTCCAATGGTCAGAATTACTTCTCACCCTTTTTAAAAAAATATAGTCTTTGTAGCATATCCTCTCCCTAATAGAAATGTTTTATCCTAACGTCCCTTTAATTACTTCTGGTTAGATTTAATCTTACATGACTCTTTTTAAAAGGCAAATGTACGACCATATTTCGGAGAATAAGTGTTATCTTAATCGAGCCTATCTATCCGTACCCCAACCAGAACCGCACCCCCAACCTCGTCAGGATCGAGGAAACTCATTGCTGAGAAAACCCACTGACTCAACTCCGAACATTTTGCTCTGAATAAGACTTGAACCCATGACCTTCACTTATTTACATGTCATAGGTACATTATATTAACCAGTGGGGTTAATGATCATTGATCATCTTATATGATATATTAGAAGTATTTGACTTGTATCACTAATTTACCGATACAAATGTGTTGATTATGTGTATCATGGTTTTGATTTTATATCATAAGATATTCTGTATTTTATTACTAGCATCGTTTAGTGACAAATGTATATGTGTATCATTCATGAGGTGATGGGTTCAATCTTTATTTGATTCATATGAATTAAGTTTAGTTTAACATAGGATATGAGTAATGTATAACTTGTTTTGAAGTTTTATTATTATAGATTTGTATGTATTTGCTACTGTTGAAAGATTATGGGTATTCGTGTGTGATTTTGGAGAATGATAAAGTTGTATTGTGTTCATAGTTGTATATGTAGGACGTGGGTGAAATATATACCCACGAGTGCCTAGGATTTAACGATCATTAAAATATTTTTATACACGAATATGTTGATGTATGCAATAATAATATTGATGCATGGGAGGTGAGTATCTCACGAAAGAGTTTAGACGATAAGTATCCACTATGTTTAGATGTAACTATTAATTTTCAACGGATATTAAAAAGCTTTAGAAAATGGAGGAAATCATTGCATGGCATAAATTAGTATATTTAGCATTAAGTAAAAAAATGTGCATTATTAATTACATAAATACGTAAACTATAAAAGAAAAGAAAATGTTTCATTGCCAATTCACGTAGTTACTATCTCGAATGTTTCTGAAAATGAAGCAATATGCAAAAATAAATTATGCACTGATATGCTTCCAATGTTTTGTACGAGATCAAGGACGGAGAAACACTTATTTAAATTTTAGCATCTAGTGTAAAAAGTTAAGTTTTTTTAAAATGAATATACTAGCTTCTTATCTGTAAAATTATGGTTTTAATCTAAAGTTGTGTATTGGTAATTTTTTTACTCTTTTAATGAGAGGTATCAGGTTTAAACCAACTTTAACTGGTTTTTTATCTTTAATTCGTTGAAGTTTACTCGTAAAATATTATAAGATAAGTAAACTAAATAATATTAATTTCTAGTTTAAAAAATCAACTAAATGATTATAAATAAATAAAGAATATTAACCGTTTTAAATACTATAATAGCGTACGTGCATCATTTTTAAATTCAACGTGGGCTATAATAAGATAGCAATGTGTCAAAGAATATATCAGATTCTGAGGAGCAAGAAGAAGGCATCCGATGAGGCCCAAATAACAACGGTATATTCCTCACTAAGTTTTAATGATATTTTATAAGCAAAATTAATTATTATTACTTTTACTATTATTATTATTTAATTAATTCAAAAGGAAAATCAATTTAACTATTTATAAGTTTATACATTTTGGATAATAAATAAATCGATTGAAATTGAGATTTTTGAGTTCTCGCAATAATATGTGGTTTTAAAAGAATTTTCTCTCACAAACATATAAGAAGATGATTATTATAGGAGTCACAAATAATGCAAAAGCGATCAAATTATTATTTTGATTTGTGTATTTATCTAATTTACATTCGTAACTATAAACATTTAAACATGTGTATGTTTATTATAAATTTTTAATATCAAATGTGTATGAAACTTGATACAAGTAAGCGAGAGAGGATAGATGTGGGTAATTAATTAATTGAGGGATAAATCATTTACTCTTCATAATTATAATTTTTCATTTCTTTTTTATATAATAAATTCATGATTTTGATTGCTTCTCATAATTTCTCATCATATTTCCTGGTTCAAAAACAAATCACACCTTATCAAAGACAAATTATCAAAAGTTTAAATATCTTAGACTAATAACAGACGTAGGTGGTAAACGCTAAACGTTTTTATCATCGATGCATGATGAAAAGGTGTATACAAAATGATAGTTACAAATTACAATTAAGAATAAGATAATGCCGTCTATTATTCTACTCTTAAGTCTTAAAAGTCTTAACCCATTAGGCATACGCATTAGGCTAAGAGTTGGGATATGCTACAAAGCCTATAATTCCAAAAAAGAGGTGAGAAGTGGTTCTGGCCGTTGGATCAACTAATTAAAATAGATCAATGGTTCAAAAAACACAGTGGCAAACATGTAAATAAGTGGAAAACTGCTAACAGGTGGAGGGGCAAAAATATAATTTGACAATAAACCGTCTCCGACGAAAACGTCTTCAAAGTCTATTGAAAACCATCTCCGACGAAAACTTCCATCATCGTCTTTTCAATTCGCAAACCTCGAAAACCATCTCCGACGAAATCCTCAAACGTAAGCATGGATCCCGTACAGTCGAAAACGTCTTCAATGTCTAATGAACATTCGGCAACCTCCAAAACCACAAGCATAAACTCAGAAACACTACGAATAAGTCCAATCGAAGAGCAAGAACAAACAGGTAAAACCTAATCAAGCATTATTGTGTCAAATATAACTATGCATTGTGTCATGATCTAGGGGTTTCATTGTGGAATTTCAACCGAGCATTATTGTGTCAAAAATCTATCTTTGTGTCATGTCTTTGCGAAGCTTCATTGTGTCATGGTTTTGGGATTCATGGTGTCATGATTTGGGGATTCATGGTGTCATGATTCAATCATGACACCTGCTAATAATGTCTTTGTGAAGATTCATTGTGTCATGATTAGGGATTCATTGTGTCATGGTTTGGGGATTCATTGTGTCATGAAAGCTGCTTATAATGTGTCTTTTGTGAATGTTCATTGTGTCATGATTGGGGATTCATTGTGTCACGATTCCTGCTAATAATGTCTTTGTGAAGGTTCATTGTGTCATGATTAGGGATTCATTGTGTCATGCTTTGGTGATTCATTGTGTCATGATTCCTGCTTATAATGTCTTTGTGAAGGTTCATTGTGTCATTATTGGGGATTCATTGTGTCATGGTTTAAGGATTCATTGTCATATTGTCACACCCCCCGCTGATAGCGGAAACACGGGGAATGCGAGCTAGACGGGATCGTCATAACACATGGTATGCAATATAGTAGCAATAATAATATGATGACAAGCGTGTCATGACGACACCCAAACACAATTGGATACTTGTGTCGTGTATGGTCAAAGATCACGACAGCATAGCCATAAGCACAACATAAATGATCACATAAACATTAAGGATGACTTGTAATGTAAATTCCCATAACTCGGGAACAAGTGTTCAAAAGAATGTTAATTGTTTAGTGAACTGCAACAATGTACAAAATGTATGTGCAGTCTCAAAAATGCATCCTAGGGTCTCCACTAAAAGGCAGCACTCCTAGAACTTTAATTACCTTGATCACCTGAAAAGAAATGCTCAAAACGGTCAACATAATTGTTGGTGAGCTTCGCAGGTTTTAAGTAATAAAGGGTGTTAAGACGAAAACAGTGAGTAAGTTTAATAAGAGTTACCGCGACTACACTTATGTATAGGCGGTTTTACTGGTTATAAATCGCTACAGCCAAACCTAATGTTCGGTTCCTCACGGGAATTGATGGCTGTAAAGAAAGTATTCTCAAAGCATAAATAGTTTAATAAGACGTAGCAAGATCCACACAACGCATACGTATAGTGTATAACCAAACCTGTCCTTAGGTCCCATAACCGGGATTAATGGTTATATATAAAAAAGGTTTTCCATAGCATGATAAGTTAAACATGACGTAGCAAGATCCACACAGCGCATACGTATAGGTTACAACCAAACCAATCTTTAGGTCCCAATTACCGGGATTAATGGTTGTAATGGATGATCGGCTTAGAAGAACCACACAGAAGAACCACACAGAAGAACCACACAGCCGAGAGCATCCAAGGTCAATGGCATCCACAAGTAGCATAAATCAACACGAAACATCAAATAGTAGTGCATGGTAGAGTAAAACCCCTAAGTAACATACATAGGGTAACATAGCACATAGTTCAAGTTCATATAGCAGCAAACAGTCAGGATCATCATGTATCCCGGTTTGAGCACATTCTTAGTATACCGGAGATGCTTATGTATAGGGTCCTCCGCAGCATTCCCACCACATCCACGATATACATAGAATGATACCTAAACCAGTTACATGACATCCATTTATCTTTAGTATCAATCAACAAGTTTAGCAAGGTAAGTTACTCATATAAGTTGCAGCCAACTTCCACTCAGGAAGGTGCCTGGAATTAAATAAATAAGTGAGCATTCTTTTCCCCCAAGTAGAAAATGTTTAAAAAGGTTTTATAAGCGTAAAAAGGGGCCACGAAACTCACAGAACAGATGATAAGCACAATCGATGTAAGATTTCCTGGGATAAGATGCTAGGAACCGTCAAACACCTATTGACAGTTACTGATAAGCATTAGTAATGGTCATAAAGCATAAGATGATGTTCAAGATTCGGGTAGTTCCGGTTCGGTCGTGGGTAGTATACACACAAGCAGGCATACACATATCAGACTAGGTTATTTTAAATGACCTCGTCAACACAAGACACTCAAAGGGGAAATCACACAAACACGCATCATCAATCACACAACAGGACCTGACGCACGACTGACACTCCATTCACACGAGTGGACTTTCAGTCGTACGAATTAGCTACTTCCGTACAATTGAACCTTCATTCGTGTGACTAAGCCTTCAGTCGTACCATGCAATACCAGTCGCACGACCCAACAGCCAACCGCGCGACTCAACGTCCCTTCACGCGAATCAGCTTCATTCGCGCGAGTGGACCTTCTTTCGCGCGACAGGCATCTGATGGTGCGACTCACACACGATCGCACACATATACAGTCGCATGGCCCAGTCACGCGACATCCCCTGTCGCGTGACAACTCCAGTCGCGTGACTACCCTCTCATTCGCACCCACCGACAGCCGCGCGACACAACCGCGCGATTTACCCAATCGCACAGACTCAAGTCGCACACACACACACCCAGTCCCACGCCCCATTCGCGCGACAATCCCATTCGCGCCGACGGGGGTCGCGACTGCAGGAAGTTGCAGGTAAGCCTTCGGCTGCCCGAACACGAGTTTTACCCAACCAGAACCTCCAGAACTCATATTCTAACCTATCTAGACAAGTAGCACACTCAGAAACAAGACATACAAGCTCACACGACCTCATGTGCTCGGATGAACCCGAGCACCCGAAAACCCTAAAACGCAGCAGTGAAATCGGGTTAAAAACGAGGTAAGCGAGGTTATCTACCTGCTAGGAATGAGTATACACGATGATAACCGAGATTTGAAGACGAAAATGCGACAAACGGTTCGATTTTTGGTGTAGGCTAGAGAGAGAAAGTGGAGAAGATGAAGATGAAGTGGTGAAGAAGGTGAAAAAGTGTGAAAAATGGCTGGGAAGGGGTATTTATACCCAGCCTAGTTTCTCAAAATATCAAGTTTAGTCCCCGCACTTTGCCCCCGGGTTCCCAAATTTTGTTTCGGTTGAAAACGTTATAATTTAGTCTTGTTTTATTGATGATAAAATGCTATTAATGTTATTTATAAGTTAAAAATAATTTTATTAGTGACAATTATTTTATTATAAAAATGACGTGTTTAGTGTTAAGGGGGCAAATCTTGGAGAAACGTCTTAAGATAACGACAAGTCAAGCAACGATAACACGTATATAAGGACAACTAAGTAAAACAAATATGGTATCCACGTTGATGGTTTATAAAATTGAGGAATGACTGACAACGAAGGTTAATCGATCACGTTAAATGACGGACCTTTGGTGACGGATGTCACAGTATCCCCCAGTTGAGGGAATTTCGTCCCGAAATTCAACTGGTGCTAGGTCTAAGAGCGTCATCCTCGAATAGATGTGGATATTTGAGTCTCATCTGATCTTCACGTTCCCATGTAAACTCTGGCCCTCGTTTATAATTCCATCTTATACGAACGATAGGTATCTTGCTGCGCCTTAACTTCTTGACCTTTCGGTCCATGACCTCAATAGGTTCCTCCACAAAATGGAGGTTTTGATCAATCTTGATATCCTCAATCGGCACGTGAAGTGATTCGTCAGCTAAGCACTTCTTGAGGTTCGATACATGGAAAGTATCATGTACACTGTTAAGCTCTTGTGGCAACCGTAATCGGTACACCACCGGACCGATTCTTTCTATGATCTCGAATGGTCCAACATATCTTGGGGCCAACTTCCCTTTCTTTCCAAACCGTACAACCCCTTTCCACGAAGAGACCTTAAGCAACACTCGATCCCCAACGTTAAACTCTAGCGGCTTCCGACAGTTGTCGGCATAGCTCTTTTGGCGATCTCTAGCGGCTTTAAGTCGGTCTTTGATTTGGAAGATCTTATCGGTGGTTTCTTGAATGATTTCGGGACCCGTTAGCTGGCTTTCACCAACCTCGGCCCAACGCACAGGCGATCTACATTTCCGTCCATACAATGCTTCAAATGGAGCGCATCCAATGCTTGTATGGTAGCTGTTGTTGTAAGAGAACTCAATCAATGGTAAATGAGTGTCCCAGCTACCACCAAAATCGATTACGCAAGCTCTAAGCATGTCTTCCAAGGTTTGTATAGTTTGTTCACTTTGGCCATCTGTTTGTGGGTGATAGGCAGTACTCATGTCTAATCGAGTACCCATCGCTTTCTGTAACGTCTGCCAAAATCGTGAAGTGAATCGACTGTCTCGGTCGGATATGATTGACACCGGCACCCCGTGTCGTGTCACGACCTCTTTGATGTACAACCTTGGCAGCTTATCCATCTTGTAGTCTTCTCGGATAGGCAAGAAGTGAGCGGATTTCGTCATTCGATCCACTATGACCCATATCGTGTCGTGTCCGCTTGGTGTTCTCGGGAGTTTGGTGATGAAATCCATAGTGATGTTCTCCCATTTCCACTCGGGAATTTCAGGTTGTTGCAACAATCCTGATGGTTTCTGGTGTTCAGCCTTGACCTTTGAACAAGTCAAGCATTTGCTCACATATATAGCAATATCTTTCTTCATGCCTGGCCACCAGTATAACTCCTTCAGATCGTGGTACATCTTGTCTGCACCAGGATGAACAGAGTATCGAGTCTTGTGTGCTTCATCCAAGACTAATGTACGTACACCTCCCCATCTGGGGACCTATATACGATCCACGAAGTAATGTACGCCGTCATCCTTGCGAGTCATTTGTTTATCCAATCCTCGAAATTCTTCTCCCGCAAGGTTCTCTTCTTTCAAAGCCTCGTTTTGTGCAATTTGAATCTGAGCCTTTAAATTAGTTTGAATAGTCAAACCTAGCGCTCGAGCACGTAACGGTTTCACACGTTCCTTGCGGCTTAAGGCATCAGCCACCACGTTAGCTTTCCCCGGATGATACCGGATTTCACAATCGTAGTCGCTAAGTAGCTCTACCCAGCGCCGCTGTCGCATGTTAAGTTCTTTCTGGTTCATGATGTGTTGAAGGCTCTTATGGTCTGTGTAGATGATGCATTTGGTTCCATATAGATAATGCCTCCATATCTTGAGTGCAAACACTACGGCACCCAACTCCAAGTCGTGAGTTGTGTAGTTCTTTTCATGCACCTTGAGTTGTCGCGAAGCGTAAGCAATTACCTTATCTTTCTGCATTAGTACACAGCCCAAACCTTGATGTGAAGCATCACAGTACACTACAAAATCGTCAGTTCCGTCTGGGAGGGACAATATCGGTGCGTTGCACAACTTTTCCTTCAATGTTTGGAACGCCTGTTCTTGTGCTTTCCCCCAATCGAACTTCTTGTCTTTATGAGTCAACATAGTTAACGGTTGGGCAATCTTGGAGAAATTGGCAATGAAGCGACGATAGTATCCGGCCAATCCTAAGAATTTTCGTATCTCTGAAGGTGTCTGGGGTGTATCCCATTTCTTCACAGCTTCAATCTTGCCGGGATCCACATGAATTCCATCTTTGTTAACCACATGACCTAAAAACCTCACTTCCCGAAGCCAGAATTCACACTTCGAGAATTTGGCGAAAAGTTTCTCTTCCCGCAACAGTTCCAGAATTGCTCGAAGGTGTTCTTCGTGATCCTCTTTTGAACGGGAGTAGATAAGTATGTCGTCTATGAACACGATCACGAACTTATCAAGATAAGGCTTGCACACCCGATTCATCAAATCCATAAAGACAGCTGGTGCGTTGGTCAATCCGAATGGCATGACCAAGAACTCATAGTGCCCGTAACGAGTTCTAAATGCTGTTTTTGGAATATCGTCCTCGAATACTCTTAGTTGATGATAACCAGATCGAAGGTCGATCTTAGAGAAATACGAGGCTCCTTGTCACACCCTCCATTTCCACGAATGGGGTTTTACCGTTAGGCGTGTGACATACCAGGATCTCAGACACAGTCATATCGAATGACACTATATGAATTTAAAATAAACATTGGACTTCATTCAAAAGAACATAAACAAAGTTTACAATAGTGCGGAAGCGAGTACATAATTAGTAAATCCATTACAATACAGTTACAATAGCCATGTTTAGACAAAATGTTCAATGCTGAAAATATAATAGATGAATGCATGTCCTGAGTGCGTTTCCTTAGCGTGCATCTTGAGCTTATGCATTCCTGTGACCTGAGAAAACATGCTAAAGTGTGTCAACATAAAGTTGGTGAGTTCATAGGTTTATTCAACAATAAATGTGTTCGTAAGCGTTCAGTAGTTTGCGTTTCAATGGTTTAGTATATAGAGCATATCGTTAGGTAGCTAGCCTATGTTCTTGTTACTTAGCGTTTCGAACCGAAGCTGACTGTTTACGTCCTATATGTGTTTGTTGTATACCGTCACGTCTCGCAAGACCGTGACAAATGTGTTAGGTCAATCAAGCACCCGTTTGACCTCCAATCAAGCTAGCGCGACTAGCCCGAGCGGGGTTTGTCAGACCCAGTAGTACTACCCAAAATTACCTCGCTAATCCCACTACTAACGGTTCGAGTGTGTCAGGACATGTTGTGTGTTTGCACTAACATAACAAGCGATATCAATAATACTACAACCATTTAAGTAAATCTGTTTTGCATGTTTTCTCCCCCAAAAGGAAACAGAGTAAAATAGGGGCCGTGAAACTCACAGATGATGTAATAAATATGTAGGATGAAGGTCTCCCAAGTGTTGTTTACAATGCGCTGTCAAACACCTATTGACAGTCATGTTTAAGCGTTAATGTTGTGTCCAGCGTTAATAGGCATGTTTAGTCGGGTTGGGTCGCATGGGTTCGGTCGTGGGCGACACACACACATATGCAGGCATACACATATCAGACCTTATGTAGATCCCAAACGGGTTGTCGTTTGTTGCAACAGTTAGGTTGTTTTAGATCGTAAAAGTATGTGCTTGTTGATTGCGTTGACTTTAATCTTTGTGGCCAAGAAATGACACTTTATTGATTGTTACCATATCATCACACGATAGGCACACCGCACACAAGGAGAATTTACTCAAAATGACTCCAATCGCATATCAAGGCCAGACGCACGACTGGACACTTCATTCGCACGAATGGGCCTTCAGTCGTACGAATCAATCTCATTCGTACGATTGAACCCTTATTCGTACGACTTAGCATCCAATCGTACCACACATCACCAATTCACCCGACTCAACAACCAATCGTACGACTGGACCTTCATTCGTACGATTGGACCTTCAGTCGGGTGTTACTCAGTCGCACACATTTATTCGGTTGACTCAGTCGCACAGACTCTCAATCGCATGCATTCATTCGCACGTTACACACATACGTATGGACTCAATCGCACGATCCAACCCAGTCGCACCGCTTAGTCGTACGATGGACCTAGTCGCATGGTTCAGTCGCATGGCTGGCCCAGTCGCGTACTGCAGCAGGTCGCGACTGCTGGATGGGCTGAACAGCCTTCGGCTGTCCCGTGCTCGATTTTCACACAATTAGGACTTCCAGGAACACTTTCCTAACATGTCTAAGTGGAAAGCACACGCTGATTGACCTCACACGCACCCCCACGACCACATGCATTCGGGTTGAACCCTAACACCCGAACCCCATACTTGCAGCAGTGAAACGAGCAATAAAACGGATGAATGAGGTCGCCTACCTACTGGGGACTTGATTTCTCAGCTGTTGCGTGGTTTAGCCGGCGAAAACGGGCTCAATCGGGGTGGTTTTGGTGCTAGGATGAAGACACGGAGAGGAAGAGAGCGTAAGAGAGAAAGAGCAGAGTGTGAGGGTGTTTGGGCTGGTGGGTGGGTATTTATACCCAGCCCCAGTTTGCCAATTGACAAGTTTAGCCCCTGCACTTAGGTACCGAGTTCTCAAATTTGTTTCAGTTAATAACGACGTAGATGAGCGAGCTATATTAATTAAGAGGATTCTTTAGAAAATCACGTTTATGTGAATCCTCTACAAACACCCGTGTTAGTATTTTATCATAATTTATTTAACGATGTCGGTGGCGGCGTTTGTATACGTTTCGTGTATTAACGTGTATGTGGCAATGATAACGACAACGTTTTGAATAGTGTTAGCCTGAAATTACGGGGTGTCACATCATCCCCTTGTTGCAGGAATTTTCGTCCCGAAAATTAGTACATCATGTTACGTGGTTTTACGGGGAAGTACAAGGATCAACGGTTTGTGATGCATGTTGAATAGAGTACCTGCGTATCTAAGAGGTAGATGCCTGATTTTGGAACAGTTAAGGGTACTTCTTCTTCATCTGATCTTCGCGTTCCCAGGTAAATTCTGGTCCACGCTTTGAGTTCCAACGGATTTTGACGATAGGGATACGACTATGTTTGAGCGTTTTGACTTGTCGATCCATGACTTCCACTGGTTCCTCGATGAAATGTAGTTGTTCATCCACATGTATCTCGTCTAACGGAACGATAAGAGTCTCGTCTGCCAGGCATTTTCTCAAGTTGGAGACGTGGAACACATCGTGTACTCCACGGAGTTCTTCGGGTAGGTTCAATTGGTAGGCCACGGGGCCAACCCGTTTGATAACCTCAAACGGTCCCATGTACCTAGGGCTTAGTTTCCCGCGTTTCCCGAAACGAATCACACCCTTCCAGGGTGACACTTTCAAAAGCACCTTGTCACCTATTTGGAATTTCAACGGTCGGCGACGCTTGTCAGCGTAGCTTTTCTGTCGGTCACGGGCTGCTGCCATACGGTTACGGATCTGCACGATCTTCTCAGTCGTCTCGTGCACTAGTTTAGGGCCGGTGAGTTGACTTTCTCCAACTTCCGCCCAACAGATAGGTGATCGGCACTTACGCCCATACAATGCCTCAAATGGGGCAGCTTTGATCGACGTGTGATAGCTATTGTTGTAAGAAAACTCAACTAGCGGTAAGTGAGTTTCCCAACTGCTGCCGAAATCTATGACGCAGGCACGTAACATTTCTTCTAGGGTTTGGATCATACGCTCACTTTGGCCATCAGTTTGAGGGTGATAAGCAGTGCTCATATCTAACCGCGTCCCCAATGCTCGTTGCAAAGACTGCCAGAAGTGTGAAGTGAATCGAGCGTCACGATCAGAGATAATAGAAATCGGTACACCATGCCGAGAGACTACTTCCCTTAGGTAGATACGAGTTAACTTTTCCATACGATCAGTCTCCCTGATTGCCAAAAAGTGTGCGGATTTCCTCAAGCGATCCACGATCACCCAAATGGTATCGCATCCGCTGGGAGTTCGAGGGAGTTTCGTGATGAAGTCCATAGATATCTGCTCCCATTTCCATACTGGTATTTCTGGCTGTTGGAGTAAACCAGACGGTCGTTGATACTCTACCTTAACCTTAGAGCAGGTCAAACATCTGCTCACGTAGGTGGCGATATCTGCTTTCATTTTCGGCCACCAGTAAAGAACCTTCAGGTCGTGGTACATCTTGTCTGAACCTGGGTGGATTGAGTACCATGTTTTGTGTGCTTCATCCATTACCAATTCTCGTAGGTTTCCATACGAGGGAATCCATATTCGATCCATGAAGTAGCGGATTCCGTCCGACTTGGTTTCCAGTTGCTTCTCCATACCTCGTAGCGATTCGGCTTTCAAATTCTCGTCTTTTAACGCCTCAAGTTGAGCATTGCGGATCTGGTCGGGTAAACCGGTTTGAATGGTGAGTTGCAATGCTCGAATTCGTCTTGGCTTGGGCGTTTCCTTCCGACTCAGGGCGTCTGCTACTACATTGGCCTTGCCCGGATGATACTTGATCGTACAGTCATAGTCGTTTAACAACTCGACCCAACGACGTTGTCTCATATTTAGCTTCTTCTGTTCAAAGATGTGCTGGAGACTCTTGTGATCGGTGTAAATGGTGCACTTGGTACCGTACAAGTAGTGTCTCCATATCTTGAGTGCAAACACGACTGCTCCAAGCTCTAGGTCGTGTGTCGTGTAGTTTTTCTCATGTATCTTCAGTTGTCGTGATGCATAGGCAATCACCTTATTGCGTTGCATCAGTACGCAACCGAGGCCTTGTATGGAAGCATCACAGTAAACTACAAAATCATCGGTTCCCTCAGGCAGGGATAGAATTGGTGCTGTGCAAAGTCTCTGCTTCAGAATCTGGAATGCAGATTCTTGTTTATCACTCCAATCGTACGTGGTGCCTTTATGAGTCAATGCGGTGAGAGGTTGAGCAATCTTCGAGAACCCTTCGATGAACCGTCGATAATAGCTAGCCAACCCGAGAAACTGTCGTACCTCGGTCGGAGTCTTAGGCGTAGCCCAGTTCTTGATAGCTGCTATCTTTGCCGGGTCAACGTGTATCCCATTCTCATTGACCACATGGCCTAAGAAATGGACCTCTCGTATCCAGAAGTCGCACTTTGAAAATTTTGCATACAACTGTTCTCGTCTCAACAGCTCCAGAATCAGTCTAAGGTGTGCTTCGTGTTCTTCCTTATTCCTTGAGTATATAAGGATGTCATCGATGAAGACAATGACGAACTTGTCTAGATAGGGTTTGCACACTCGGTTCATTAGGTCCATGAAAACCGCTGGTGCATTGGTCAACCCGAACGGCATAACCAAGAACTCGTAGTGGCCATACCTCGTCCTGAAGGCAGTCTTTGAAATGTCTTCTTCTCGTATCCTTAGTTGATGATAACCCGATCTTAGGTCTATCTTGGAATAGTAACTCGACCCTTGTAGTTGATCGAACAGATCATCAATGCGCGGGAGAGGATAATGATTCTTTACTGTTGCCTTGTTCAATTCCCTGTAGTCGATACACATGCGGAAAGTTCCGTCCTTCTTTTTGACAAACAGGACTGGGGCTCCCCATGGTGATGAGCTAGGTCTGATAAAACCCTTATCCAATAGTTCCTGCAATTGCGTAGGCAGCTCTTGCAGTTCCCTTGGAGCTAATATGTACGGTGCTCTCGCGATAGGGGCAACTCCCGGTACCAAATCGATTTGGAACTCGACTTGGCGATGCGGTGGGAGACCGGGTAGGTCTTCGGGAAAACCTCGGGATAATCACGTACAACTGGGATGTCTTCAATTTTCTTTTCCTCGGTTTCTTTTTCAGTGACCATGGCTAGGAAAGCGGTATGACCCTTACGCAAACACTTCTGAGCCTTCATGTAGGAGATGATTCTAGAGACCATGCCACTCCTTTCGCCCTAAACTGATAGAATTTCACCACTAGGAAGTGGTATGCAAACGATTTTCTCCCCACAGATGATCTCAGCTTGATTCTTAGATAGCCAGTCCATACCCACAACTACGTCGAAACTACCAAGTGTGACAGGCATCAGGTCTATATCTATCTCATGACCACATAATCCTAGTCGGCACCCCTTAACGATATGAGTCGCCTCAATTAGTTTTCCGTCAGCTAATTCTACAATATAACTAGGTTCCATGACAGCTAGGGTTACATCTAAGAACTTAATGAACTGGTTGGAAACGAAGCTCCTATCAGCTCCAGTATCAAATAGTATAGAAGCGAAACAACCATTCAGGGGAAACGTACCAGTAACCACATTCTGGTCATCCCTTGCCTCGCCGGAACCGATCACGAATGCACGACCCTTGGCATTGCCCCCATTATTACCCTTGTTTCCACCCTTCAGCTGTGGGCAATCCTTCCTGTAGTGACCCTCCTTACCATATTCATAACAGGCTCTAGTCACTCCACCCTGGCGTTGTTGTTGAGGTTGTTGTTGCTGGGTCATTAGTTCACCCCTGCAGTCTTTGGCTGCGTGACCCATCTTTCCACATCTCTGACAACGGAGTCGATCACACGGGCCATGATGATGGAAGTTGCACCGGTTACACTTAGGATTCTTGCCCGCGTAACTACTCGATCCCTGGCCATAGTTGTTGTTGTTCTGATTGTTGAAGCTTCTTGAAGGGTCAAACTTTTGGTCTGTTGTTGTTGGGTGTCGTTGGAGCTTGAAGACTTGTTGTTGTTATTGTCGTCCCATTTCCTTTTGTGATCAGAAGAACCAGAAGCAGCGCCACGTTTAGGCAAGGTGCCCTGTGCCACTGCCTGGTCAGTGAGTTTATAAGCCAGTCGGATGGCCTGCTGAATAGTAACAGGATCAGCAGCCATCACACTAGCCTGGATCTGAGGAGCTAGACCATCAATGTATTTTTCGATCCGCTTGTAGGCCGGAGTCACCATCTGAGGGCATAATGCAGCCAACTCGTGCGAACGAGTCGTGTACTCCTCAATGTCAGAACCAACCATCTTTAAATTCCAAAATTCTGCCTCCAGTTTCTGGACTTCGCTCCTGGGGCAGTACTCTTCTTTCATCATAACCTTGAAGTCATCCCATGGCATACCATTAGCAGCACCAAGCCCTAAAGTTTGGACTTGTGAGTTCCACCACGTCAGGGCTGGTCCCTCCAATGTGCCGGAGGCGTACTTGACGCGATTTCCATTAGGACAGTTGCACATGGCGAACACTGACTCGAGTTTCTCTAGCCAGCGAAGCAATGTGACAGCACCCTCAGAGCCGCTGAAAGAATGAGGCTTTCAATCCATAAACATCTTGAAGGTGCAGACTGTGGGACCTCCTTGATTTGGATTCTGGTCGTTCTGGTCCTGATTGCGGGCTTGCTCATAAGCTGCAAGCGCATCAGCCACGCGCTCATTGATGATAGCATTCAGCTCGGCTTGAGTCAGGGTGATATTTCCTTGTCCACCCGTGCGTCCCGCTCTTCTTCCAGACATGATTTCTTCAATTCACAACACATATTAATCAATAACCGGATAATAATTATTGACAATAATAAATTGTATCATGCTAGTAAGAAGGAAGGGTCTGTCTGCATATCGATAGTGAAGCTATATGAGGATCCGAGGCCTTATGCCTCCAAATATGAAATTGAGGATTTGTACTGACCATAAGTCCATAACCGTTGTCACCAAATAGAGCTTCCCAGAATTCTCATGCACGACAAATTACAATTACGTGTGCACCCATGATTCTAATTTGCTTTGCATGGTCACACATGGTTCCCCCTATTCGAGATAGCGTACCTTGTCCTGTACCGAGTGTTATCAATGATAGAAGTATCAAAGATATATTTGTTACACCAGGAGTCGAATAACTAAAGTTGTACTAAGGTTGTACAAGTGATTTGGTTAGGATGACAACGGGAATCAAGACAAGTGTGAGAGAGTTGAGAGAGTGTGGTATTGTTCTTTTTGTTTGTCACCGTTAAACTTATCATGTGTGTTAGGAAAGGGTTTCATGTTCCAATTGTGGAAATGTTTGGTTCAATTCGTTGTTGCTTCCACTCCGAGAGTGAAGGATCAAATGTAAACGTTGGTAGTGAGCGAGCGGGATTCTCCGCCCCTCTGTCAGCCGGTAATGACACACATGTCATACCCATAATGTCATGTTTGCTCAGCAGTGTAACATCAGTACACCAGAAGGTTGTTTGCACAACAGTGGTAACCATGTAAAAGTGTCTGTGCAATACTAGTGTTATGTCTAAGGCTATAGTCTAGATGAAAGGCAATCCTAGTTCTCTATAACCTGTGGCTCTGATACCAATCTATCACGCCCTCCATTTCCACGAACGGGGTTTTACCGTTAGGCGTGTGACATACCAGGATCTCAGACACAGTCATATCGAACGACACTATATGAATTTAAAATAAACATTGGACTTCATTCAAAAGAACATAAACAAAGTTTACAATAGTGCGGAAGCGAGTACATAATTAGTAAATCCATTACAATACAGTTACAATAGCCATGTTTAGACAAAATGTTCAATGCTGAAAATATAATAGATGAATGCATGTCCTGAGTGCGTTTCCTTAGCGTGCATCTTGATCTTATGCATTCCTGTGACCTGAGAAAACATGCTAAAGTGTGTCAACATAAAGTTGGTGAGTTCACAGGTTTATTCAACAATAAATGTGTTCGTAAGCGTTCAGTAGTTTGCGTTTCAACGGTTTAGTATATAGAGCATATCGTTAGGTAGCTAGCCTATGTTCTTGTTACTTAGCGTTTCGAACCGAAGCTGACTGTTTACGTCCTATATGTGTTTGTTGTATCCCGTCACGTCTCGCAAGACCGTGACAAATGTGTTAGGTCAATCAAGCACCCGTTTGACCTCCAATCAAGCTAGCGCGACTAGCCCGGGCGGGGTTTGTCAGACCCAGTAGTACTACCCAAAATTACCTCGCTAATCCCATTACTAACGGTTCGAGTGTGTCAGGACATGTTGTGTGTTTGCACTAACGTAACAAGCGATATCAATAATACTACAACCATTTAAGTAAATCTGTTTTGCATGTTTTCTCCCCCAAAAGGAAAGAGAGTAAAATAGGGGCCGTGAAACTCACAGATGATGTAATAAATATGTAGGATGAAGGTCTCCCAAGTGTTGTTTACAATGCGCTGTCAAACACCTATTGAGAGTCATGTTTAAGCGTTAATGTTGTGTTCAGCGTTAATAGGCATGTTTAGTCGGGTTGGGTCGCATGGGTTCGGTCGTGGGCGACACACATACACACATGCAGGCATACACATATCAGACCTTATGTAGATCCCAAACGGGTTGTCGTTTGTTGCAACAGTTAGGTTGTTTTAGATCGTAAAAGTATGTGCTTGTTGATTGCGTTGACTTTAATCTTTGTGGTCAAGAAATGACACTTTATTGATTGTTACCATATCATCACACGATAGGCACACCGCACACAAGGAGAATTTACTCAAAATGACTCCAATCGCATATCAAGGCCAGACGCACGACTGGACACTTCATTCGCACGAATGGGCCTTCAGTCGTACGAATCAATCTCATTCGTACGATTGAACCCTCATTCGTACGACTTAGCATCCAATCGTACCACACATTACCAATTCACCCGACTCAACAACCAATCGTACGACTGGACCTTCATTCGTACGATTGGACCTTCAGTCGGGTGTTACTCAGTCGCACACATTTATTCGGTTGACTCAGTCGCACAGACTCTCAATCGCATGCATTCATTCGCACGTTACACACATACGTATGGACTCAATCGCACGATCCAACCCAGTCGCACCGCTTAGTCGTACGATGGACCTAGTCGCATGGTTCAGTCGCATGGCTGGCCCAGTCGCGTACTGCAGCAGGTCGCGACTGCTGGACGGGCTGAACAGCCTTCGGCTGTCCCGTGCTCGATTTTCACACAAGTAGGACTTCCAGGAACACTTTCCTAACATGTCTAAGTGGAAAGCACACGCTGATTGACCTCACACGCACCCCACGACCACATGCATTCGGGTTGAACCCTAACACCCAAACCCCATACTTGCAGCAGTGAAACGAGCAATAAAACGGATGAATGAGGTCGCCTACCTGCTGGGGACGTGATTTCTCAGCTGTTGCGTGGTTTAGCCGGCGAAAACGGGCTCAATCAGGGTGGTTTTGGTGCTAGGATGAAGACACGGAGAGGAAGAGAGCGTAAGAGAGAAAGAGCAGAGTGTGAGGGTGTTTGGGCTGGTGGGTGGGTATTTATACCCAGCCCCAGTTTGCCAATTGACAAGTTTAGCCCCTGCACTTAGGTACCGAGTTCTCAAATTTGTTTGTTAATAACGACGTAGATGAGCGAGCAGATTCTTTAGGAAATCACGTTTATGTGAATCCTCTGCAAACACCCGTGTAGTATTTTATCATAATTTATTTAACGATGTCGGTGCAGCGTTTGTATACGTTTCGTGTATTAACGTGTATGTGGCAATGATAACGACAACGTTTTGAATAGTGTTAGCCTGAAATTACGGGGTGTCACACTCCTTGCAACTGATCGAACAGGTCGTCGATTCTAGGAAGAGGATACCGATTCTTCACGGTCAGTTTGTTCAATTCCCTGTAGTCGATACACATACGGAACGACCCATCCTTCTTCTTGACTCCCCACGGTGAATGACTCGGTCGAATGAAACCTTTCTCCAGTAGTTCCTGTAGTTGGCTTGACAACTCTTGCATCTCTGAGGGTGCTAACCGATACGGTGTCTTAGCTATCGGTGTAGCTCCAGGAACTAGCTCTATACGGAATTCCACCTGTCGTGGAGGAGGCAATCCAGACAAATCATCAGGGAATACTTCCGGGTAATCCCGTACAATCGGAATGTCTGCCAATTTTGTCTCTTCTTCCTTCTTTTCTACCACGTGAGCCAGAAAGGTGTAACACTGCTTTCGTAGACCTTGGCGTGCTTTCATGCAGGAGATAAGCTTCAAGTTCTTTCCCGGTCGCTCTCCTTGTATTCTGAGTACTTTCCCGTCTGACGTGGGAATCCGCACTACTTTATCTCGGCAAACAATCTCGGCTCCATGCTTCGACAACCAATCCATCCCCACTATTACATCAAAGCTCCCCAACTCGAAAGGTATCAAATCTATGTTGAAGACCTGGTCTTCCAACATTAGGGTGCAATTTCTAATAATCTCGTCTGTTTGTCAACCCTACCATTAGCCATTTCTACGGAGTAACTAGTTTCTAGTCTACTAGCACTTAAATCAAGCATATGCACGAACTCAGAAGATATAAAACTATTGTCTGCCCCAGTATCAAACAGTATAGATGCGAAGTGGTTATTGAGTAAGTGCGTACCCGTGACAACGTTCGGATCCTGACGAGCATCGTTAGCTCCAATGACGAAGGCGCGTCCCCGTGCAGCATTACCTTGGTTTCCTTGGCCTTGCATACCCGCTATGGCCAGTATCTGCTGCTGGTTGTTTCCCTGATGACCCGGTGCCCTGTTCAGTCGGGGGCACATGTTCCTGAAGTGATCGAGGGCTCCACACTCGTAGCAAGCCCTGGCATTCCCGGCGGGGTTAACCGCGTTGATGGGTGCCACCAGGTTTGGTGCTACTCTACAGTCTCTTGCTTGATGCCCCGGGCGTCTGCAGTTCAAACACACCCGGCACGGTGTTGCTGGAGGATGATGAAGATTGCACCTGTCACATCTCGGGTGCGAACCAGCATATTCCCTCTTCCCTTGAGTCACGGCCACAAAGTTTCTGGTTTTTTTGGCCCTCTTATCAGACTTTCCAGTACCGGACCGGCTTGTTTCCCCAGTCTCTTTCCTTTCTCCGCTCCCCTACCCAACACTCCTGTTCTTATCATCTCGTCAGTGAGAGCGCTCGCTTTCAGAATAGCGCTCTGGATTGTAGGAGGAGCAGCTGCAGTTACCATTGCTCGGATTTGAGGCGCGAGTCCCCAAATGTACCTTTCAATCCTCTTGGATTCCGGAGTGACTAAGTGTGGAACTAGTCTAGCCAGCTCGTGGAATCATTCAGTATAAGCTGCGTGCCCTGCCCCCACCATAGCATGATTCCAGAACTCATGCTCAAGCTTCTGCATCTCGTTGAGAGGGCAGCATTCCTCGGTAATCAAGGCTTTGAATTCATCCCAGGTCATCTGCATCGCAGATTCCCTTCCCCTCGCTTGAACCTGGGTGTTCCACCAGGTTAATGCTCTGCCCTGCAGTGAGCACGTAACATACTTGATCCGCTGGCTGTCGAGGCATTCACTGATGTCGATCACAGCCTCCATTTTCTCAAGCCATCTGATCAGGGCTATCGCCCCACCTTTACCATCAAAATCCCGGGGCTTACAGGCCACAAACTCCTTATAAGAACATACCCGTTTGGCGTTAGCAGCCCCAGCTTCATTACCTGCTGTACCACCATTTCCGGTCTCCTGATTGCTTTCATTCCCAATCGGGTTCCCAGTATCCTCATTTTCATTACCACCATCCCCGTGGGGGTGGTTTTGCTATTGCAGGCGTCGCTCACCTGAGCTACGATAGTTGGAATCAGGGCAGTCAATTGTTGAGCAATTAAGCATATTCTCGGTATACCGGTGGTGTTCCGGTCAGTCAAGATCACCATGCAGCCCATTTTAAGCATATTCTCGGTATACCGGTGGTGTTTATATATAGGGTTCCCGCAGCGTTCCCACCACACCCACGATGTACCGAGAATGATGCCTAATCCGGTTACATGACATCCGACCTTCCTTCACATCATATCCATAATAATCCATCAAGTCAACTGAGAACCAAACATGTAATCACGTATAGTCTAGCAGAGGTTGTCTATCTCGCGTCCTTGGGAGGACTCAGACATGGCCTCCTCGGGTCGGTCTCTCAGTGTATGAGGTCAAGCGCGATGTATGATCTGTGAAGATCTCTTAGGGTCTCAATACCCGAATTTTGGCTATGATAACTTGGCGCACAGAGGGAACGGAAGATCCAATAGAAAGCATCTCATAGGGGTCGAGCACAAGGGCTCAAGCACGAAGTAAAAGATCCCATAACAGAAGAATAACCAAACATGCGAGGAGGAACACATACACCAGATATATAAATGCACACAAGCTTAAGCATGCCAATCTACATGAAGGTTCCTAGGTTATAGTCTAGGTCAAGTGTAATTGCCTAATTCTCTATGACCTGGCTCTGATACCAGTCTGTCACACCCCCCGCAGATAGCGGAAACACGGGGAATGCGAGCTAGACGGGATCGTCATAACACATGGTATGCAATAGAGTAGCAATAATAATATGATGACAAGCGTGTCATGACGACACCCGAACACAATTGGAGACTTGTGTCGTGTATGGTCAAAGATCACGACAGCATAGCCATAAGCACAACATAAATGATCACATAAACATTAAGGATGACTTGTAATGTAAATTCCCACAACTCGGGAACAAGTGTTCAAAAGAATGTTAATTGTTTAGTGAACTTCAACAATGTACAAAATGTATGTGCAGTCTCAAAAATGCATCCTAGGGTCTCCACTAAAAGGCAGCACTCCTAGAACTTCAATTACCTTGATCACCTGAAAAGAAATGCTCAAAACGGTCAACATAATTGTTGGTGAGCTTCGCAGGTTTTAAGTAATAAAGGGTGTTAAGACAAAAATAGTGAGTAAGTTTAATAAGAGTTACCGCGACTACACTTATGTATAGGCGGTTTTACTGGTTATAAATCGCTACAGCCAAACCTAATGTTCGGTTCCTCACGGAATTGATGGCTGTAAAGAAAGTATTCTCAAAGCATAAATAGTTTAATAAGACGTAGCAAGATCCACACAGCGCATACGTATAGTGTATAACCAAACTCGTCCTTAGGTCCCATAACCGGGATTAATGGTTATATATAAAAAAGGTTTTCCATAGCATAATAAGTTAAACATGACGTAGCAAGATCCACACAGCGCATACGTATAGGTTACAACCAAACCAATCTTCAGGTCCCAATTACCGGGATTAATGGTTGTAATGGATGATCGGCTTAGAAGAACCACACAGAAGAACCACACAGAAGAACCACACAGCCGAGAGCATCCAAGGTCAATAGCATCCACAAGTAGCATAAATCAACACGAAACATCAAATAGTAGTGCATGGTAGAGTAAAACCCCTAAGTAACATACATAGGGTAACATAGCACATAGTTCAAGTTCATATAGCAGCAAACAGTCAGGATCATCATGTATCCCGGTTTGAGCACATTCTTAGTATACCGGGATGCTTATGTATAGGGTCCTCCGTAGCATTCCCACCACATCCACGATATACATAGAATGATACCTAAACCAGTTACATGACATCCATTTATCCTTAGTATCAATCAACAAGTTTAGCAAGGTAAGTTACTCATATAAGTTGCAGCCAACTTCCACTCAGGAAGGTGCCCGGAATTAAATAAATAAGTGAGCATTCTTTTCCCCCAAGTAGAAAATGTTTAAAAAGGTTTTATAAGCGTAAAAAGGGGCCACGAAACTCACAGAACAGATGATAAGCACAATCGATGTAAGATTTCCTGGGATAAGATGCTAGGAACCGTCAAACACCTATTGACAGTTACTGATAAGCATTAGTAATGGTCATAAAGCATAAGATGATGTTCAAGATTCGGGTAGTTCCGGTTCGGTCGTGGGTAGTATACACACAAGCAGGCATACACATATCAGACTAGGTTATTTTAAATGACCTCGTCAACACAAGACACTCAAAGGGGAAATCACACATACACGCATCATCAATCACACAACAGGACCTGACGCACGACTGACACTCCATTCACACGAGTGGACTTTCAGTCGTACGAATTAGCTACTTCCGTACAATTGAACCTTCATTCGTGTGACTAAGCCTTCAGTCGTACCATGCAATACCAGTCGCACGACCCAACAGCCAACCGCGCGACTCAACGTCCCTTCACGCGAATCAGCTTCATTCGCGCGAGTGGACCTTCTTTCGCGCGACAGGTATCTGATGGTGCGACTCACACACGATCGCACACACATACAGTCGCATGGCCCAGTCACGCGACAACCCCTGTCGCGTGACAACTCCAGTCGCGTGACTACCCTCTCATTCCCACCCACCGACAGCCGCGCGATTTACCCAATCGCACAGACTCAAGTCGCACACACACACCCAGTCGCACGCCCCATTCGCGCGACAATCCCATTCGCGCCGACGGGGGTCGCGACTGCAGGAAGTTGCAGGTCGGCCTTCGGCTGTCCGAACACGAGTTTTACCCAACCAGAACCTCCAGAACTCATATTCTAACCTATCTAGACAAGAAGCACACTCAGAAACAAGACATGCAAGCTCACACGACCTCATGTGCTCGGATGAACCCGAGCACTCGAAAACCCTAAAACGCAGCAGTGAAATCGGGTTAAAAACGAGGTAAGCGAGGTTATCTACCTGCTAGGAACGAGTATACACGATGATAACCGAGATTAGAAGACGAAAATGCGACAAACGGTTCGATTTTTGGTGTAGGCTAGAGAGAGAAAGTGGAGAAGATGAAGATGAAGTGGTGAAGAAGGTGAAAAAGTGTAAAAAATGGTAGGGAAGGGGTATTTATACCCAGCCTAGTTTCTCAAAATATCAAGTTTAGTCCCCGCACTTTGCCCCCGGGTTCCCAAATTTTGTTTCGGTTGAAAACGTTATAATTTAGTCTTGTTTTATTGATGATAAAATGTTATTAATGTTATTTATAAGTTAAAAATAATTTTATTAGTGACAATTATTTTATTATAAAAATGACGTGTTTAGTGTTAACGGGGCAAATCTTGGAGAAACGTCTTAAGATAACGACAAGTCAAGCAACGATAACACGCATATAAGGACAACTAAGTAAAACAAATATGGTATCCACGTAGATGGTTTATAAAATTGAGGAATGACTGACAACGAAGGTTAATCGATCACGTTAAATGACGGACCTTTGGTGACGGATGTCACACATATGATTCCTGCTAATAATGTCTTTGTGAAGGTTTATTGTTTCATGATTAGGGATTCATTGTGTCATGGTTTGGGGATTCATTGTGTCACGATTCCTGATAATAATGTCTTTATGAAAGTTTATTGTTTCATGATTGGGGATTCATTGTGTCATGGTTTGGGGATTCATTGTGTCACGATTCCTGCTAATAATGTCTTTGTGAAAGTTCATTGTTTCATGCTTGGGGATTCATTGTGTCATGGTTTGGGGATTCATTGTGTCATGATTCCTGCTAATAATGTCTTTGTGAAAGTTCATTGTTTCATGATTGGGGATTCATTGTGTCATGGTTTGGGGATTCATTGTGTCATGATTCCTGCTAATAATGTCTTTGTGAAAGTTCATTGTTTCATAATTAAGGATTCGTTGTGTCATGCTTTTGGGGATTCATTGTGTCATGATTCCTGCTAATAATGTATTTATGAAGTTCATTGTTTCATGATT
This sequence comes from Flaveria linearis, assembly GCA_024085815.1. Taxonomy (NCBI): domain Eukaryota; kingdom Viridiplantae; phylum Streptophyta; class Magnoliopsida; order Asterales; family Asteraceae; genus Flaveria; species Flaveria linearis. The sequence continues at coordinate 6,235,348 of CM044005.1, read as the reverse complement.
GGGGATTCATTGTGTCATGGTTTGGGGATTCATTGTGTCATGATTCCTGCTAATAATTTCTTTGTGAAGGTTCATTGTTTCATGATTGGGGATTCATTGTGTCATGCTTTTGGGGATTCATTGTGTCATGATTCCTGCTAATAATGTCTTTGTGAAAGCTCTTTGTTTCATGATTGGGGATTCATTGTGCCATGGTTTGGGGATTCATTGTGTCATGATTCCTGCTAATAATGTCTTTGTGAAGGTGCATTGTGTCATGATTAGGGATTCATTGTGTCATGCTTTTAGGGATTCATTGTGTCATGATTCCTGCTAATAATGTCTTTATGAAAGCTCATTGTTTCATGATTGGAGATTCATTGTATCATGATTCCTGCTGCTAATAAGGTTCATTGTGTCATGATTAAGGATTCATTGTGTCATGGTTTGGGGATTCATTATGTCATGATTCCTGCTAATAATGTCTTTGTGAAGGTTCATTGTGTCATGATTAGGGATTCATTGTATAAACCTGACACAATGAAACTCTAAACCTGACACAATCAATATAAATAGTATCATATAACTCACCTAATATTTATAAAATATGTTCAACAACAAATTGATAATGTCCAGAGTAATCTAACAGTATAGACACAACGACGATACAAAAGACACAATGATGATACCTATGACACAATGATGATACCTATGACATAATGATGATGTCAATCAATAACAAAATTCACAGAAAATCATACAGTATAGACAGAACGATGATCAAAAAGACAAAATTACGGTGCCAAAATTAACATACTATTTCAATTGCAGTATATAATCGTCCTCATACGTACCAAACTGATCATCTCTCGTCGACATCGCTGAAGTAATTGATGTAAAGCAATCTTCAACGATTGAAATTGAAAATTCGATTGTTTGAATCTTCAACGATTGATCAATTGAAAATTTCAACGATTCGATTGTTTGAATCTTCAACGACAAAGTGAAAAATCTGTTGAAAACCTCAATCGTACAGTGTAATGGTCAACATCGCTAAAGTATTGAAAATTCTGTTAATAAATTACACTTCCTAAAATACCCCTCCTTCTATTTTTAAAAATATGCCACATGTCAATCCCTGATTGCTTCTCACACTTTTTACATAATATTGGCTTTGTATTTGAACCGGACTCTTAGGCTAAAGCCCATATAATTAACCCAACTTTAACTTGAGCATTCCAAAGTATGCCCAATTCTCCCAATCAGTCCCGGTCTCCCGGAAAGCATCTCTCACAAAAGAAAATAAAAAGTTTAAAAAACAACAAACACTAATCAGGTTTGAATTAAAAAAATTAGCACAAACTCACATTATAACAAGAACATATGTCTAAATATTAGGCTTTCTCATCTTAGTTTTCTCGTCTCTCTTCCAATAAATTATAATATTACATACTAATTATACTATTTAGAGTAAATTACCATTTGTATCTTTGAGATTTGGTGGTTTTGACCATTTGCATCCCTACAGTTTAAAAATACTCGTATACCCCCTAACATTTCATTTTTGTTCCCATTGAATCCAAAACACTAACACCGTTAATTATTTTGTTAACTCTTTTGTAAAAGACTAAACTGCCCTTAAAATTAAAACCCTAATCCCCCTCATCTTCTCCATCTTCCTCATCAAGCGTTACAGCCATGGAGAAGAGGATTCTGGTATCGTGCTCTGCCGGTAATGCCGGACCCACTTCTTACAGGGGCTGTGATATCAGGTTTCAAAATCTCTGGCGTGATGGTGTTGGGCCCTCGTGAACTGAAAGAAGCCACAACTGGCGACGGCTGGATCCCCAATTTCGTCCCTTGGAACAATATCGCAGTCGTGGGGGTGGCATCGGAGATCACATACTTCCTTATCTCGTCGTCGGCTTTTTGACCCACGGTGATCGCCGGTAGCAAATGGGCATCTGCCACAGGCTCTTCACCGTTCCTCGCCGTGTTGGTCAACACTATCCCGGTGCCACCGGCTTCTTTAACAACTGAACCCTTTTGAACCCTAGCGTTCACCCCACGATCACACAACACGATATTCCCCTTCACCTTCTCCGGTATCAACGGCCCCGACATACACAGAGCACCACTGGAGGAGTTACTGGCATTACCGGCGTAAACAATCGGAAGCATCTTATCCGGCAACGATGGTCCTTTGTACAATGACACATCGGAGAAGTTTCTCCCGTCACTGAGGCTAACGTATGCCGGGAAGTCACGGTCTAACATCCCTGCACTGACGGTTGTGATCCACGGTGACACGTTTGATAAACTGTAAGAAGTGGGTCCGGTATTACCGGCGGAGCACGATACCAGAATCCCTTCTCCATGGCTGCAACGCTTGATGAGGAAGATGGAGAAGATGAAGAGCGGGATTAGGGTTTTAATATTAAGAGCAGTTTAGTCTTTTAACAAGAGAATTAACAGAATAATTTAACGGTGTTAGCGTTTTGGATTCAAATGGGAACAAAAATAAAACGTTGTATGCTATAGTTTATGATTGTTTTTGTTATTTCTTTTGTTATCGAGTCGGGGGTCTCTTCGGAAGTGGTTTCTCTACCCCTCAAAATAGAGGAAAGACTCACCACCACCTACCCCTCCCAAACCCTGCTCTTGAGTGGGATATACTGGGTATGTTTGTTTGTTTAGTGTTTTGGATTCAAATGGGAACAAAAATAAAACGTTTGGGGGTATGTGAGGATTTTTAAACTGTAGAAATGCAAATGGTCAAAATCACCAAACCTCTAGGATGCAAATGGTAATTTACTCTATTATTTAAAACATTTTCATATTAAAAAATAGATATTGTAAAAATTATAAAACATAGTTTTTTATTAAAAAACATTCATTAAAAAAAAATAGAAAATATAAAAATTTTCTTAAACACTTTTTATAAACACAAACCTTCTAAAAAGTGTTTTTAAGTATTATAGGGACGGTTTAAAAAACGAACTTATTTTTAAAAAAGCAAAATAAAAATAATTCATAAAAAGAAAGTCTAAAATGATCTTATTGTTGTATTATTTGAAGTACTTATTTTTACGTAATTCAATCATATTTATCTAAAAATATTGTTTTATAATTTTTAATTTTTATTATAAAATATTTAATATTTTTATCTATTTAATCCGTGTATCATACGGTATACTAAACTAGTAATAAAATAAAGTGAAACTTTTGTTGACTAGTATGGTACTATCATCCTTGCTACTTTTTCAAACTAAGAAAAAGATTGATGCACTAATAGCCGGCTATAAACAATAATGGAGAAAATGTCCATCAAAAATCGTTATTCCAAAGGCAAATATATTTGTTGAGGCATGAATGACGGATTAATTGATTATCATCAAATATATTGCTCTTTCTAATTTCAAATATTAGTTAGATTCCGACAAGAATTCAAATGTAATTCGAATACTAAAGATAATTGTAATCAAATGATATAATATAATATAATAATATTAAAATCGAAATAGTCGAAAAAGACACGTACACTAGGGGCAACGGACAAAATATACAACTATTGATTTGTATATCAGATTGATCATCTTAGACTTTTGATTGTAAGAATAAGCAAATAACTATTTGACTTTAAACCTTCAAACAAATAATATTTTTATTTTTACAGCATAACACAAGCCTTACTGGTAATAACAAATAAACGAATTCGATGAAATCCCATTTAGAGTGGACATAGCGGGGTTTAAATGAGGATATAAACATAAGTGGGACTCCAAACAACATTACCAGTTAGTTAAAAATGACTTCAAACTTATAGGACTCCAAATGCTTAAGTGACGCCAAACAGAAATTTTCTAATATTATTGCACTAGTTTAGTACCCATGTATTACACGGGTTAAATAAATAAAGTATTAAATAGTTATTAATAAAAATTAATGAATTATAAAATGATATTTTGATATAAGATATGATTGACATTACGTACAAGTGATAAAAGGACGGTATCAGTTTTTAAACATTTATTTATTTTTTTTGTTTTTCTCTAAAAAAGTTAGTTTTTAAAGAAATTGTTTCAAAACAAACCATTTATAAAAAAGTGTCATTTTTATTATTTTTTTATTATAACTTTGAAATTTAATTAATTTGTTTCATATGAATTTATTTCTCAAAAGCCATAGTTTTTGAAAATATATTGTGTTTTTTAAAAGTTTGGTATTTTTTTTGAAAAAATACTTATTTTATAAAAAATTATTTCTTTACAAATTGCATTTGTAGAAAGATCTTTTTTAATTAAAAAATATTTTAATATAAAAAGAATTAAATAATATCATTTGTAGTTAATGTGATATTTATTAGGAGATAGAAGCGGGAAAAAAAATTCAGGAGCTCTAGAATTATGAAAAGTGGCATACAAAAACATTCTTTTATTAATATAGATAGACTAACAGGGGTTTTAAACACTAGTTTATAACTACATTTGATTTAAAATAGAATTTTTTTAAATAGTTTTATCAACTTGATATTTAAATGGTATTTTAACTAGCAATTACTACACATAATCTTAATAGGATGTTGCCTTTCAAAATATATAGAGATGTTGGACCCAAAAGCAACGTATTAGGAATATTTCAACCAATAACAATCAAGTTTATATTTCACTATTTTAGTAAATTAATCTACTTATAATGTTTTTAACAATAAACTTTACTAAAATTCCAACTTGTTTTATTATTATAAGCAACCTTTTTTTAAATTATGTTTCGGTTTGTATTTATAATTAGGTGTCCTAAATTAAAATATATATTAAACTTATTTACTATTTAATGTTTATTTTATTAAAATACACTTTGTTATATTTTTCGTTTTTAATTTTATGTTTTTTAATGTATATCTTTATGTAAAAATTTAAACATCTATAAAAAAGAATTCATAATAGTAGAAAAATAAACAAAAATCGAGCAAGTGTTAAAAACAACATTTTAACTTAGTTATTACTTTATTATTCTATCCCAAATTTTTTTCATATAGGACTATTATCTTTTTAATAATTTAATTTTGGATTAGGGAGATAAAAACCGTTAACCAGATAATGAACACACCCTAAATGAGATCATATGTATTTCAAAATATACATTAAAAATTAAAGAATAAAAATCAACCGATAATGAAAAAGAACAAAAGTAAACACAAAATAAAGCATTCTCCCATTTCTCACCAGATTTACATCACACACCCTTCAACAATTCACGCATGACAAAACCAACCCAATACTTGAATCATGCTTAGAACCCACTGTTCTTAACGTTTACAAACACAAATTCAACCATTTGTGAGCTGAGGTTCATTCATTCTCGATTTAACCTGTGCAATATCTCAGCAACATGTCTCATTGATGGTCTTCTTTCAGGGTTACTTTGAGTGCACCCCATCGCGATCTTTAAAACCGCAATGATCTCTTCTTCTTTATCCACATCATCTGCCAACCCCGGGTCCAAAACATCCGAAAGCGGTTTCTTTTCATCGATACACAACTGAATCCATCTCACAAGATCCATTTCCTCTAGGCCTAATTGCACAACAGGCGGTTTTCCGGTGATCATTTCTAGCAAAACGACCCCAAAAGAGTAAACATCCCACTTTTGTGAAGGCTTCACCACTTTGAAAGCTTCAGGTGCTTGATAACAAGAAACAGGAGTCTTTGAAGCCGAAGCTGATGTGGCGGTTGTGGCTGCGGTTGCAGCTTCTGAAACCACTCGATTGGATTGAACCGTTGGTGTGTTGTCACCGGCTATGTTAGCCAGGCGGCTCAGGCCAAAGTCGGAGATTTGGGGCTCCATGTTTCGACCAAGTAATATGTTTGATGGTTTTAGATCACCATGAACATACTTTTTGGGGCTGCATTCGTGTAGATAAGCTAGTCCTTTTGCAGTTCCTCTAATTATCTTCAAACGCACGCGCCATGAAAGTGGCGTGAAAGATGTCACACCAGGCTTCCCTGTAAACGAAACTTTAGAGTCTACATATGATGAAATGTGACTAATGTCTAATGTTTCTATACAATGTAGTGATAACAAGACAATGCATTAGGTTGATAATTACTGTAAACAAAACTATAGAGTCTAAATATGATGTAAATGTGACTAATGTTAGGTTGAAATTTACCATGAATTGCAGTGCTAAGATTGCCATTGGGGATGTAGTCATAGATCAGCAACTTCTCGTCCACAGACCAGTAGTAAGCGCGCAAAGTTACGATATTTGGATGTTTTAGCTTCCCAATTGCTTCAACTTCGGTTTGAAACTCTTTAAACCGTTGCGAACCACCTTCGCCTAATCTTCTAACAGCCAAAGTTAGCCCGTCTTCAAGCACAACCTTATAAACAATCCCATTCCACTCTTTCCTAGAACAAAAGCAGAAGCCTTTAAAAGCTCATCTAAATCAAACCCTAATTGTGCATCTAATGCCACAAGGTCATGATCATCCTGTTCCATATGTTCGGATAGCGTTTCTGATTCATCTTTCCTAAAACATAAACACTCGCTTCGTCCCTGATCGCCTCCTTCTCATACCCATGTTTCTTTTCACCACAAAGACAGATTCTTGAATAACAATATGACAGAACTAAACCTACTAAGCAAATCCCAATTACATCACTAACAACGATTGCAGCCACACTACTCTACTCAACCCTTTTCGGCCCGTTTTTTGGGCCTCCGTCGGGTTGCTGCTAGGCAGATTAGGTAATGAAGACGGTGAGCTCGTGTCGTTGGATTACAAAGGTTTTTCAATGGTGGACCACATAAACCAGGGTTCCCAATGAAGGCGGTTGGGCCGCGGTTAACTAGAGCACCATTCTGCGGAATCGGGCCGGTTAAGTTGTTGTTAGTGAGATCAATGTACACCTTTTCAGGAAGATTACCAAGGCTAGATGGGATTGAACCATTGAACAAATTATGAGACAAATCAACAGTCCCCTGTAAATTAGTCAAGTTCCCCAAATCTTTAGGGATTGGACCAGTGAATCTGTTGAATGAAAGATCAAGTTTTTCAAGAAAGCTCAAATTGGACAAAAACCCCTGTGGGATAGACCCAGTGAAACTGTTTTGACTCAAATCAAGATTCTTTAACCTCTTACAATCAAACAGTGACATGGGTACTGACCCATTAAACAAATTACTTGACAAATCTAGGGTTTGCAGGTAATTAAGTCTGCTAATTTCATTCGGGACTGACCCAGATAAAGAATTACCATAAAGAACCAAACTTTGAAGGTTTTTAGCTCTAAAAAGCTCAATTGGAACCCCACCCATGAACCTATTGCTTCTCAAATTAAGATGTCTGAGCTCTGCAAGAGACCCAATAACAGGGGATATGAACCCTAAAAGCTTCTTTTTGGGGATGCTGACTGAAATCACTATCTGTTCTCTGCATGCAATGCCATTCCATGAACAAGGGTTTTCATTTGATTGGTTCCAGTTGTTTAAAGACCCTTCAGGGTCTTGTAAGATTGATTTCTTGAATTGCAGAAGAGTTAACCCTTCATCGTTTAAAGAAACTACAGGAAGTGTGAAATGGGAATTGCATAGAATCAAGAAGATTACAAGAACACAAGGGGGTATCATAGTGTAAAGAAAACACTAACGAATTTGGAGGTTTGATTTGGTAAGAGGTACCTGTGGAGTGAAAATTGAAAGGAAAGATGCAAGGGTTTGAACAATAGTAATGGAGGTTTTAGAGAGAGAGTGAGTGAGAGGTAGAGAGAGAAGATTGTGTGTGAAATTGGGTGTGAGGATGGACTTGTTGCATTGAAGGAAGGTAAAGTCAAGCTGGTTTCAGCCTACAAGACATAGGGAATATTGTTTGGATATAATAATTGATGAGTGTTAATTTTTAGAAATAGTGTAGGTGAAGAGATACGGCATGTTTATAGGTAAGTAAAATATAATATTTATAATATAATTTTAATTTTTTTACAAGTCGAATAAATAAAATAAAATAAAAGTAGTTATGTTTTGAAATCTCTCCGAGTTTATTAACAAAAATTTATAATATGATATTGTTTTTTTAAACAAATAACTATTAAAAGGTTGTGACATCATATTTTTTTACTTTTAACTACCGTAACATTTTTTCTAGAAACATTTAGTGGTTTTAATCTTGAGTTTGTAAACCTGATATCCATTGGAATGGTTATGCCCAAGGTGGTTGTGTCGATGTTCTCACCCAGCTCGATTGAACCTGCATAAGAACCCGAGCGACGTCCCATTCACCCTAATAAGTCATTTTAATAACCAATAATTTTGACACGTTATTAGGGGGTAAAAGAACACAAATCATCTGAGAGAAACATAAGACATAAAACAATCAAGACATGTAACGAGATGTGTATTGGATTATTAGATTTGTTTTAGAAGTGGCAGATATGATACATGACAACACAAACTTGTTTACCTGATTATATATATGAGTTTTAGTAATATGTGTATTACAAGTATTGAAAATTAATTATAAAACTATATTTTAAGACAATATATCAACCTTTTATACTTTTGTTTTCAATTTTTTTCCTAAAATAGATTAAACATTTTATTTCAAAACGAATCATTTTCAAAAAATATTATTTTTAAAAATTTTCTTATTATAATTCCCATTTTAATTATTTTGATTTGTAATAATTTTAATTTTCATAAACTCTAATTTTAAACTATTTTTAAATTTTAAAAATGTTTAACATTTTAGAAATATTTCTTATTTTATAAAAAGTAATATTTTAAAAATAACATTAATAAAAAGATATTTTTCTCAAGTTATGTATAAAACCATTTTGGATTTAAAAATAATTAAATAATATTATTAGTAAGTAATGCAAATATTTAATAAGAGAAAATAGGGGAAAAATTTGTGAGTAGAAATATGATTTTGCCACATATCACATTTAGTTATCATTTCATTGAAAGTAGAAAGAGGATATGTTAAAGTTCATACAACTTAAACTTATAGAATTACTAAGAATCTCCAGTTTTTTTTTGTTTTTAATTTTGTTTTTCAAGTCGGTTTGAAGTGAATTTAAGATCGGCTATAATTATATTAATTACTAGTAATATTATTTAATTCTTTTTAGATTACATATATTTTTTTAATATCAATTTATTAATGTTATTATATAAAATGAAATTTTATTTAATTATATATCGATATTTTAAAATAAGATATGATTGAAATATTTTCTTATAATAAATAAAATAAAATTTTTATTTTCAAACCAAATATTTTCAAAAAATGTCCTACTTCAAAACTTTCTTATTATAACTCTCAATTTTAATTATCTTTTGTTTTAAAAACACCAATTATAAAATATTATGTATTTTAAAAAAAGTTTGATGTTTTTTTTGATTTTATGAAAAAATATTTCTGTAGAAATAACATCAGTAAAAGATTTCTTTCTTAATTTGTAAAAAACTATTTTAATAAAAAAAGAATTAAATAATATTATTAGTAATTAATGTAATTACTAATACGAAAGAGAAGCAAAAATTTTGTGAGAAGAAATATGATATTGTCATATGTATCTTCTAAACAACTTTTTATATATGTATCTTCTAAATAACTTTTTATTAGAGTAGAGAAAATTTTAAATAAACAAAGTATTTATAAAATTAGAAATTCTCTTAAACATCAAATTTTTTCCTTAAAACATGAAATATTTTAAAAGTAGTATTTTTAAAATGTAAAATTCTTACAGACCAAAACTAATTTAATTTGAAGTTATAAAAGAAATTTTTGATTATGAAAATTTTAAAAAGATTTGTTTTGAAACAATATGTTTATCTAAAAAACCAAAAAAAAAATTAAAAGTTAATATTATTATTTTATTATTTATAGTTCTTAATTATTCGTAATTTCATGTATACATTATCTCAATATATCATTTTATAATTAATGAATGTTTATTTTTTTAGTATTTTATTAATTTAACGCGTGTAATATATGAGTTGCTAAAACTAATAACTTTATATAATATAATGTTAAGAAAATATTCTTCATGTATTTATAATATATTAATTTTCAACTTCTCTAGGTGTTGATGCATAGAGTGTTTTATAAAAAATATTTTTTTTATTTTTAACCCAAAACTTTTTTATCTTTGTAATGTAACCTCACAAAAGTTTGAGTTTTTTATTTTGACCCCAAACTTTTTATTTTTCGCAATTTGACCTTGAAAACTTTTTTACTTTTAATTTTGATATCTTATACTTTTCATCTTTCGTAAATTTCTGTTTTACGTTTCGTTCTGAGTTTTTCAAGTTAACACGGTGCAACATGCAAGCGTGGTTAAACATTTTTACGTTTCGTTCTAATATTTGTGACTTAACACGGCGCAACGTGCATGTTTGTTTTAACGCTATTACAATATTTTCACCCGTTTGACAAGTTCTTCGCAACACGTGGGTCCTAGATCGACTTAGTTAAATTTTTCTATGTTTTACGTATTAGTCTAATTTATCCGCATTAACATTCGCAACTTCAGTGTTTGTGGTCGCTGCCAGTGATGTGACATTTGTGTTATTTGACACGGTTTTACGCCCCCGCCGTAACACGGAGGCTTAATTCTAGTTATATAAAAGGTTAACATGTATTATCCACATATTCTTCCTGCAATATGTATTTATAAATTAGTGTCGAACTTAGCAGTTTAGCATACAACCTTTTCAGAAAGTGTTGTATAATTGTTCATTTGAAACTTTTTAGAAATATGATCTGTTCGATAATATCGTATCCAGAGGTTACAGCACGGTGTATCTTTTACAAAATTTGATATATGATTTTTTTTTCTTATAACATTTTTATGAGTTTTTAACCAAAATAGTGTTGAAAGAAAAACTATTTATCTAAATGGATGATTTGGAAATTATTTATCAAAATAGACGTTTTTCATTATATTTTATTTTCAACTAATCAATTCTACTTTCTTTTAGTTTTTTACTTATTAGATTATTTTATATTTTTCTTGGATGAGCTCATATGTGTTTTTAACTTTCACATATCTTTTAAATATATAATAAAAATATACAGTTCCTCTTTTCTCAATTTATTAACCTTCTCCAAATAATATTTTAGTTAAATGGTAATTAAACTTTAGTATAATTAAATTTATACTTTGAGGATTAAAAAATAGGCTTTAATTTATAACTTGTAATTAACTATTTAATAAAAGTTTATAATAAAAATTTATTCAAATTTTAATCTATATTTATTTATAGATGTTAAGATGCATTCAAAGTAAATATATATTCTTAATGTTCAGAAATACACAATAACAAATAAAAAGATACAATGACAAACATAAAATAATTTGAACTGAAAAACGTAACTTTTTTATACTTTTATATAACGATATTAAATTATTTGTTTTAAAGATAAAAAATACACATTTTGATATTGTAATTTTTATAAAAAAATTATATCGTATATAAAACTTACGAACTTTTACAAAAAGGAAGGAACTTAAAAAAAGTCAACAAATTTCACATCTAACAATTGATATTGTTTCCTAAAATTTGATATTATCTATTGATTAATTAAGAAATTTGATAGTTGAAATTACTTATATTTGTTTTAAATTTACAACCTTTTTTATTTGAACCATTTAAAAGATTATCTTTAAATCAGGTGGTATTTTATAATAAAAATAGATATATTATTCATATAACTAGGTGTGATGCCCCGGACGCGCGTTGCGCGTCTTGGAAACGGATAAAACCGACGCCCAGACAACCCATCATCACAACCATAAGTTGATTGTTTCATCACATGACAAACCGACAGGTTAATATAAACGTAATCGCCAAAACGTCACTCAAAACTAAATACTTCTTAAACCGAGGCTCAGATAAACGCATATTGTTTGATCATCACGTTTTTACCATCATAGCCTTTTTTAAAAGGGATAAGAACATAATTTATGTCAAGACACCTAAAAAATTCATAGGTTTGGCTTAAATCCGTTAACACACATCTCGTGTAACACATGGATATATGTTACTAAAGCAAGTAGGAAAACAAATCATAAAAATTTAAAACATGAAGCTCAGATCTGGGTATTTGGACATGGCTGCAACTCAGGTTGCAAGTGCGGAACACCACACTTACCATCTCGGAGTATGCCACGCCAAGAAACCACCGCCACCACAGTCATCATAGCAATACCACAAACAAACATAAGATTAGGGCTCGGGGTGGCCTTGGCCATCATCACCAACCAAAAATTAGAACCCAGAGGCAGACAACAAAAACAAAAACTCCAGGAGTGAGGGTTAAGATCAGGTACACCAAAAGAAAACTTCACACAGCAGACAAACAAAAAGCCAGCATGAAATCTCACAATCCAACAAACTATTTGGATTAGCTGTAGCCCTAAACCTCGGAAGGCGACAAATCATAACCAACCCACCACGCATGCCACGTTCAGCCGAAAGGTCATCAGCGGCGACGGTGGCGGGCGACAAACCAGGTTTAACCTTTGTTTCCAGAAAGCAATCGGCGGACAACCACGAAGTTTCTACCTCCATGGGCTACTAACCAGCACCACGCCACCATGCACGAAGCCGGGCAACCCGAAGGCCGCCGACAACGACGGCGACGAGGACAAATCGGCACCGCCCTTTCCCCACTATTTTGCCATTTGAACCACCGATTTCGAGACCGAGGGCAAGGCGGTCTGAACTAGGCGGAGAAACAGAGGCGTGCCGCGTGTATGGCACCATCTCCAAAACCTCAAAATCAAGTCGGAAAAAAGAGACCAAACCGACATAATGCCGCCGCAATCGGCGGCCGTGACAACCACACGACTCTATCTCTGCCTTTCCCTCTCCACCGTGCACAGGCGGCGGCGATAGACCGCTCCACCGGAGCCGCCACCCACAAACAAAACCATGGAGCACTAAACGCCGACATAGGGGCACCCGACGGTCGGCAGAGAGGGTTAGAGGACGGCAACCAACCGCAGAGGAGCACCCATGGAAGAATCAGCCACCGCCTAACATCTACGGATGTTTAAGGCATAGGCACAACAACCGAGGTGGAGGCAAATACCGAAAATGCCCCAATACACTGTTCATGGCGTTCTGTTTTCATATAGGAGAATGATAATAAAACATTAAAACACGTACAATGGTTCATGTTTTTATTTTTTAAAGTTTTTTTTTATTATTCTTCTATCGACCACTGACTAATTTTATATACAACCTCACGAGGGATCATAATGAAAGCCCAACCGAGAAACAGAGGACCGTTTAGCTGTGTGGGCCTGTGGGGGCTCATGCCTAATGGTATATGCTGTTCAAAAGATAATTTAATTATCATTTTTCATAACCACACTCGTATTAAGTATCAAACAATATTTGAAACTCAATTAAACATAACTAATTAGACAAAATATAATCACTTTTTACTTTAAAATATAATTATATAAGATATGATATGAAGTTTGGAATAACAAAATATGGAGTATAAATTATGATATTAGTTAGTAAATTTGATTTGGGAATAAAAGAGAAAAGAGCAATAAAATTGAAATTTGGTCTGATCATTTGGTGAGGTTTGATAGTTTAACGATTTGACAGATAATCAATGGTTCAAAGTGTTGGTTATCAGCCCCAAATCAAACACACAAGAAGAGATGATTTACTGTTTAACACTTGCTACATTCATTCATTAATAAACTTAGAATATATATTGACCCATTCAACGTAAATGGCCTATTTACTTGCAAATACCCCACAAATTGACTCCCACTACTAATAACCATCTAAACAATACTTTGACTCAATCAAAACAGTGACTAATTTACTAATGACCCTTGACCCGTGACCTGTAACCTGACCCGTAACTTGACCCGTAAATAACCCGCAACATCAGATTACCCAACACAAAGAACTTAACTAAACCAGTTATGTAGGTTGTTTTGATGCAATACATTAATATAGTCGGTCAATTATGATTTATTTTATTTTTTAATCAAAATAATAAACTTGCATAACAGTTCTCAATCATATAGATGGGTAGCTGTGTTGTGATATGGATCTTATCACGTTTAAACTCTAAATGCTAGAAGTTTTTGTGCTTTATTAGACTCATTAAAACTTACTCGAGAGCTACGACTAAAGTTCAACGTAAGAGAAAGTTTTAGGATTTGTAAGAGAGTAGACGTGGTAATAAAAAAAAATGAATAATGGAAAGATAGTATTTATAAGCTAGAGAGTTTTTTTAATTATTGCACCAACAATTAATTATTGTAATAGAGGTGTCATCTTGCATACGAGAGAGATCGAGAATCAAACACCTAATAATCGATCAATACCAATGTTTTCAGAACCGGGATCGGACGTCGAACCGGACGACTTATGGTTTGGTGGTCGGACGGTCGGTCGGATTTAACTATATTTTAATTATATTTATTATGTAATTAAATATAAGTAATGTATATATGATTTATACATATATTTATAGTTATATATAAAACTTAACTATATTTGCATATCTGACGTATTAATTTATGGTTTAACACCACGTTTTAACACACTAAAATCAAAAAAAAAATTGAAAACCGGTCCGAACCGGGCCCAGTTCGCGGTCCAACCGCCGGTTCGGGTCGAACCGGCCGGTTCAACCTACCAAAAACGAACCACCCTAGACCGGACAGGCACCGATTCCTGTCAAACCGGTCGGCGGCCGGGTCCGATCCGTTCTCAACAAAATGATCAATACTATTAATCAGTTTTTCTAAAGATGTCTGAAATTGATCATTATCGCAGGGTGTGGAATTTCTTGCACTGATCGCCACTAAATTGAACGGGTAAATACATTGTACTTGGTTTATTTGTTTCGATTCACCTATTCAACCTCTAAAGATTTATTTTTATCTACTTTTAATCATGACCAAATAAATTTACCAATCAACAGACACAAGATAGATAACATATAACGGTTTTTACCATCCTTTTATACAGATTATAAAGATAAGAATTCAAACTCATTAAAAGTAATTAAACATCAACATGTGTACTGACAAATAGCCTTTTGCAATGGGAGCCAAAGAACCCTACCACCACTTTAACCATTTTAAGCTCCTGCAGTTCTGGATCTACTTTTGGGAGAAGTAATTAAAATTTTAATACTGTCTCTCTTAATTAATTATGTCCACAATATATATTTGAAAAAGCAAATAGATAAAATATTTACAATTGGGCAGCAATTAATTACGGAAACAATATCAACAGACACAAGATAGATAACAATAACGGTTTTTACCCATCCTTTTATACAGATTATAAAGATAAGAATTCAAACTCATTAAAGTAATTAAACATCAACATGTGTACTTGACAAATAGCCGTTTGCAATGGGAGCCAAAGAACCCTACCACCACTTTAACCATTTTTAAGCTCCTGCAGTTCTGGATCTACTTTTTGGGAGAAGTAATTTAAAATTTTAAATACTGTCTTCTTTAATTAATTATGTCCACAATATATTATTTGAAAAAGCAAATAGATAAAATATTTACAATTGGGCAGCAATTAATTACGGAAACAATATCAAACTACTAATTTAAATCTTCACACACACACTCCTTAAATTTAAAATCACCATCGTCTATTAAATATGCCCATTTTTTTCTGTTAAAAATATAGTATAACTTAAAGGCCTATATATTGTTCTACAACGCAATAATTTGAATCGTTAAATAGATTTTGTACTGTAACCTGAAACTTTATATAATCTCATCCTTGCATATTAAAAAAATACGATTTTGACAAAACAAATTAATAATGGAATTTTGGACCACTTATTGATTTCCATTAATAAATGACATGGACAAGTGAGTCATGCTTGTGCAACAATCAAACAAACGTTAAATTACATAGAACAGCCTTTTTATTTTTGGCAAATAGCATGTTCTAAAGTTTATTGTTTTTATGTATTTGCAGTAGAATGTACCTTCTTCATATATCAAGTACACTTATGTCTAGTATAGCAACTTTGCATTCCAAGAGTACGATCTTCAAATTCACACATGAGAGAACTCAATAATCGTGAAATAGGGAACCTTTAAACGTGATTTTTAAAAAAGTAAAATTTAAATTTTTATAAATGTGTTCCAGTGTTGAGGGTGAGAGGGCATCATTAGTTTTACGAAATTTTAAAACATGTGACTTCATTTTTACTAAAAATGGAATTAAACTCAATAGTGCATTATCTTCAAAAAACTGAACGAATTTATAAAAGAACTTTGTCTTGCTTCAAATTAAACAGTCTCCTGTAGAGCTCAATGTGTATATGTATGATTCTAATAGACAACTAATTTGAATAATTGCGAGAAAAGTATAAGCACCTGTATGTGATGAATGGAAGACAAAGTGAGGACATACAAAATAAACGATTACAAACATTTCAATAACTCAGAAAGAGTTATATTCTCTATGACACGTCTCTTTAAGCTTAAGAGATCCCCATTACAAGCTTCTCACTACCCGGATAGTAATCACCCTCGTCATTTATATATAACCTATATATCTCGATCTCTTGTGTAACTTGCAAGAGGTCACATATAAATGAATATTACAAGTGGAATTGTGCTTGTGTTAGCCATATATACTAGATCTAAACATTCCTTTGATATATTGATCTTTATTGTTTATGATTATACTGACTAGCAAGCTATTAGGGAACAAAACAAAACACTTAGTACCCAAAAAAATTTATCAACAACCTGGAATAGACCAATTAACAAAACCTAGAGTCAAACCAAAAAACGAAAGAAAAAAAGGTATAGTGATACTAAAAGAAAACTCACACATAAATGTAGCATCTACTTTTACTTCTATCCACAAGATCAAAACATTGGATCATCGCGCATGAAAGAAACCCACTACTCGCTTCCAAAAACTTACAGTTATTTGCTTATAAACCCATCAACAGTTTCTCAACATCTAGAGGCCGGGCGGACGACCAGTGACAAAAGGCAAGTCAAATAGTGTGGATTGAATTGATCTAAATAGCCAAGAGGAGAAAGATAAAAGAAAACGAGAGACCAGATGGTCGATAGCTCGTTGACTCATGCATCAATCATTCTCCTTAGTTCCTTTGTCTCCAAAAATAAATTTGTTATGATGTTTCCAAAAATCAAGTTTCAATATCTTTGGAGGGACTTATGTTCTGAAAAATCAAGTACATTAATCAGGTTTTTTTCTTATGCAAGGGAGAGATGAACTAATGTTAGAAATAACAAGCATCTTTCATTACAACTATTCCATCATCTGTCTCTACCCTTTTTCCTTTAATCAATGACACATTTGTATAGAACAAGTAATTTATTTTGAATATAAAGTTCCCTTGCCCCTCATAATGATTGTGATTCAAAGACTTTAAAATTCTTTATAAATGACTAGACTTTTGTAGAACATTGAAAAGTGAATTTTATGTATAACATATTCTTGAGGTGGTTTCAATGTTTTATTTTTTGTCTCTGATGTTTGCACAATTTGCTTGTCTTTACTTCAAAATTTTGTTCAGAGATAAGACAACATGTTCATAGGTTATGAAACCTACCGTACGTGGTCTTCCTAACTAAAAACCGTTTGTTGATCTTGATCACACAGTTAAAGTATGGTTTATGGTTCAACTATGGGCGTGTCGTACTGTGCATTTGGTTGTAGTCATTAATGAGAGACATATTTATTAACATATAGGCATCCTTTGGTAATATTTAACGTTTCTGTTTAGATTTTAACATCATCAAAATAGATATTATACTAGACAAGTATACAACAACAAATTCCATTCGTACTAATAGAGCACAGTATTTTAACTATAAATTTATGAACCAACGAAGCCTTTAAAGTGAGATAATTTTAATGGTATAAGTGGTTTAGAAAAAGAAAATGGATATGATAAGTGGTTTAGAGCCAATGGAGCAATAGAAATAACAGAGGATCAACTATATGTAATATAAAACTTACTCATAGATATAAAGTCTCCAATTTTCTCAATGGAACTTGTTGCATTGTTCATACCAATGTCAACACATCTTGATATATTCACCTTCACAACAATCTTTTGATAGAACTTGTAACCTTCTGCCTAAACTCGAACTGATCGAGTTTCTAACCACCACATCCGCCACTGCAGCCGCCACCACAGGCGGCTGCATTGTTGGCGGGTTGTGAGTTGCGTTTGGGTGCGCCATCGGCACAGGAGAAGATGATAGTTGTGAGGATGGAGAAGGTGACAATGACAAACAAGAAGACTAAAATTGGAATATGGTCCTCAATACCTCCAGCCACTGGTTTCAATGTCTTCCCATTCACCCCTAGTGTGTGTCTTGTGTGTGATAACTGATAAGAGATCCACATGGGTTCTTATCATCTTCTCATTAGTTGACTTGTGACTATTTTGTTTTGACTTTTATTGAATCCATGTGTGGCAAGAATAACTTAGTTCTCATCTTCTTATCCATTATTTTTTTACTAGGTTAGTACCCCGTGTATTACACGGGTTAAATAAATTACTTATGAGTAATTCATCTTCTTATCCATTATTTTTTTACTAGGTTAGTACCCGTGTATTACACGGGTTAAATAAATTACTTATGAGTAATAATATAAGTACTAAAATAATTTCTTTGTTTTAAAAAAATTCAAACATTTTGTTCCAAAACAAACCATTAAAAAAAGTGTCCTTTCCAAAAAAAAAACTCATTATAACTCTGAATTTTAATTATTTTGGTTATATAAATATTTATATTTAAAACACTAATTTTAAATATTTCATATTTTTAAAAGATTTTGATGTGTTTAGAAAAAATCTTATCTTAACAAATATTTCCTTAGAAATTACATATTTAAAAGAACTTTTTCTTAATTATTAAAAAACAATAGTTAATCTAAAAAAGAATTAAATTATATCATTTGTAATTAAGATAATTATTAATAGGAGAGATAGGCGAGAAAACTAAAATTAAGAGCTTTAGAATTTTGATAAGTATCCAACTAAAACCTTCTTTATTATAATAGATAGATAAGTTGATGAACTTATAAAAAAGTTAATACATTGAAAAAGCTTGATCATACCCTGCTAACCACTAGATCATGTAAAATATAGTTTATGTGTGTGAAAGTGGTCTTAAGGGATTAAGTTAGGAAACCAGCGAATACTAATTGGATAATAAATTCATTATAAGAGGTTTTTCACAAAGCGTCATGAATTACTTCATATATATACCGTATAATATCTACATTTATACATAAATGCCACTCATATAACATATAACATAAAATAAATATAATTTAAGTGTAACTAATTTATACACATCTGTATTTTTTATTTGTAAAGTGTGATTTTAGAAACTATATGTAAAAAAAGGTAAAATACAGATTGTTGTGTTCATGTCAATAGTAAATACCTTGTCATATTCGGTTCACGTGTCAAACAATATTATCTAAAAACCCGTCAACCATATGACCTAATTTAACACCCATACTTTCACACGTACCGAGAGAAAAGCGAACGAGATCTTCTCCGCTTGCTGTATAGTAGAATTTAAGTAACAGATTGTTTGTTTTTCTATACAACCACTTAAACGTCGATTCGGGTATGGTGATCTCTTCAAAATCGGGAAGATCCCTATATGCGAATTTAACGAGGATACATTTAGCGAATTTATAATTTTTTAAGTTAAATAAATACACTGTACTTAAGAATGTGATGGTGTTACCATTGAGTATACTTTGCCATGGTGTAGGTGATATAGATGATCAACATTGCGACAATGGAGATGTGACAAATAAGAGAAACAAAATTATACGCGTAAACTTCGAAAAGCGACCAAACCGCGGTAATCCCTAATAAGATTGACGCTGATAATCTTGTGTTCCTCCATAAAAGCACGTCTGATACTGCAAGTGCACATCAAGTTTTACGTTAATTGCGTCAAAAAAACTGTGGTTAAATTCGAAGTTTTTTGAGGGGTGGTAAATGGTATAAAAGTAACTCGAGTGTAATTTCGGAGATTTTCCAGAAGTAAAGGGGGGGTACTTGTAATCTTTAACAAGTAACCGTTATACACCCACCCTTCAATTTCTTGAACCCCTTTTGGTTTACGTTTTTATTATTTTTTTCAATATTTTAATATTTTCTAGCTTTAATATACTATTTTCATATAAATTCTTATTGTCCTTTACGGGCTAAATATATTATATTAAATACAAAGTAGTTTGTATAAACTTATGTTTAAATTCAATAATAATGATGATATATTTAAAATTATTTAAAACAAAACATTATATGTTTAAATTAACAAAATTATGGTTTTAATTAAAATATAAAAAATTAAGATTAAATTTCTCATAGCAATAAGATTTACTTATAAATTTTAAAGGAATTCAAAACTTTTTATGTTTTGCCCCAAATGGATAATTGATCAAATCTAGCAATACTAATAAAAGAAGGTTTTTGTATGTCACTTGTCATAACTAAAGCTACTAAGTTTATTTTTCCGTTTCTCTCTCTCTAATAATAATATATTAACTACAATAATATTATTTAATTCTTTTCATATCTATCAATCTATCAATACTAATAAAACAAGATTTTGTATGCCACTTGTTACAATTCTAGAGCTACTAAGTTTTATTTTACCGTTTCTCTCTCCTAATAAATATTAAATTAACTACAAATGATATTATTTAATTATTTTCATATTACTAATATAAATTTTGAAATTTTTTTTCTACAAATGCAATTCATAAAGAAATAATTTTTTTATAAAATAAGAATTTTTTTTCAAAAAAATCAAATTTTTAAAAAAACACAATATATTTTAAAACCCGTGGCTTTTAAAAATAAAATTTTTATGAAACAAAAGTAATTAAATTAAGTTATAATAAATAAATTATTAAAAATAGCACTTTTTTATAAATGGTTTGTTTTGAAACAATTTGTTTAAAAACCAACTTTTTTTGCAAAAAAAAAAATTAAAAAAAGTTAAAAAAATGATATCGTTCTTTTATAAATCGTACATAATATCTTATATTAAAAGATCATTATATAATTCATTAATTTTATTAATAACTATTTTATTTATTTATTCAATCCGTATAATACACAGGGTACTAACCTAGTTATATAAATGAGCTTTAAATCTATCTATTCTAATAAACCAAGATTTTTAAGGACACGTGTCGCGATTCTATGTATTCTCAGGTCAGTTTTCCCGCCCAAACTCATATATACATTTTAATTTAAATAATTTTAATAACTTATTAAATTTTTATTCTCCTTTCCTTATATGAATTTTTCAATTCCTTTCTTGTATTTTTCTCTTTCATTTTAGATTAATAATTTTATTATTTCTCTAAACAATCAAGCAACCTAAAGTTTTCAATATTAATTTTAAAATCATTTGTTTTTAATTATTTTCAAGGATTTAACTATTAATAAGCAATTATCTTAGTTACTGATAAGTTTCTTTAAAATTAAATGATAATGTTTTAAAGTAAATAAACTAAACAATTATATATCTAAAATGTAAATCTTCTTATGCTAAAAGTTTATTAAGAATTACTAAACTATAAGATTTTATATTATATCATTTTTTTAAAATATAATTTTATATGCTTAATCTTCATTACTTGTCTTTTGTAATTTTTTTTCATATACTTTTTTATTTCTTATTTTACCAATGGTTAATAATATCTAATATACAAAACTTTCATAAAAAATAATGATTTAAGAAGTTAAATTTATTCCACCCATGTAATACATGGGATCTAACCTGGTATAGAATTAAGAAAAGGTCTAACGGTCCAAATCAATTTATCCTATAATAACTAAATAACTAGTAATTAATTCTGATTACAAAGTATCTCCTAACAAAAAGAAAGTAGTAATATCCACGGCATGCGTCGAAGATAATATTACAATATCGTGTAAGGAAAAAAAAGTATATTTTTGAACAAAAAAGTGAAACAATTTGGACAATCTGTCAATCTATAAGAAGGTAGTAATTTCAAATTTCATTAACGTTCAATCATCTTCTTTATTTACTTTAATCTTATCTATAATTAGATTGTATTATATAAATTTCTCTTTATCATATTGTAATACATCGTGAGGTAAATATAAGACAGTTAAAGCTATTAGTTAGAAATACAAATGGTTTAGAAATTACCTGGCCCTTTTCCAACTAACGAATGAAAATATCGTTTGAAGTTCGCCATATTTTGATACGTGGTGTTGTCATAATCCGCCATGGTCGTCAAGTTTTTAATGCATCAAAACTATTATATTTAATGACAAATTTATAGTAGCAAAAAT
This sequence comes from Flaveria linearis, assembly GCA_024085815.1. Lineage (NCBI taxonomy): Eukaryota > Viridiplantae > Streptophyta > Magnoliopsida > Asterales > Asteraceae > Flaveria > Flaveria linearis. The sequence goes on along the minus strand of CM044005.1, from coordinate 6,212,987 downwards.
TCTAACCTTTGTGTACAAGAAAGGTTTGCAAAGGGAAGAAAGGGATGACTTTTGAATGGCTTTTGGGGTTCGTCTCTCTAACGACATCACATGTCCCAACTCCCAAGTCAGAGGTATGGTATTTAATAGGGCGTGTGTGTAAATCTGTTTGATTCGGTTTTAGCCTTAAATCTAAATCAAAATCCGATATTTTGGTTTTTTAAAACAATTTGGTTTCGATTTTCCGGTTTTTATTTTAAAACAATTTGGTTTCGATTTTTCCGGTTTTTAATTTTCTATTGTCACTTTGATTTTGTTTTTTTTTTGTTTGTTTACCATTAGGGCTTTGAACTTTTGAAAAAAAAATGTTCTAAAGTAATAAATTTAGGCTATAAACTTTAGGTTTACAACATTTAGTTTATATAAATAATTGCAATCCATAAAATATAATAAGCAAACTAATAATATAATCATATTTATAAGTGTATGAAACTATGTATACCTCCAAAAGTACAAATTCTTTTGTATGGTTTCAATATGTTTCTGGGTTTTTGCTACAAGCAAAACCAAAACAGAACTAAAAAAATACTTCTTAAAGAATCAACCAAAACGTCAGTTTTTAATTGAACTAAAAAATATTTCTTAAAGAATCAACCAAAACGTCAGTTTTTAATTTGGTTCGGTTTGGCTGGCTACGTCGTTTATTTCAATTTCTTGCGTACCCTTACATTTAATAGTCATACCATGTTGTTTCTTTGTAATTTATAATAAATAAGTAAAATACTAATAATGATCAGAAAATCTATATTATAATATTTATTTTTATAGGTTTTACGTATATCTTATATACTTAAGCAACTTAAGCATGTGGTATATATAATATATAAACCTGCAAAACCGTTGGTTTAAAATTCATACGGCCCTATTCCGATTCAGCAAGTCCACACGACATTTAGTTTGATACCTGTCTGAACAAGCTAAGCCGCATGTGAATTACTAAAAGTGGCTCGCTAAAAACTCTAACGAGTCATGACGCTTATGCACCACCTAAAAGCGGCTTGCAAAAATCTCGAACAAGCCTAGCTTAACGACTTGAGCTTGAATTGATGCTCATTCAATAAACAAGTCCATGCCTGTTGTTCATATACCGAGCTTGACTGGGTTCACCAGACTAAACAAGCACATAAATTACTGTAAGTAGTATTCAACATAGTAAATTAATATAGATTACACACACAAAACATATATATAACAAAATAATATTATTTATATATAATTATTAAAAATAACAAAATAATTAAATATATAAACAAACAAAGCTCGAGCTTCTGACAAATTACTCAAAAGCCAACTTCGAGTTTTGCATATAGCTCTAAACGAGCTGAACTCGAGCTCTGCTAAGTTAACCGACACAAGCTGAAGATCAGCTCAAGTCGTCCACAACCCTCCTAGCTCGGCACATTTACACCCTACTTTCAATCCATTCAAACAATTTTTCTTCTTTAGTTAGTCATCATATAACAAGCTTCTTTATAGTTAGTCAATCATATAACAAGTAAATGACTTCAACCGGCTCAACAAATCTGCCTAAGTAGTCCGTTTCATGTTTAACCCATCAACTACTTGTAAAAGTAGGGTCTGAAAACCTTTACACATAACAGATATAAAAGATCGGAAGAGTAGTACATTTTACTAGCATTTCAACTAATAAAGCATAAACACATCTTAATATATGATTCGCTTTCTTTTCTAATATATCCTATTAACGTAATTATACCCGTTGCAACTGAATTAAAGCTTTTGAAACTGACCAGCACTGCCGTGATCCTGATGGTCTAAAGATGCCATACCTAGTCCTTCATTTTGATGTTTCTCCCATCCACCTGTATCCGCCTTTAGATGGACCAAATAATAGACAATTGATGCCACCATCGATATGAATGTCAAGGCGGCCCCTCCAGCAAACACGCCTTTGCGCAGAGTTTCACAAGACAAATCATCTCCCCCGTAGATGGTTCGATATCTAGTGTGATAAGCATTTTTTGCAGATCCTGCAAGCAAGCATGCTTCTGCCCCAAGAAAGGAGACCCTAGTCACACGTTCAAAGAGAAACAAATTACCAATCAATGCCTGATCAGAGCACACAGTTAAAGGTGGAAATACAAGCGGAAAGTGCGGTATGGGTTTAAGATTTGCTGGTGAGACATACTATCCAAAAGTAATTAAGTATTTTGTGATTCAGTCGATGATAACAGTATAACATGCATAAGAGATGTAACATTAATGTAAAAAAACCTCTTACTTCTTGAAAGATTTACCCTCTGACATATGTATGCAATACATATGGCATATCCATGTAAAATGCTTAGTAGACCAGAAAAGTTAGCTGAAGAATATTCTTGACAGTTAAAACAGTGTCACTTATGATGTAAGGACTAGAGTGGTTTTACTATTCGAGGTCCAAAGTTGTAGATTCTTGCATTATTACTGCAATGTACTAAACCATATGAACACCGTTTACGAGATCAGCTGTCTGAACTGCAAGAGCAGCTGCTCAACACCCGATGAGTAGTGTAACTATGCCCCTTTAGGGACAAAACCATCATGAAAAAGTGAAAGAAGAGACATATTATAAGCATGCCCCGTTAGAGACATTTTTCATCACTTATTTAAACCCTATGGATGAAATATGTAATTTAGTGCCATTATAATCTGTTTTGAACTGTAACATGTTACCAGTACTAAAGGTCATGGATGTTATTGTTTTACTTGATTCAAGATTTAATATTAAATGAACTGTCATCTGTTTTGACCAAACATCATCAGCATCTTTTCATGAGATGTGGATGTATAAAGGTCAAGGACAATTGGACATCATGCAGACACAATGAACATACACATCTAGCATACACCAGTTGACTAGAAAGCAGCCAATATGATATGAAAAATCTGGAATTCAATTTATTCTAATGATTACAACTAAAACTAAACATTAGAACACATCTAGGCATGTAGGCAGTGAACCTATCACGTAACAATAGAGCAATAGTAAATTTAACCACATGCCCTTTGGTCGGTGGTTGAATCCCATAAGATAAACTTTATTCGAATAACTAATCTAAAAGTAAAGAGAGCGGGGGTTTTTCCATAACAATGTGCACAAAAGACAAAACAAACAAACAAACAAACAAACAAACATACCCAGTAAGTCTCACTCAAGAGCAGGGTCTGGGAGGGGTAGGTGGCGGCGAGTCTTTCCTCTATCTTGGGAGATAGAGAGACTGCTTCCGAAGAGACCCCCGACTCGGTAACGAAAACCAATAATAGTCGCAATCGCAAACATAAAGTAAGTCAGACAACACACAGGTTTAAATCACTTAAATACATAGAAAGCGTGTACATCAAATATGCGGGTAGAATCACGTGTAAGGGCAGAAATAGGAAGACAGGTGGGCCCAACAGATCTACGTCTACCCTTCCTACCCAAGATCTACGTGTACCCTTCCTACCCACCGGTCTCGCTAGAAGTCCTTAATTTTAATTCTACGTCTCCACTCACTCCTATCCTCGATCATGTGCTCAGAGAGATGCAAGTCTACCATATCTCGCCTAATTATTTGTCCCAAGTCAACCTAGGTCGGCCTCTATTCCTCCTACCCTCTACGGTGATGTTCTCTACTGCTCTAACGGGTGCTACCATCGACCTTCGCTTTACGTGCCCAAACCATCTTAATCTTCCCTCTCTTATTTTATCTGTGATACACGCCACCTCCAGCCTCCGTCGAATCACGTCGTTTCTTATTCTATCCAATCTTGTGTGTCCACACATCCATCTCAGCATACGCATTTCCGCGACCTCTATTTGTCTCTGGTGCGCTTTCTTTATGGCCCAACAGTCTGTTCCGTATAACATAGCTGGACGTACTGCTACTCTGTAAAGTTTTCCCTTTAATTTTGCTGGGAACCTCTTATCACACAGGATCCCTGATGCTGCTCTCCATTTGCACCATCCTGATTGCACACGGTGAGCTACATCTCTGTGTATCTCTCCGTCCTCCTGTACGTACGAGCCCAGGTATTTGAACGTAGACGTTTGTGGTACCGTCATACCCTGGATGCTGATTTGTGTATCCTCTTCAGCCTCACCACTAAAGTTACAATGCATGTATTCAGTCTTAGAGCGACTTAACGTTAAGCCTCTAGCCTCTCGTTAAGTACCGTTTTAGATTCTGATATTAAGACAATATAATCTGCATACAGCATGCACCACGGGACAGGCTCTTGTATAGACTTGGTCATTTCATCCAGCACTACTGTGAAGAGAAATGGGCTTAATGCCGATCCTTGGTGTAGTCCCACTTCCACCGGAAAGAAGTCTGTGTCTCCGACTGGTGCTCGCACACACGTTTTTGCCCCTTTATACATATCCATTATTATTTTGATATACTTCTCTGGTACCCTTCTAAGTCGTAAACTTTCCCAAATGAGTTGACGCGGTACACTGTCATATGCTTTTTCTAGGTCAATGAATACCATATGAAGGTCCCTTTTCTTTTCTCTATATTTCTCTATTATCCTTCTTATGTGCACAAAAGACGTGATATTAATTTAGATGTCCTCGTCTTTTGTTGCATGGTTGACCTTGTGGCATGTGTAAACAATACATTCTACATGATACAATCTTGAAAAATTTACATGGCACACCTTTTGAATGTATGGCATTTCATGTAAAAAGCATGATACAGCCCAATGGTTAGCTTAAGAACAATTTTATTTACAGTTAGAACATGATAGTTTTTACTATTTGAAGTCCAAACACATTCTTACAGACTTATTGTAATGTATCACAGCATAAGAACACTTTTTCAGTATCACCAATAAGATACTTTCCAAGTGAACATATCATATATTCGCCACATATCCAATAACCCAAGAATATGATATCACGCACTGAACACATCTATCACATCAGACTTTTTCTTTTAAAGTTGCGAATGAAATAATTTTTAGGTCTGCATAATCGAAAATTAATTAGAAGCAGACTGGAAGCATGCCTATGCACCCCTAACCACAATATGTTTTGGATAAAGTAAATACACTAGATAGCTGGACAGTTCTAGGACCAATATAGTGTTCTTGCTCATTAATCAGTCAAGGGCGATAATATTACAATTCCAAATCTATTTCCAACTTTAAAATGGTAAAAGCACTGGACACTTGTACAAAACAAGACTACCAAGTACCAATGCAGCGAGTAGCTCTTTGTACAAGCATCCATAAGCATATATTGCGTATAGATGCTATAGAAAAAACACGGAATTCAGTGACTGGCGCAGATAAATTTCAACATTTGTACCAAACCAAACAAGTGATACATATAAAACCTGATTGAAGGTAAATCATTTAACACAATCTAGTGTAAGCACATTATGATCACTTGTAACCAGAACAATTAAAGTCGTACCACATGTCGGATTCATAATTCCAGCCTGCAAAAGAGATCACAACCTACTTACACTAGCAAACATGAATTGTCACCTCTGACTTTTAGACATAAAACTTCAAATTTGGCAAATATCTTAGGATCTATTCATATAATTTGTGCTTGAAGCAAACTTATCCGTTAAGATTCAATTGAAAGATGATAGTTACAATTTCCCCCTACTCGACCAACATTTAGAAAGTATCAAGGATCGACAGCCTAGCCCCTATCTCCACAAAACGTGAAACAGAAAGACATTGTTTCAATTACAAGTCACTTTTAGAACGGCTAACTCATAAACTCTCTAAACCTATACCCTAAACCTACACCGGACTAGAACCCTCAATCACTTGCGAGAAACACCTTTTGTCAATTACTAATTACTCCAACACAATATGCATAACCAAACACTCCAACTCAAGCAATTGCGCCCAAATTAAGATGAACGTAGACAACTGAGACACCAATTCCAATTTCCACAAGATATAATACCATTTCACCGACAGCGTGATACCAAATTAAGCAAATACAAAACTCACCATGACAAAATGAAGAAGAAGACCGCCATCTTCCTCGAAAACCCCCTCACAAGACCTTTACCAAAGCACAAACACCTCGTGACGCCGTTAACCACCGTCTGGCTAATCAGCAACAGTCCAAACGCCGACAAACCGTACGCCGTCGACGCATCGGAGGCGTACACACAGTAATTGTAATCGTCATACTGATCCGGCTTCACTTTCGCCTAATTTACAAACAAACTCCGATGAACAAACATTCAAACAACTACAAGGTTCAAATTACAGATTTACAGTGTAGAATTGAGGAAATTGAGTACCGTGCTACGGCGTCGTTCGGCACCGATAGCGAGAACAAAGGCCATGAGGTGAAGAGAAACGATGGCGACGAGAACGGAGATTGATACCGCCATTGTTGATGGTGATGAGAATGTTGAGTTGCTGCTGTTGCCTGTTGGAGTTCAGATAGAGGTTGCTTTTGTAGTGAAAATGGCTTTTTTTAAGGATTTTTGGTGAATTTGCTTTTACTTTTTTGAACGCTCTCTCTTTATTATTATTTGTTTTATTGGTACATATTACAAGCTGTATTGCAATTGTGTCGATTTTTATCATTTTATGATAAGTGTCATTAAACGCAAAGGAAGAATAAGGTATTGAGTTAAATAAGGAATTTTATTATTTTAAAAGACAGTTTAACTATTAACGTGGGCTTAGGTTATATAGACTTTTTATTATTAAAACATTTTAATTTCTCTTTTATGTATCTATATAATTTTTATATTTGTTAGTGTGGAAGGTGCTCACATCACACACATCAAACTGCAATGCACACTCATCAATCATACTTTGTCATATCATACCATACTATACACTTAAATTTGGTGGTGGTGGTGGTGGTGTCACACCATGCTACACTACACCCTACACATATATTGTTGAGTCGTGCCATAGCGAGTTGATGCCGTGAAAGGAGGTGGTGTGGCGTGAATGGGGGTGGTGACAGTGGTGGGGAGCCTCGCCATGGCCTCATGGCACTTGCGCGCGTTCACCCTTGTAGATTTATCATAATATTTTTTTTATCATATTTTTTCCTTCTAAATACAACTTAGTCGTTCATTTTTAAAATTTTGAACTTACACTGCACTAGACTAGAAGTCTAGAAGACCATAAGCAGTTTTGTAATTGTACATAATACAATCATATAGCCATAAAAAATATTAACGCATAACACATCAATTTAAGTCATTATTGATGAAAATCATGATACTAGTAAAAAGAGAGAATTGATACTAGCGTATTACATGATTAAATGAGTTTTTTTTTGTTTTTTCATGACTATGACTATCTAGGTGTAACACTTGTATAAATGGCTATTTTGCATAATTTTCTTATATTGTTGTGATTTTAGGCTATGAGAAAAGCTCATGATAAGATGTTCTTGAGTTTGTGTTTAGCTTGAGTCAATGTTTAACCAATTTATCATATATAAGAAATCATAATAGCGTGCTTGTTAGTAAGATTTTACATTTATAACAAAACATTTACTCAACGAGAGCCACCTATAGTGAGATTTTAGCAGGCATATTTGTAACATACCATACATGTTTACAGTTGTTCGTTTTTATACATTCATATGTATTTTGTTCATTCGTGTTCCGGCGCATGTGTTTACACATGTGGATGAGTTATTAATTATATGTTTTTAGTTATAGATATTTTTTATGACACAAGGTTGTTACACATACCACGTAAAGGGCGTAACAAATTCATGGTCATTTTCTTACAAACCATGTGAGGAAAAGTAAAAGGACATAAAAAGACAGAAACCTAACACAAGCTGACCAGTTCATTTGCTGTTTTTTTATAAAAGCACAGAGAGATCAGTAAAGTCTCCAAACACATCCAAACAACAATACTACCCCATTCGTAATGCAAATACTAATACTGATACTAATACATAACGTTACAAACATCACCAGGACACAGAAAAAATACAGCCTGCTGCCTATATCACTCACATTCTTACCTTTTTAATAAATTAAAAACCAAAAAAGAAAATCATCCAACATAACATCTTTCTTCTTGTTTCTCTTTTATAAATAAAGCAGCCCAAACCTAACTTAACCAAGGTTTGTCTTGCGTCACTTTCGTCTATTTCATCTCCATATTTTTATATCTAATCCTCCCTTTTCTGACCCTTATTGCCTTCATTTGTTCTGCTTTTTTTTTTTTTGATTTTACAACATCAACATCATCATCATCTTATCATCATTATCATTATCATCTTATCATCATTATCTTCGTCAATCGTCATCTACGAGAAAAGAAAAGAAAATCTGGGTGATTGACCTGAAGGTTTGCCAGCCAACTGCCAGCTGCCTGCAAAAGATCAGTCAGCAAAGGGCCTTCATTGTTGATCCACAGTGGTGCTTTAAGCTTGTATGAAGCAAGACCAAACACTGGTAATGATATTTTTGAGACACCTATCTCTCCAGAATGCACAACAGCCAGAGGATGCTCACATTGATTACCTGCAGCTGCAACAAACAATTATTCCAAATTAAATGCGGAAACAATCATGTAGAAACAACCTGTGTCTAAATTAACTGATCAAGACATTCGTATTTGGGATTGCCTGCAATAAGAAATAAGCAACTATTCAAGTTTTAACTACCCCAAAATTGAACTGAAATTGACCAATCACGTGGAAACAATTTGTATCTAAATAACTGGTATGTGGTAACAAAATGATAACTATATTAATTGGTTGTTTCACTTGTGCTGCTAAAGATATGACGTCTACTACATAATTTGAACCAAATGTTGGGCAACTACTGAAGAATTAAATTGATCAGTCATGAAAACATGTTGCAACTGAATCAGAAGAGGACATTCAGAGATTATAACATACAGATTTTGGGATTGTAAAAATATAAGTGGCCACTTCTGATTACAGTATCTTCTCTCTTGATGCATTTAGGGTGGTGTTTGGATGTGTAAAAATCAAAATAAGATAATCAACTGTAATAAATAGGCAGTTGGAGAGAATGTTTGGACATGCTAGTGCTATTTGAAATTGTAAGTTGTAACAATCAGCAGCCAGGTAAGCAGTTATTCAGAGTGTTTGGCAAGTTAGGATTATTCAAGACATTCTTGTGAAAAACATAAGAAAAGTTGTGTAGCATGAAACTGATTATTCAAAATAAAAATAATTAGATACTAAAAAGAGTAGTGAGTTTATCCAAACATTTGAAAACTAATACTTGATACTTGAAACTGCACTAACCAAATTATCAGATTCAAAATACTAGCCACAAAAATTATATAGAAAACTACAAACCTGTGGTTGGTGTATGAAGAGAATGAAAGGTCAAAAAACAAGCATCAAGATCTTTCAATGTTGGTCCCATTGGAATCCTATAAATTGGGTACCTATTAAAGCACCAAAATAACCCATCAAGTCAGAAAAGCTATAACATGTGATGAATATAATAGAAAAGAGTAACAAAAGATTGTACCACGCTACAGATAACCAACTAGAAGGCAGCAAATCGCAACTTTTAACGCTTTTCAACTCAGGGAAGCAACGGGCAAGATCAAGTATCTATGCAACAGATAAAATGCAGAAGTAATTTGAAATCAGAAAGACCATGTAGCATATCTTATAACCTTATCAGACAATTTTCAGGAAAAAACCTTATCAGTCAAAGGTTCCCGGCCCCAAGGTTGATTGCGCTCCAAATACTCAAATGAAAGACAACTTTGAGGTCTTGCAGATTCACCCTCATCACTAGAGAACCCTTCTTGAAGCGCATGTTGGTAATTTAATGACAGCTGATCCAACCGCTGAGTAATTTCACTCTTTGGGAGGTCAAAATCACCGCTTACATCACTGCTTGAGTCCCTAAAAGAGTCAACATCACTGTCCTCCATGTGTTGCCTGTCATAGCAAAAAACAAAATAACATACGACTAGTTATGTTTACATGGGAAATAAAATACAAACAGTTCGTCAAATAAAGGAAGATATAGGCCAAAACAAGTTTTACTCAACAATGACCATAATATATCAACCAATAAATAAAAGCCCTAACTCCATCCTAGTAGCCTCTTCTTTAAACCTTAACCCAGGTTATTATGGTTCAATAAATATAAATGGTTTACATGATAATTAAGGTTTTATAAACCACAACATGAATTATCCCGTTACACACACGCACATATAGAGGGATGTTCAATTGCGTCGTGCATGGAAGATAATCACTTGTAACGGTAGAGAAAGACAGTTGCAAATAGAAAACTGTCTTATGATCACATTTAAAGCGATAGGTAAAAGTGCCTATTTGATTTCCTGGTTCTGTACCTAAAATTGGTTGTGTTGATCATCCTTATATACAGACGAACACACACACACACAGACACATATATAGGATCAGCCAGATCTTCAGTAATGAGGGAAGAGAATACATGAATATTGAGATTTATGAAAGACAGCCAACGACCAACCAGTCTTCTGTGTTCTTGTCTGTGTTATTCAGTAAATAGCATTGGTAACTTTCACATTAACCCTTACCCACTTGTGCAATAAGGCATTAACTATAATCCAAGTAGAAGAAACACATCAAGTAATCTTACAGCATGTAAATAATGTTTCCCATCAAGAAGCATTTTGTAAACTAAACAAGTTAATGAATAATTATCTTCGGATAAAGACAAGAAATGAGTCCATCAAAACAATTCAGCCACTTAAGATATCAACATCAGTCTCCTTAATATGTATAATGTCCGGTAAGCTATCAGATATAACAAAAACTAGATACCACCAAAATGATTGTAACAAAAAAAAAGATCAACCACAAAGGACCCAAAAACTGTATACCTTGATTTTGCTGAAGATTTCAAAGGATCCATGTATAGTTGAATCCCTGACAGATAAGGCACATAATACTGAACCACACTATCGCTATCATTCAATATCAAAGGAACTCCAGCACCATAAGCACTCCACTCTTTAAAAGACTCCCACAAATCACCAAGCACAAAGTACAGTTGATATTCGTCACAATTTCTCCACCCTCCCATAGCTCTCTGTAACACACAATTCAACCAAAAATACCATTAGCAATTATGTTTTGGCAAGTAAACTACATACCATTTACCAAACCTTTGATAATTATTAACAAAATAACAATTTGAAACTATTAACAGTTCACTACATGTTTACTGAACTACACATGAAGCAACAAGCAGAAAAAATATTCCTTTCATAATAAATGAACATTACAATTCTTCAAAAATTGGACTACTAGTTACATGTTCAATTCCACAGCTTTCTTTATTTACAAGTATGTATCGCTTAGAAGCCATACCAATCACATAACAAGTTATGTATAACATATAAATTAAACTACACCAGATGATTAATCTATATAAGTCGATGAGTTGACCCTCTAAAAGTCAATAAAATACATTGTGTCTAAATAAACAACAAATCTGCATTAAATAAAAATAATAAAAATAAAAAAACAAACCTTTGAGGGATACTGAGCAGGAACAGAAGGTGTAATCGACTCCAAAAACCGCTGCAGATTACACACCGGCGACGGAACCGGCGGTTCAGCCGGAATCGGTGGCTTTACAACTCGATTCTCAGGCTCCACAGGGCCGGATGACGTCGTTAATTGCGTTGAAGTGACGTCACTTTGGGCTCGCCGGAGATTATCTTGATGTTGACGATTTCTTCTCGCTTTCGCCGGATTGTAGAACCTATCTTCCCCGTTACGACTCCGGCCAAATTGCAATCCAGCTCCCAACATCTTCTGTAAAACCCTAAATCACAACCCCTTCAAATTCACCAAAAATCGATCAACCAAAGGACGAATGAGCAGATTCGACGATGCAAACGTCAAGATTGATTTTGATTCTGTTTACAGTCGGAATGGAGGGTTCAAAACCAAACAAGAACCCTAATACGAGCCCAAAACACGTGTTGTGATGATCTTTTTGGTGGAAAAATGGGGGGAGGATGTGGGTGAAGCGATTTGAGGCTTTGATTGGTCCGAAAAACACTAGAAAATTGGGGAAAAGATGAAATCGAAGGATACCCACGAAGGAAAGATGTATCGATGGGGTTGTGGGTGTTCGTGTGGGTGATTGTGAGGCGATTTGATATTGATCTGATGGAGAATGGGGGTTTGAGGGGATGAAAGCGATGGAGAATGAAGAGATGTAAACCAGTGTCTGTGAAGAAAATGGATGGGTAGGCGACGATGGAATAACTCTTTAACTAATGCCAAACACAAATTAAATGCAAAATGATATATTTTTGGTATTTTTATATTGCTATTTGTTTGGATGTCTTTTTAAGCCCTTTATGTTTTGTGATTTGACAAAAATGGTGCTCGGGGTAATTGCATTTTTGGTTTAAGCACTTTTTGGTTTGGGTTTACAATGAGATGAAAGAAAGAAATAACTGGATGAATGGTTATGTGATATGTTTATGTTGCGTGTTTGTTCTTTATGCTTGATTCGCTATAGTTTTGTTTCTTTCTTTTTGTGTAAACGTAACTTTTATGGTTCTTAAAATAACATATACTGTAAAATTATTAATTTTTTTAAATGACTGTGGTATTCTAATGTTAAAGTATAAATGAAATGAGAATAATAGAAAGGTTGTACTAATGACAGCCATAAAATAATTTTATTATCATTTCATATGATTGTATGTTTAAGTTATATTTTTTATTTGATGTTAACGGATACCCCTTCTAACTAATTTTCTCTTTATCTCTCGTAATCTCTCGTGGATGGCGTCTATACTTACAAAACTAGTGTTTCTTACCCATCAAAGTAGCCAACATTCAATGGGTTAATTTTATTTTCTTATTATACTTAACATACCATATGTAAGATGTAGAGTTCACCAAACATTTTAGGTAAAAGTCATAACATGTAACATTTTATGGATCTAAAGATGTTAAACACACGTCAAGTACTCCCACCACTTAAGTTGTCGCATTTTAAAAAAACAACGAAGTTAATAATAGTTGTGCATTAAATGAAAATTTGAACTACAGATTAATGATCTTGATCACCTTCTCATACGCATTTGTAATATGTCACTGTTGCATAAGTCAAAACAACTTTAAACAATTTTCTAGGTCCGTGACATTGAAAAGAATATAAAATCATGAATGTTTACTTACGAAGAGTGAAAAGATGTATTAGTTTTATATATATGGACAATTTTTCTTACTTCAATTTAAACAATTCAATTGGTTTCAAAGATTTAATGATTTATCAACACTTCTATCAATTATTACACTTCTTTCCACCTTCTAGGATGTTGTGGGGAGAGGCAAGATGGTGAGTGACACTGTGCCGCAAGGGTGAGCGAGGATGAGGTGGAAGGTGTAAGATAGTAGCGCAGGGTAGTGGTAATATGGGGGATAAAAACAAAGAATAGGAAAGAAAACTAGAAAAGTGGGGAGGAGACTCGGGATGAATGGTTGATGTGGCAGTATGGGATATGCTGATCGCAAACACCGCCTCACCCTCTTTGAGATTGATCTACTTGTTTTGCCGTCCCCTGTCCACTCCCACCACCCTGACTTGAACTTTGCATAGACTAAACAACTACTTGAACTTTAATATAGATAACTTTTACGTTTAGTAAATACTTAGAAAATAAGTACAACCTCAACTTTGATTCACAAAGTCAATGATCTAAGTTGAATTAGTTATTATTAATCAGCAAACATTTATATAATACTAAGTATCAACTTTGTTATGTTTATTTAGTTGTACAATATGTTTAATAGGTTGTTTTCACATTTGTCTTTTTTAATCATTAGCTTCTTTTTTATCTTAATCCAATACTTTTATAATTTGACCCCAATAGTTTTTTCATTTACAACTTGGGTCTCCTATACTTTTTATATTTTTATAATTTTTTTTGTTTTACGGTTCGATTTAAATTTTGCGAGTTAACTCATTGCAGTGTGCGTGTGTAGTTCAACGTTTTTACTCTTATAATTTCTCATTTAACGACCCATCATGACGCGCTTGTTATAGATAAACTTACTTGTTGTTTTATATGTTTTACGTTCCGCCTACGCGTTTTAACATTTTTACGCATATTTTGTGTTTGTTTATATTTTTTATTTACTACGAGTTTTTTGGATGTTAGTGGTCACTGGCAGTGATGTGATATTGGTGTTAATTGACATGATTTTACGTCCCTGTTGCAAAGCAGGAGGCTTAAGACTAGTTTTTATCAAGCAGAATCGGCTTATTATTAATTTTGAATGGCAAATTATATTCAACGGCCTATGTACACAAGCTAAAAACATGAATAGCATATTGAAACGAAACTGAACCACCCCACAATTGAACTTGTATGTAGCATGATGACAAGCTATTAAATTGAAACAAACTAACCCACACAAATTCTAATAAGTAGAAAAATACCAAACTAGAAAGTTCAACATACCTAAACAAAACTAAAGCACCAAACTATAAACAAAATCCCAACGTGATAGTATATATTCTTTTGGTATTTTGTAAATATTTTATAAATATTCAACCCAATCCAATGACTTATTACGCTTATCTTATTTTTTTCCCCAAATATTACATGTAGCGGAATGCTTTAAAAACAATATATCTACGACAAGCTAGTAATACTATACATTCTAAAATCTATGATTAAGTTGTGCTCGTAGTATGGACTTAACAAACTATATAACTTGTGGCTCTAATCGTTTTTTTTTCTTTTTAAACTTATTATAGAATCTAGATGTTTACGTGAAAGTGTATATATATATCACGCATATTTTCAAAGCTGAAAGAAAACATATAACTTATTTAAACTAGTAAACATTCCTAGAACTTTTGTGAAATAAGTTATAAAACATGTTATGGTAATTAGACTCTATTTAAATTTTCATCACATCACAACTAAGTACTAAAATTTTGATCACTTTTAATTTAAGCATTTTAAAAAACTCATGTCCTTAACACTTAACCGTTAATAAAGTTCGAGTTATAAGTAATTAACGAAGAAAAGGGTACACAAAGGCTTGATTTATATGAACATTTAAAAAAAAAGCATGATCTTATTTACCTTTTTAAATCGATAAAATTAGATTTAAATCTTAATGTCCAAGAAAACCGTGAAAACACAAAAGAAAAAAACATAATTAACAACGGCAAACCAGAGGACTTTGAAACCTTGTTCTGGTATTATAATTTAGCAAGTTAGTAATTTCACTTACTTCTTTTAGGACATCGGTAACGTCAAGAAGTTTTTAGACCTTTTTTAAGCATTTTTTATTTTTTAAGTTTGTTATGATTAGTAAAACGTTGGATATAAGTTACAAAAAACAGCAAACAAACCTATTTCCAGACATTGTTTTGGTTTGTTAAACTTGTTAGTTGTTAATGGCTTTTTATGTTTATTTAGGAATAAAACATTGTTTTAAAACGGCCAACGAATACTTTAAGCCTAATCATCCGGGTAAATCCATTGGTGAAAGTCCACCCACGTCCGCTAACACAAACAACGCTGGTGACTCGGTCTGCACACCATTCCATAGAAACCCACCACCCATAGATCCACAGTGATAAAACCTCTGACTCACTTGAAGTATATTGTATAAAGTAAAACTCGAAACTAGGAAAGTGTATTAAATATAGTGGAGCTTACAGATATAAAGAGCACGTTATCTTTAAATTAAGAAAGCTTTTCCACACATTTATTTGAAATCTAATATGTAATTTTCACTCATGTTTTGTTATTTTTATATTTTTTTATGGGTGTATAGTTGATTAGTTGTTTGTAACCTTGACCCTATTCAAGCTCGGAGTTAAGGGGTTGTTCATTTCAGTCTCTTAATGATTTAGACATCTGAATGGTTCAACGCTTAATGATTCAGACTGTTTGTTTCTCTAGCAAATGTTAAAATGGTTCAGACATTTGCCTTCAAATGGTTAAGCATTATACTGAGTCTGCATGATTAACACCTCTTATCTGAATTGGTCAAATATTTACATCCGAATAGTAAAACGATGTACTAGCTCGTAATGGTTCATACCTCTTAATGATTAACACTTAATGGTTTAGACCTTTTATTAGTTCAACACTTAATCATTTAAAAATTATCAATCAAACCATATGTGACATCAAGTTCACTTGAGAACCAGATAAAGCTTCATCATTTAAAGTGGTATAAAGTTAAACATAATGTCAGTTTTACAATATATATTTATTTATGTTAAAGATTTCTTAAATTAGAAAAAAAGTATAAACTATTTATATATTTGAAAAAAAATAATAAAAGGAGCATGAAGACCTCCCCAATTGACACAAGAAATGACTTCTTTATTTATAAAATTACTTTCTGTTCAAATGAGTATAAGTTTCCCAAATACAATTTACTAGACCTTTTTATTACATCACACATATTTAGAAAACTTCAACGAAAAAAAAACACCAAAAATATAAATGTGAGATATATAAATTATGTGTTGATTTTTCATGTGACTAATAGATTGAGGTTGTTGGTGAGTAAGAGTGTGCTTCAATTTAATGACACATATTTGTCATATGTTCATTGAACGGTGGATAGTTCCATTTGCTTGATGAGTGGTTGATATTCACACATTTGACATTGGTTCATACATGATTGTGACCACTTAACCGAACTTATTGCTCCATGATTAATTAAAATGGATCATCCTACTCACCACGATTGCTAGATTAACTTCACCTTTCTCATCATGTTAGGTGTAAGTTCAAGTCTAACATTAAACATGATAGAACTTGAAACCAAACATATATATATATATATATGTGTTAGTCGTTCTTTATACTGTTGATATCACAAAAACTCTGTTTTTTATCATTAAGCATAGCAGGTTATTAAATTAACCTCCAGTGATGGAAACGTGTGTTCCCATTGCACAAATTAGCAAGAAATCAACACAAAATCAAACGACTCAAAAGTGTTATGTATTCATTCAAGTGTCAAAAGTTGTTACATTAGTACAAGAACATGTATTGATACCTAATTACAAATCAAACAAGTAAAAGAAAACAATTAAAAAGAAAATATATTTCGTTTGATATAATATATCTCACATCCAGTTGCATATATGTTGCTATTTACATATATTTCGCTTAAGACAAATCCACAACACTTTGCCTTGTTTTGTATGCATCTGTCAAATTTGACCCAACAAACGTCAACTGTTTTAAATAAAATTATATATGTCCAAGTAATATTGATTTGTTAGAAAAAAACTCTAGGCTTGAAAGATTCGACACAACATGTATCAGAGCTATGACATAGCACAACATTGACGTGGTCTTGTGTTCAATTGATTTTTATCACAAAATTAATTATGCTAGTTGATGGTATGGAATCCTATTAAAGTTGGGTTACGTACTTGTTTTGATCACCACCAACAAAAGAAGTTCGGATCAAACAAAGGCGTGGGTTTAAAAGAAGGGTTGTTTAGCGTAAACCAAAAGTCAGACGTCGAAACACGAAGGATTTCGGAGTCGATTTATAAATATTTATACTACTTTAATTGCCAACTGATTTAAAAAAATGTTTTTAAATTTTGTAAAAGCCGGATGGATTATATATTTTTTATTATATTCTAACACTTTTTATAATAGGGAAAATGTCACAAAATAATAACTAAGTTTTAAAATTGTTTTAATTTAGCGACTCATGTATATTTTTCTTAAATTGGACCATCAAATAATCAAATCGAGTCATCATTAAATTTGCTTATGTCAAGAAAGTAACAGTGGAGAAAAAGTACGGGTCAGAATTTCAATATATAAAATTATATTAAAAAAACATGTTAATTATGAAAAAAAACCTAAATTTTACGTCAACGTTCCATATCAGCATCAAAAGATACAAAAAAAATATTTTTTAATTGAAACAAATAACATGCTAAAAAACATGTTAAGATTTTTAATTTATATGAAATATAAAAAGTGAGTAACCTAATTGGAACACTTTTAAAACCTAAGAAAGTTAGTTACTATTTTATAAAGTTACCATTTTATAATATCAAAAGAAACGCTATAGTAAAGAAATTGGAGCTATAGTTTATCGTCAAGAAACGTAAATAAAAACTAGCACATCCTAATTCCTATAGTAATATGATGCTTTTTTAGTTTGCAAAATATATAGATAACCCAAATGTAATTCAAAGGTTGGGTACTTGGGTGAAAACGGTAAACGTTATCGTAGCCCGTAAAGGCCCATGGCCAGAATAGATCCGGTCTCTACTCTCTAGTGTTTAGTGGGCCTGAACTCGGCCCATAATTTGAAACTCTCATTACAAGTTCTTTCACGCTGTTGGGGAGTTCTTTTTTAACGGATAATTAGATTATTGACGGGCTATTGATAATTTGATCATTGACGGACTACTGACACACCTGATCATCTTCATTATACGAGTACGGAATCTTGAGACACTAGGTTGGCATGTTGCTCATACACCAATCTCTCCTCATCAGTCCCGAACTTGAGGTGTATTTAGGTAACCGAGAAGTAGCCGATAACTACCCCAAACCGAACAGTTTTAATCCCAACCAACTCTAAGCGACGGTTTTTGTTTGGCCAAGACTTTATCCGAGCCATTTGGTTTTAGTTCAAGGATAATTTTCCATTAACAAAACCTATATGAAATAGATTGCTCCGTCAGTATTTGTTTTTTTAACTAGTGATAGTCAAATAATAATTTTACTAAACTCTAAGTTTCCATATAAAATAACTAACGGATTGAAAAGTGTAAGTAAAATCTATATCATTGTTGGCTTTTTAATCCTGTTCTACATATATACTTAGATTACATGTTACATAGGTTCCGTTTGTGAACTTTCATTGTAGATTACATGTTACATGGGTTCCGTTTGTGAACTTTCATTGCTAACGAAACGTGTATATAAAAAACAATACTACACTTGTACATGTGCAATTGTGCATATGATCCTTCAGTTACACACTGGTGTTTGTTATGGTTGATCCACTACTCGTGCTATGCCATTTCGTGGTCACCGAGATCGGCGACGCTGTGATCATCAATCCGACACCTTCGTTTTCCGGCAACGGTGGCGGCATTGTTGACTTTGCAACGGTCAACTCTTCAATATCACCACCACTTTCCTCTACTTGAATCCCCTTCAAAACCTCCCACACCTCATTCATCGTAGGCCTCATTTCCAAATCAAACTGCAAACACCGAAACGCTAATTCCGCCACCGACGCCATCATCTTCTCGGTTTCCGGTTCGGATCCTATAGACGAGTCGATTAGCTCGTTGAGAGCACATCTTTGGATCCGGTCTATTGCCATGTTAGCTAGGTTGATCTCATCTCTAGACCTACTGATGTCAAAAGCAGGCATTGATGAGATCAACTCTATTAAAACAACTCCAAAGCTATACACATCACTTTTATATGTCAGCTGATAACACTGGTGATATTCGGGGTCCACATAACCTGGGGTGCCTTGAGGCGCGGTTGAGATATGCGTAACATCATTTGGTAACAACCTTGATAGCCCAAAATCTGCTACTTTGACACAAAAGTTGTTATCAAGAAGAATGTTGTTAGTTTTCACATCTCGGTGAATGATTTCGGATGCGTGAAGGTATACAAGAGCGCTGGCGGTTTCAATGGCTATTTTCATACGGGTTTGCCACGTCAGTGGGCTCTGTTTTGCACAGTCACCGTGCAGGTGGTCGGCCACCGTGCCATTAGGGATGTACTCGTATACCAGAAGGAGTTCACGGCTCCGGCGAGAAGTGCAACCGTAGAGTGATACGAGGTTTTTGTGTCGTAAACGAGTAAGGATTTCGACCTCGTTCATGAACTGTTGGACTCGTTTGTAACTGTGCTCATAAAGTCGTTTCACCGCAACTTCTCGGCCATCGCGGAGTTTACCTAGTAAAAAGACAATAAATTCGACTTTAGTTTGGCCTGTATTTTAAAAGCACTGATCGCAGTTTTATATTTGAATTCAGCTTTCACTGGTTTTCTTAGGATTTCACGTTTAAAATAAATGTCAGGTAATTACCATAATAAACGGTTCCGAAACCACCATCGCCTATTTCCTTAGAAGAATCAAAATGATGGGTGGCGTCTTGAAGTTCGGCATAGGAGAAAACCGACACACCGAAATAGACACTGGTATCTTCAAGTTCACAGGATTTATCCTTTGACGATAAATAAGCCAAAGCTTTGTGTTTGTAGGCACGACGAATAAAGAAAATGGTAGCCACAAGAGCAAAGATTAGCACAACTCCAGCAACAACTACAAGTTCACGACATAAAAACTAAATTTATGAGATCAATGGACCAGTTGGGGCCAAAGTTGCCTCATTTACTTCAAAGTAACAGATTAAGAAGATCAATTTTACATGACAATATTACTATTATTACCTGTGATGATTATCAGTTTACGGTTTGTTTTGTCTGCAAAAGAGAAAAACACTCAATTAGTTGTAGAGGGGTGGTGTTTAGACATCAATTTCCCTACATTCCAACACTAGACGCACACATAAATGCAACATAACTTAATTTTTTCATGAGAACCTGTCACTGGTAAACTTAAGAGACCGTAAATATCTTGCTAACAACGAGATCTGGTAATTGTTCTAAAAGAAATCGAGTGGCTTCTATGTTGATGTCGTAAAAGTTATGCATTTATTTGTGTATCAAGATGTGAAAGCTTAATGAAATCTAAAACTTTAAGACCGGCTAACATGTAACCTATGAGTTAAACTTGTCTTCTTACTTTCATGCCACCTAAAGTTTGGATGCAACTAAGTCAAAGTCAAAATAGAATAGTCCAACATTTGATTTTGACCACAAGTAGCAAGTTTATTGCTCCAAAATGGACCTAAGAGAGAAACCTTATGCACAGCTTATAAATACACTTAACCAGCATGTTTTCAAAATGTTCACATGGTGATGTCAATTTCCAACTATTAAACAAAAATAGTGATTTTAGGATATCTTGATTAAGTTTCAACTTTCAACTATTTAAACAAGTTACGTCGTGTTCAAACAAAATACATGTAAAAAAGAATACGCTCTAAATAGTTTATGTTAAAATACTAATGAAATGTTAAAGACAAAATTTGAAGAGACAAAATTTGTTAATGTCAAACCTTGAATACTTTTGAAACTGTAGACCGATTTAGACAAGTATTACTAGCATTTTGCGCACCCGTAAGACACGTGACAGTATGTTTAAGTCACGTCACTAGCATTTTGTGACTTTAGCATCCATTTATGTCACATTTTAAGCTGTAAACGTTAGTGTTTACATATGAAAAAAAACAAAATCCCTAGGTCAAAATGTGACATTTCAATTGATTTCATCCAACACCTACAATCATTGTTTTTACGACTGGATCGGACCGGCCGGTCCGACCGGGGATCGGTCCGGTGGCCAGTCCGGTTATCTATAGATCGTTTTTGTCTGGTCGAACCGACCGGTTCGTCCCGAACCAGTGGTCGGACCGGGAAACCGGACCGGTTCAGAACGGATTTTTTTTTTTTTTTTTGAGTAAAAGCACGATGTTGAACCATAAATTAGCGTGCTAGATATACAAATTAGTGTGTCGGATATATAAATTACTTATATTTGATTATAATAATTATATATATAATATACTATATATAATTTTGATGTCATCCGGTTCTTAAATCCGATCCGACCACCAAACAAATAAAGCATTCGGTTTGACGTCCGACCCGATTCTGAAAACATTATCTAAAATGACTAGATAAAAAAGTACAAGTTTTTAATAATAATGTACAAATAATTCATGTAATATCTTACCAGGTTTGCAACTCACCCTATGAGGCCTATCGGGGCAATAGCAACGAAACGAGAAACCGTCATATTAAAACCACACCTCCCCCCACTCCGCTCACAACCACCGCACTCCGCCGCACGCCACCGCACCTCAAAACCCTTCTCCACCACACCGCTGAAATTCCCACCGTTAACCACCGTCCTCCGCCCATCTCCGCCCTCCAACTCCACCGGCACCTCCACCACCCTACCACCGCCACCACACCCCTCAATTAGGGCTTCCAAACTCCCATCATACTCCACCACAACATACTCCACCCTCCTCTCACACGATCGAACCCTAAACCTCTCCAATTCCAACGAAACGTTGTGCGAACACCTCGAAATCGATATCAGTTTCGTCGTCTTCTCGCTGTCGATCGTGAATCGATTAGGATCTAGCGTCAAATTCCTGATCTCCGACGGACAATAGCCGCTCCGATTCGACGAAATCGCGGAGTTTTGCAGGCGGAGATGATGTTTATCGTAATCAATTTGCTTAATTGTGAAGTTTGTTTCAGAGATCCTGATAATCGATGAGCCGTTGATGCAGTGGAGCTCGAACCCAGGGTAACCACACTCGGGATCCTGTAAACCATTGATGAAGAATGGGTAGGTGATGTTACGCATATCGCCACAATCCTTTGGGACACATGATTCGTAGTGTGGATCTAAAGAGAATGAATGGTTGAATAGGAGGAATAGTGAGAGGATAAAGGTGTTTGTGGAGGTTTGTTTGTTCATGATCTCATGGAGATTTTGCAATTTTTGCAGAGATTTGATTGTTAAAGATGATGATTGATGATGGAGGTTAAGTAGGTGGTGTGTGATTTTTTGACTTGGAGGTAATAATAGAGGTTCATTTGGTGGAATGAGACAACTGACATATTGAGGTTGTGGGGGTGTTGAATATTTTACAAGTATAATATAACTGTGTAAGTTTAGTCAAAATAGGATCATAAGAAGGAAAAATCATTAAAATAACCAATTGACTAACTCTATTTATTAAAATAACTATTGATAAAAAAAATACGAAAATGAAATATTGACTTTGACCCTCGCCCACAGGCGAGGAAAAAGCATAAACCCTCGCCCACGTCACCCAATATTTCCTCGCTCACGTGTCTAATATCTCGCCCACGTGTATAATTTCGTTTAGTTTGAAAAAAAAAACACGGCGAGGAGTAGGCGAGGGATTTGACCTGCTCCTCGCCCACGTCAGCGAGGGATATATCAAGTCAGCGAGTGATGGGACGGGTCCCTCGCCCACATCAACTAAAAAGGGGAACGGGTAACGAGGCGAGGTCTTCTGGCTTGGCGAGGTCTTCTGGCGAGGGATGTGACTACTCCCTCGCCCACATCAGCTTTCAAAGTCCCGTCCACGCACGATTCACTAGGCGAGGGCTGTGTCACGTCAGACGAGGGATGTGACTAGACCCTCGCCCACGTTAGCAAGGGCCCTTTTTTCGAGGCGAGGAATGTCAATCGGGCGAGGCATATATAAAGCTAGTGGGGGCCGAGTGGGGGACCAAGTGAGTCCTATTATTTTTAAAAGTTTTATAAAACTCTCCAAGAAATTTCTTAAGTTTCGAAAATTTTTTAAAGTTAGTTAAAATTCGCGGTGATGGATCATGAGGTTAGTATTAGATTTTTTGTTTTTATTCATACTTATACTATTTATTTATTTTATGATATTAAAGTTGTTTATTTTTTTTATTTTATGCAGGATTTTTATGCATCTGATAGTATTACTATTAGATGTAATGTAAAAGTTGCAAAACAAATTTACAATAAATTAAAAGACAACCCAGATCAACTTGTTATATTTAATAGTACCTGTTTTGCAAAATGGTTATTATGTGAAAATATTACTAATGATGCATCACTTATACATTTAATATTACAAACACAAGTTAATACCGAAAATCCAGAGAACGGTATTAACTTTTCAATTAATGGGCAAAACCTTCAGTTTGGTTGTAAAGAATTTTGTATTATTACCGGATTTAAATTTGGTAAAATGACGCATCAAGTTCATGCATCGACACCAAATTTTCTCGATACCGTTTTCCTCAAAAATGGAATTATTAAACCAACGTTAGATGATTTAAGAAAAGTTTTTGATAACATGTTACACATGCTAGATGATGTAACCGTTATAAAAGTTTGTTTATTATTACTGGTTGCACAAGGTTTTCTGGGATTAGAAGGAAAAAAAATTTTAAACAATCAACTTCTAGATTTAGTTAATGATTTAGGAGCATTGAATGATTTTCCTTGGGGTACATATCTTTGGAATCATACTTACCCTCATATCTATAACGCTCTTTATAAAAATGAAAGAGAAAAACGAAAGAAAAAACTAAGATACAGTATTAAAGGATTTGTTTGGGCATTTAAGGTAAGTTTTTAATTTTATAATTATAATTGTATTGATTATTTTTTATTATATGCTTAAATATTATATCTGTTATTAGATTTGGATTTATGAAGTGTTTCTGATAATGAATAATTTTGGGAAACGACGTGGGTACGTGCCAAGAGCTATTGATTGGCCTCGTATGAGTTTAATAACGTGGGAACAAGGGTTATCGATTTTAAACAACTCAAAAGAGGTAAGTTACTGTTTTTAATAAATTATAGATATATTAATTTATTAATTTAATAATAATTCTTGAAAATTTTCCAGGGTCCGTATTTACCGTCGAATATTATTTCAACACCGTTTGATCAGTTGTTGCCCTCATACCGATTGAGTTGTCTGTATTGGGGCGAACTTCCACATGAACAGGAAGAAATAATATTTGAACATCCTGACTCTGCTGGAAATAACGTGCCTCACGTTGATGATTGTTTTGGAACGCAAAATTCAAATTTTTATTCAGAGCCGCCACAAAAACAGAATAATAGTCATTGTTGTGACCCGAAAAGCATAGAGGAAATTGTTCACTGATTACTAGTAATTATTCATCATATCATTTATTATTACGTTTAATACATATATTCTATACAAAATATGTTGATTAATTGTTTTTTATAGGATAATTATTTTAAAAAAGAAAATCCAGGAACGCATACTCCGAAGAAAGCGTTTGAAGAAAATATAGAGAAGGTAAGTATAAAATAATATTGCGAATTTATTAAAAATTGATATATATATTTGTGATATTTAAACTAACTAATATAAATTTTTTTATTTTAGTTTAATACCAGTCAATTTGTAAATTCTCCGTCTCAAATGTTTGGATCTCCTTTTTGTACCGGTCCTAGTATGGAGAAGGTATTATCAATTTATATTGTTTTTTAATAATTTATATTATTTGATAATATATATTAAATAACACACACGTAATTATTTTTTTAATTTAGATTGTAATCTCTCCTGTTTCTGGAACGCATATGAAAGAAAAGGTATTATTTAATTTTTTAGTCATATTTTCTTCAATATTACTTAATTTATTACTTGTTCTCATTAATTAATATTTATATCTTTGGAATAACAGACGGTTCCGATTGCGTTAAGTAAAGAGAAACGTGAAATTAAACCATCGGCAACCGTTAGTTCACCTTTTTTTGTTTTTAAAAAAGAAAAAAATAAAAATACCGATCAAAGTAATGTTTTAGAATTGTTGACTAGTGGTGATCATTTTATTACTTCTCTTACCGGGGATACTGATCACATATCATCATTTTTGAGTGATTTACTTCAAATTGAAGACACAAATGATTGGCTTGAATAGGATGTAAGCATTGTTTTTAAAAGCTTATTTTTCTTATTTATAGTTTGATTTAATTAATTTACTTACATATAATTACATTTCAGCATATATGGGCGTGGGTGAACCATATATTGCGAACCAGATCAATAAATTCACGATGGTGTGCTTATCCTCCATGGTTTACAATATATTTAATCGAGATGAAAAAAAATTATCATCATACGTAGACGGTTCGGAACCAATGTATCCACCTATTCGTGATGTTGATGAGGTAATTATAAATTTAGTTTTTTAATTTTTTTATAAAATATTTTAATTGATTATTTGTTACAGTTATACATTCCAATCAACGTTGCGTTAGAACATTGGGTTTTGTTAAAAATAAATTTGATACGATGGAGCGTTACAGTATATAACAGGTAACATTATATTTCAATTATTAAGTTAAAATTTGTTAATTTAAAGATCATCTGTATATAACTAACAGTAACTTTTATTTTTGACAGTATGGCGGCATCATATAATACTTAAATTGAATCTATTTTAAAAAAAATTGATCGCGTGCTACCGGGATGGTTATACTATCATGGTTTTTTTGAAGATCGAAACATAACAATCTCAATACCCACAACATTGGAACGGATTAAACCGCCCAACGTGCCACAACAAGCCCCTCAATCAGGCGACTGCGGTGTTTGGGTGTGTATTATACTACAACGTTTAATTACCGGAGATGATTTTTGTCCTGTTGAAAATGTACGCGACACTGCTCAGAAATTTAGAGAAAAATTAACAAATTTATTGTATGAGAATTTAACTAGTAGATATAAACTTAAATAAATTGGATGTATTTGTATTGTAAATATATTTTGTATGTTATAAAATTATTTTGTATGTTATAAAATTATTTTGTATGTTATAAAATTATTTTGTATTGTAATTATCGTATAATTATGTATTGGTATATATGAAATAATAATAATAATTCTTGTATAACATTTTTATAAAATAATAAAATATTTTATAAAATACGATATTACATTGTACGCATTGCGTATAACTCATCAGCCATAAAACGCCTATATCTAATACAAACATCTTGCAGATTTACTTCTTCCCACGTTAATGATCTGTTTTGAACTAACCTACGTATAACATACAAATTACTACTCCTGAATCTGGATCAATGTGACCACCATTATAAGGCCAAACACTTTCTTCAGACACTTTTAATTCAAGAACCTCTTCTTGCCCCGATAATTCAAAATACGATATACGTCGTAGAAACCATACAAAGTAAGACTCTAATTCAACAACAGTTCAATAAACGTCACGATGAATGCACGATGAATCAAAAGAAGTATTTAGACGACATTCATATGGGGTTTTTTTTAATTGTAGTGTATCCATAGAAATCTTAAAAAGATACCAGTTGTCATGTATTGGAATATATACCTGCAAAATACATGTTAAGTTAAATTTATTTAGAAAATAATTTAAACTTAATTTTAAAAACATGTAAAAATAAAATTATTTTTACCGTATCAACCTCCCACAATGAAGGATATAACTCGTTCATGCCATTGCCGTATTCATTTGCATCAGACGATCCTTGAAATATTAGCTTCACAAACTCATACGGAAGCATGGTCCAACGATTCGGGCCTGGTATCTCACCGGTTCTTCGAATCTCATTAATCCGCCAAGCTAAAAATCTGTTTGTCCAAGCACGAACATGCTGTAAAAAATAATTATTAGTATTATATTAACTTAAATAACATAACGTGAATATTTATTTTTAAAACTTACAATAGATTGAATAAAACCGTTTCCATAATAAAACCGTCAGTTTTAATACTTCTCATCACGTGATCAGTATTATGTAGATAAGAAATATATAAACAAGACAGTAGAACCGTTTTGATCAGCATTATGTAGATAAGTTAATATTGATGCTGCAATGTGTGTAGGAAGGTTTTGGAGGAGCACGTATATGAAAGACAAATACCATTTTTTTAGTGTAGAGTAATAAGTTGGCTGGAGAGAATGGAGAGAAGGAGAGAAGGAAGATGGCTGGAGAGAATGGAATAATAATTCATATGTGATTGAGTAATAAGTTGGCTTGTTGATGTTGCTATTTATAGGCAAATATGGAGAAAATGTGATGGAATAATAATTCAAATAATATTAGTAACATAAAACGTTAATGCAAATATACGTAAATAAAAATCAAAATCATTTCACCATTAAGGTTCGTTCAAATCTAAATCCCATATTTGTGAGGGTTGGCTGGTTGCGTCAAAAACGTATTCACGAAAATCTTTAGGGTTGACATATGCTGTTGGTTGATACGGATTACTGGTTTCATTTGCCCTTGATTTTCTTGAACCTTGAGACGGCAGTGGGGCTCTGCATTGGTCTCGATTATGACCTTGTGTGCTACATCTACTGCATACAACTTCTTTTATTACATCCTCACGTGATGGTATCCGCTTATTTTCTCCTGGTCTGCTAGCTTGTCTTTTATTCATCAGTGGTGGCTGCACAGGCACAAAATCAGCAGGTATCTCCACTCAGATTTTGCTGGTAAAGGATTTATTGACTCCTCATATGTAGCCTTATATATATCTTTACTAAACTAGTTTAAAGCCTAGTGACTACAATCTGTTATATTTAAAAATCTTGAAACAACAATTGCATGACCACAAGGTAAACCAGAAAGTTCCCATTGTCTACAACTGCATGTTCTGCTCCACAAATCAACCAAACCTTTTTTGCCACCGTCTGCAACCTCAAATGTGTGATCATCGATTCCGGTCACCGTCCATGTTGCACTTTTTGCAATTCTTCGTGTTATTTTATTTTCTGCCCATTTTGTAAGACTATGCGGCAAATCAGCTACAAAAAAATAATATGTTAAAATTTTTAACAATATATATATAATATTGTATACTAGTTTTATGTAAAAATATTACCTGCAATCTGTCTACGAGTAAAATACCATTTTTGTAGATATTCTCGAAAAAATTCAACGAGCCCAATAATTGGTAGTTTTCTAGCATGTCGTGACAGCGCATTGATAGACTCAGCAATATTAGATGTCATAATATTATAATGACTCCCTGAACTGTGTGCTCTTGCCCATTTCTCAAACCCGACATTTACTAAACTATTTTGAACGCGTGGAAGTACGGCGGTGAGTCTATAAAACCTCTCTTCAAAATCAGAAACTCTATAAGTTTTACAGGTCTGCCACCATAATGACTCGTAATTTTTTCCTTTCATTGACTTTAGTCACAGATTTACCGTCAAATGACGACAACATAACCCGTGATATGCATGTGGAAAAACAGCTCTGATTGCCATATCAATTGAGGCAGCTCTATCAGATATAATTGCCAAATTAGGATTATCACCGATACAATCTTTAAGTTTTGATAAAAACCATTTCCATGACTCTCCGCTCTCTGTTTTACCAACACCATATGCAACTGGTAATATCTGATTGTTTCCATCCATACCTACTGCCAAAAACATGGTACCTAAAAACTTTCCTTTTAAATGTGCCCCATCAATCACAATTAACGGCCGTAGAAATTGCACAAAACTTCGAATCTAAAAAATAAACAATGTTAGAATTATTAAAATATTATTAAAAAACAAAGTCAAAATTTTCTTACCGCTGCACGATCGCGACAAATAACATTTCAAAACGTCTAATTTCATCTACAGCAATGTCAGTGACCGTACCCGGGTTTGCTTTCTTCAAATTGTAGTAGTAAATAGGAAGATGTGAAAACAATTCTTCTGGAGATCCTTTTAAAAGTTCAAGCGCGTAAGCCTTCCCACGCCAAGCTTGAGCATACGATATGCTAACTTTAAATCTCTCTTTAATATCATTCATAATTTATTTACCTCGGTAAATTCGACCACCATCTTTTAATTGGTCTTTGATGATATGACCCAATACTTTTTTGTTTGCTTGATGAATATTGGGATAAGTTTGTGTTCTTGAACAAGTATGCACTGATTTAAAATATCTAACTTGAAATATACTTGTATTTTTAAAACAATGGGCATGGATACACCATTCGCAACCATCGTTACGACATGACGCCTCAAATCTACTTTTCGATGATTTAACCACTTTATACTCAAAACATTCGTTAAGGCACATCGTACCCAATTTCAGTTGTTATTCTTCTTTGTTGTTGAAACAATCACCTTCAGAAATAGTTGACAAGCCAGAACTGGTATTTTTGAGTGGATTATTTGTAGGATCCGCTAATGACTCCGGTTGTGAAAAAAATATGTCTTCATGAACTTTATACTCGAAATGATAGGAAGACATATCATTTTTTTCATAAAAATTATTATTTTTTGGGTTTTCATAATCACATTCTTGCTTAACATCACTATAACTCTCGTTATCCACAGGAATATCATTTAAATCATAATTAAACTTTTCAGTGTTATTTGTAAAATTTAATTTTTCCTCGTGGACAGCAGAGCTACTACCAACATCACCGAATTCTTCACTGACGAATAACGTAAAAATTTCGTTTTGACCATTAAAGACAACATTCATAAAGTATACTAAATCTTGATCATCAGAAATATCAATAAAATGAGTATAGGTAGACATTTTATATGATAATCGTAAATTACTTTGAATTCTCAGTTTTGAGGAAATAATATCTTTTAATTCAACAAACGTTATAATACTAGATAAACTAAGAACATGTCTAACACATTTACCTTTTAATGGTAGATATTCTTCAACACCGTTTACAAAATGTCATTTACCACCACTGCATAGTATGATATTAACCGACATTTTAAGAAGAATGTAAGATAATTTTAAGAAGATGGATGAGAAGAATGTAAGATTTGTTAAGAAAAAAGGATGAGAATAATGTAAGATTTGTTAAGTGTAAAGACGGTATTATATAGGGGAAAATAAAATTTAATTAAAAACAATTAAAAAATAAAAAATCTCGGATTTTAATTTTAATTTTAAGAATTTAAAAAACAATTAAAAAATAAAAAACTCTCGGATTTTATTGTTTTTAAATTAAAAAATGGGCGAGGAGGGGTATTTTGGTAATTATGGGCGAGGAATACACATAATCCCTCGCTGACTCAGCGAGGAACAGGTGTCACTTCAGCGAGGATGACACGTGTGTCACACCCCAACCTTAACGGCGGAAACGTCGAGGTGCGAGGGTTAAGATTGTTCACAGCCACATAACGCTATGTCAAAGTATAAAATGCCATTAATCAATTGTTTTCGAACATCACATACATCAATGTCTCAAAATAAATCAAACGAAATAAGAATCCAATTGTCTTTATTAAGCCTAGGTCCATGTTCTAGGTTTAAGCATTCCTTCATTCATTGCTAAGCTTGCACATTACCTGAAACATGTTGAAAATAAAGTCAACTAACTAGTTGGTGAATTCTCATGGTTTTAAATACAATAAGTATACAAAATGTGGCAATTCTAGTCAATGGTCACAAGACAGCAAGTATATAGAACATGCATAGTTACAATCAAGCCTCGACTGAATAATATGAATAAGCATGATTAGCTAAGTGTATTTGGTTCCCTAGTGCACAAGCATACGGCTCCTAGGAGTCGGCAATACATCGACTTTAGCACCAAATAGGCTTGTCAGGCCCAAAGATCTAAGACTTCGCTAGGCTAGCAATAGTTAATGATTGCACACGTATGTCACATCTCATATATTACTTAACATATTCAAACAACCACGACTATGTAAAGAATTGCACGTGTGTAATAAATATCAAAGCGTGTATGTGTAAGTTTGTATACGCAACATGTTTCACCCCGAAAGATGTGAAATAATCGTAAAGCGGGGCATAAGAACTCACATGTTTAATAAAGGAGACTTGTAGATGTAATAAGAATAACCACGAATAAGATTTCCAACACAAACGTCACAACGCACCTAAACGAAATAAAGTAGCGCGTTATAATTTGTTTGATGATTAATTGTAGGTCTAATATGATTTAATAATTATTCGTATTTATTACATGTTAATAACGTGATCGGTTTAAATGGAACGAATGAACTATACTTGGTATAATCAATTGTTAGCGTGTAAGAGAAATAATAAATAAAACTTGATTAAATTGTATGTTGAACCGATTTTTAAGGATTGTATATAATAATTATAATAAGTTATTTAACTATTATAAGGGACTATATACAAATATATATATTTATAGGTATAAGTAATCAAACAATTTAATTGTTTGAATATACATATAAATATATATACTAAACAATCAATATAAATGATTTAGCTATTAAAAGAACTATGTATAAATATATATATATATATATAAGTAACTAAACAATTAAATTGTTTAATTATATATATATAAATATATATACTAACCAATTATAACATTGTATATAATAATCAATATAAATGATTTAGCTATTAAAAGAACTATGTATAAATATATATATATATATATAAGTAACTAAACAATTAAATTGTTTAATTATATATATATAAATATATATACTAAACAATTATAACATTGTATAATCATAATAAGTGATTTAATTACTAAAAGATCAATATATAAATATATATATATATAGGTATAAATAACTAAACCATTTAATTACTTAAAAATATATATATACATATACAAGTATTATGTTTACTCATTTCTTTTGTATTTTTTTAAAACTAAAAATAATGTATTTATAAATACAAAAGTATTTTATAAAAATTAATTTAGTCACAATTTAATTAAACAAAAATATGAAAATTAATCTGCATTTTATAAAATTAATTTTAGAAATTTTCAGAATTTAAAAAGGTTTAATAATTAAAAAGAAATGAAGAAAAGAAGAAGAAAAAAATCAGAAAATAAAAAGAAAAAGGGGAAAAAGGCTGCCCGTGGTCGAACCCGGGGCTTCCCTGTGAACGGGGGACATGGAGACCAGTGAACCAGGGCCAATGCCTTGGTTTCACTTTGGTTTGCTTTGATTTTAAGCTCTGTTCCCTGGTTTCCCCCAATTCGAATGAACCCTAGGTTCAACAGGATCAAAATTGACCCTCGATTCGGTGTTAATCACCTAAATCATCATAGGGCTTTTGATCCTTGATCAAAAACGAGTAGAAAACAGGTTTCAATTACCTGTTTTGATGAGATAAAAGGTGATTTCGAATTCGGTTTAGGTTTCGGGTGTTTTGATTTGGGGCTTTCTGGTTTGAGTGGTTTTCTTGTGAAATTGGAGGTTCAGGGAGTTTAGGAACTCCACAATGAACCGAAAGGCCACAATATATAACTTTGATTTCACGTATTTGAGCTTAACTCGTTTGATTTTGAAACCGCGTTCCCGTTTACCAAATTTATCGATTATGAGCTGAAATTTTGCGATTCTGATTGATTAATTGATTTAAGCCGCGTGTTAAGTTTAGGTGTGATTGATTTGGTTTAATTGGTGAATTCGGTCCGGATTAGATTCGAATTTTGGTAATGTTAGTCTCGGTTTCGATTTGAAAAGGTGAACGAGCGGGAAATCGAAATTAAATGGGGTTCGGGTTCGAAACTGAGGGTCGAGCGAGTTGGGGGGTTTAATTCGGGTCAAATCGCGTTAAAAATAGGTGTTTGAAGCTCGCCGGAGCTCCCACCGGCCGGTGGCCGGAGTTACGGGGTAAAAAGGGGGGTGGTTTGGGAAATTTACACAATTGGCCCCTGTGCTTCTAAGTTTTGTTATTTTATGTATTAATCTTTATTCAAAGTTTTTAAAATGACAAAATAGCCCCCTGCATTTTAATTCTTGTTATTATTATTATTATTATTATTATTATTGTTATTATTATTATTATTATTGTTATTATTATTATTACTTTCATTATTATTATTATTATTATTACTATTATTATTATTATTATTATTATTATCTATTATTATTATTATTGTTAGTATTATTATATATATATAAAAAAAATTACTAAGGTTGTTATAAAATTGCATAAATAAAATGAGCAAAAATACAGGATGTTACAGTCTCCCCAACTTAAAAGAATTTCGTCCCGAAATTAAGAATCAAAAGGGGTTACAAGAATAAGTAAGGGTAAGTCTTCTTCATATGTTCTTCACGCTCCCAAGTGAATTCCGCTCCTCGTTTGTTCTCCCATCGAACCTTTACAATTGGGGTCGTAGAGGTCCTAGTCTTCTTCATAATGCGATCCATGATTTCGACGGGTTTCTCAACGAAGTGTAGTGATTCGTCGATCTGAATGTCTTCCAATGGCACATGCAAATTATCGTCGTCGAGACACTTCCTCAGATTCGAGACGTGGAAGACCGGGTGAATTCCACTAAGGTCGGAGGGTAGTTTCAGTTTGTAGGCCACTTTCCCGATTCTTTTCAGAACCTTGAAAGGCCCTACAAACCTCAGAGCTAACTTACCTTTCCTTCCAAAACGAACCACACCCTTCCATGGTGAGACCTTGAGAAGGACCATCTCCCCAACTTGGAATTCTAGCGGCTTGCGACGTTTATCAGCGTAGCTCTTCTGTCGACTCCTGGCCACTTCCAGGTTCTTGCGGATGATAGCGACTTTATCGGTCGTCTCTTGGATGAGCTCGGGACCGGTAATAAGATTCTCGCAAATGTCGGTCCAGCAGATTGGTATCAGAGCCCATAACTATAGGGATTTAGGTTATTAGAAATGGTGACCTAGACTATAGTTTATGCATGATCCTTATAGAATAGTATTCTTATGAATACATACTTATTGTTTGCATGCTGCCTAACGCTATGCCTTATTATGTGCAATGTGATGCCTTAGCATAGGTGCCTTTCTACATGATTACATATTGTTACCCGTCTCCCCTATGCTTATCTTAAACCTTGATTCTCCCCGACAGCTACTATTTCTTAAACTTATTCTCGTCTCCAAGTAGAATCTATTGATAGGAATTCTTTAGACTTTATGTCTAATCTTGTAAATATCCCATCAAGATTTTTGATTTCATAAACCAAAGAACTAGTGTGGTACATAGACACCTGTATTCTGGATTTTCTGGCAAAAGGCCCTCGGGCTTAGGTAAGCATTTCGCATAAATCCTACGGGACCAGTCATGCTTACCTGGGGATTTCCGGGATGAGTGATAAACTATGACCAACATACACGAGTTTCTGAGGCGAATGGGTCAATTCATCTTGACGTGTCAACGTTTCCAAATGGTGATGCGTCACCAAATGGAATCATTCCGTATAATTCATTATTCTTATCTTAATTGGCCATCCTTATTATCCTTATCAGAGCCACATAACGCTATGTCAAAGTATAAAATGCCATTAATCAATTGTTTTCGAACATCACATACATCAATGTCTCAAAATAAATCAAACGAAATAAGAATCCAATTGTCTTTATTAAGCCTAGGTCCATGTTCTAGGTTTAAGCATTCCTTCATTCATTGCTAAGCTTGCACATTACCTGAAACATGTTGAAAATAAAGTCAACTAACTAGTTGGTGAATTCTCATGGTTTTAAATACAATAAGTATACAAAATGTGGCAATTCTAGTCAATGGTCACAAGACAGCAAGTATATAGAACATGCATAGTTACAATCAAGCCTCGACTGAATAATATGAATAAGCATGATTAGCTAAGTGTATTTGGTTCCCTAGTGCACAAGCATACGGCTCCTAGGAGTCGGCAATACATCGACTTTAGCACCAAATAGGCTTGTCAGGCCCAAAGATCTAAGACTTCGCTAGGCTAGCAATAGTTAATGATTGCACACGTATGTCACATCTCATATATTACTTAACATATTCAAACAACCACGACTATGTAAAGAATTGCACGTGTGTAATAAATATCAAAGCGTGTATGTGTAAGTTTGTATACGCAACATGTTTCACCCCGAAAGATGTGAAATAATCGTAAAGCGGGGCATAAGAACTCACATGTTTAATAAAGGAGACTTGTAGATGTAATAAGAATAACCACGAATAAGATTTCCAACACAAACGTCACAACGCACCTAAACGAAATAAAGTAGCGCGTTATAATTTGTTTGATGATTAATTGTAGGTCTAATATGATTTAATAATTATTCGTATTTATTACATGTTAATAACGTGATCGGTTTAAATGGAACGAATGAACTATACTTGGTATAATCAATTGTTAGCGTGTAAGAGAAATAATAAATAAAACTTGATTAAATTGTATGTTGAACCGATTTTTAAGGATTGTATATAATAATTATAATAAGTTATTTAACTATTATAAGGGACTATATACAAATATATATATATTTATAGGTATAAGTAATCAAACAATTTAATTGTTTGAATATACATATAAATATATATACTAAACAATCAATATAAATGATTTAGCTATTAAAAGAACTATGTATAAATATATATATATATATAAGTAACTAAACAATTAAATTGTTTAATTATATATATAAATATATATACTAACCAATTATAACATTGTATATAATAATCAATATAAATGATTTAGCTATTAAAAGAACTATGTATAAATATATATATATATATAAGTAACTAAACAATTAAATTGTTTAATTATATATATATAAATATATATACTAAACAATTATAACATTGTATAATCATAATAAGTGATTTAATTACTAAAAGATCAATATATAAATATATATATATATATAGGTATAAATAACTAAACCATTTAATTACTTAAAAATATATATATACATATACAAGTATTATGTTTACTCATTTCTTTTGTATTTTTTTAAAACTAAAAATAATGTATTTATAAATACAAAAGTATTTTATAAAAATTAATTTAGTCACAATTTAATTAAACAAAAATATGAAAATTAATCTGCATTTTATAAAATTAATTTTAGAAATTTTCAGAATTTAAAAAGGTTTAATAATTAAAAAGAAATGAAGAAAAGAAGAAGAAAAAAATCAGAAAATAAAAAGAAAAAGGGGAAAAAGGCTGCCCGTGGTCGAACCCGGGGCTTCCCTGTGAACGGGGGACATGGAGACCAGTGAACCAGGGCCAATGCCTTGGTTTCACTTTGGTTTGCTTTGATTTTAAGCTCTGTTCCCTGGTTTCCCCCAATTCGAATGAACCCTAGGTTCAACAGGATCAAAATTGACCCTCGATTCGGTGTTAATCACCTAAATCATCATAGGGCTTTTGATCCTTGATCAAAAACGAGTAGAAAACAGGTTTCAATTACCTGTTTTGATGAGATAAAAGGTGATTTCGAATTCGGTTTAGGTTTCGGGTGTTTTGATTTGGGGCTTTCTGGTTTGAGTGGTTTTCTTGTGAAATTGGAGGTTCAGGGAGTTTAGGAACTCCACAATGAACCGAAAGGCCACAATATATAACTTTGATTTCACGTATTTGAGCTTAACTCGTTTGATTTTGAAACCGCGTTCCCGTTTACCAAATTTATCGATTATGAGCTGAAATTTTGCGATTCTGATTGATTAATTGGTTGATTTAAGCCGCGTGTTAAGTTTAGGTGTGATTGATTTGGTTTAATTGGTGAATTCGGTCCGGATTAGATTCGAATTTTGGTAATGTTAGTCTCGGTTTCGATTTGAAAAGGTGAACGAGCGGGAAATCGAAATTAAATGGGGTTCGGGTTCGAAACTGAGGGTCGAGCGAGTTGGGGGGTTTAATTCGGGTCAAATCGCGTTAAAAATAGGTGTTTGAAGCTCGCCGGAGCTCCCACCGGCCGGTGGCCGGAGTTACGGGGTAAAAAGGGGGGTGGTTTGGGAAATTTACACAATTGGCCCCTGTGCTTCTAAGTTTTGTTATTTTATGTATTAATCTTTATTCAAAGTTTTTAAAATGACAAAATAGCCCCCTGCATTTTAATTCTTGTTATTATTATTATTATTATTATTATTGTTATTATTATTATTATTATTGTTATTATTATTATTACTTTCATTATTATTATTATTATTATTACTATTATTATTATTATTATTATTATTATTATTATCTATTATTATTATTATTGTTAGTATTATTATATATATATAAAAAAAAATTACTAAGGATGTTATAAAATTGCATAAATAAAATGAGCAAAAATACAGGATGTTACAACGTGGGCGAGGGATTATGTGTATCCCTCGCTGGGCACACTAGACGAGGCGGGGGTTTCCCCTATTCCCTCACTGACTCAGCGAGGGATGCCATGTGACGGCTCCCGATTGATCTTTTTTTTAAAATTTTCGCATTTGACTGGTTAATTTGGTAAATGGTTATGGTCAATTGGTTAGTTTGGTAATTTTCCTTAATAATAATAATATATTGTCACGTGTTAATATCTCGATTCGGGTGATGTCTTGAAAAGAACTGTATTATTTCGTGATCTATTGTAGTAATATGTGTAATTTTACTGTATATTTTGTGTAAGAGATTTATTACTGTTTAAACGTATGACTTGAAGGTTACGAAACATTTATCTTACTAGTTGTTTCAAATTATATTATCTCTTAATAAATATAATATGTATGTTAGATAAAATTTCCAAATTGTTAATAGCATACATAGAAAACTTATATAAAGTGCATATAGCTTGCATAAAAATACAGACAAAATATGTAATACACATACGTTAAAAAATATATATATATAGAGAGAGAGATAGAGAT
Organism: Flaveria linearis; assembly: GCA_024085815.1. Classification (NCBI taxonomy): domain Eukaryota; kingdom Viridiplantae; phylum Streptophyta; class Magnoliopsida; order Asterales; family Asteraceae; genus Flaveria; species Flaveria linearis. The sequence goes on along the minus strand of CM044005.1, from coordinate 6,174,700 downwards.
AGATAGATAGAGAGAGAGAGAGAGAGAGAAGTGTGGATTATATAATTTCAAAAAATTATGAAAAATTAGCAAGAATAGTAAATTCTATCGTTAAAGTACACAAACAAGCAATCCTCTCCTAAAAAGTTGAAAAATAAAACAAGAAAAATATCATTTTTTAAACAATATATGTTAACGATAATGCGGAAATCAATCAATTAACACACAAACCCGATTCACTCATGAACACAAAGTTAAATCAAGAAACGAAAGAGAATTAAACTAGAAATGCGAAGAACTTTATTTCTCAGAAACGAATTACAAATCTGGGAGTAATTACCAAGAATTCAGCTTCTCAAAGAACCTCAAATCAACCTATTAATACCCGCGCCTAACTGAAAGTTAACAGCTATTTGAAACTTTACAAAATACCCCCTCAAACTACTACCAACATTACAAGTAGTAACACTATATACAAACAAGTTAAAATAAACTTTCATAATTGGCAAAATAAGTCCCTGCAGTTCTGCAAACCAGCTGCACTTGATTAATTCCAATGCTATATCACATTACAATCTCCACCTTAGCATGAATTCATCAAGTAATCCCCAATATCTTCAAGCAATTACTGAAACTTGCAGCTGGTAATGCTTTAGTAAGCATATCTGCAGCATTATCACAGGAATCAACAAACTTAACTTCAACATCTTTGCTCTCAACCACTTCCCGAATAAAATGCCATTTTACTCTTATATGTTTAGTCCTATCATGGAACATCTGGTTTTTAGAAAGATGTATAGCACCCATGTTGTCACACATGATCACTGCACTTTCAACTGTAATCTGCAAATCAGATAACAATCCCCTCAACCATATTGCTTCTTTAGCAGCCTCAGTTAGAGCAATATATTCTACTTCAGTTGTTGATAAAGCAACAACCGATTGCAAAGTAGCCCTCCATGACACCACATTTCCAAGCACCTTGAATATGTACCCTGTAATAGACCTGCCTTTGTCAAGATCTTTGGCATAATCAGCATCTACATATCCTTGAACTATACCATTCAACCCTGCTGATTTCCCAAACACTAATCCAACCTCTGTTGTACCACTAAGATACCTTAGAATCCACTTAACAGCATCCCAATGTAATTTCCCTGGATTAGCTAAGTATCTACTAACAAAACTCACAGCATAGCCTATATCAGGCCGGGTACAAACCATCAAGTACATAAGACTCCCAACAGCATTAGCATAAGGAATCTTATCCATTTTCTCCTTCTCCTCATCTGTCTTTGGACAATCTTGGCTTGACAACTTAAAAGGCTGAGCCATAGGCGTCAAAACAGGTTTGCTACTTCCCATATCAAAATTATTCAACACCTTTCTGATATAAGAAGTCTGAGCCAACCCCAAAGTCCTCAACTTTCTATCTCTGGTTATTTCCATTCCCAGAATTTTCTTAGCCTCCCCTAAGTCTTTCATGTCAAACTCATTCATCAACAAAGACTTAGTGGCTTCAATCTGTCCCTTATTTCTGCAAGCAACCAACATATCATCTACATATAAAAGTAGATATACAATGTCCCCATTCTCACATCTTCTTATGTATACACAGCTGTCAAACTTGCTTCTCATAAAACCATGAGTAACTACATACTCATCAAATCTCTTATACCACATTCTAGATGACTGTTTTAATCCATACAATGACCTCTTTAGAAGACACACCTTATCATTAATTTCACCAACCTCATATCCCTAAGGTTGTTTCATAAAGATCTCCTCTTCTAAATTCCCATGTAAAAAGGCAGTTTTTACATCCAACTGCTCAAGTTCCATATCATCATAGGCCACCAAAGAAAGTAAAACTCTGATTGAGGTATGCTTCACTACAGGAGAGAACATCTCATTATAGTCAACTCCTGCCCTCTGAGTGAAACCTTTTGCAACCAACCTAGCCTTGAACCTTGGTGGTTCACCAGGCTTAATACCTTCCTTTATTTTGTATAACCACTTTCATTCTACCAGCTTGTGATCCTTTGGCTTGTCCACCAATTCCCAAGTCTGATTTTTCATAAGTGAATTCATTTCATCATCCATTGCAGCTTGCCATTTATCCTTGTCAGCAGACTTCATTGCTTCATTGTAACTCAATGGTTCATAAGTATCTTCTTGTTCAGCTGCTACAAAAACAAATGCAGATATATTTTCTATGTCTCTGTACCTTGCAGGTGGTTTGACATGCCTCCTAGCCCTATCCTTAGCTAAGCTATAGGATGAGTGACTGGGACTTCCCTGCTGTGCAGCCCCTTCGGCTCGGCCATCAAGGCTGCCACCTGAACTTGGCATGTCAGATGATTCAGGGATTGAGTCATTAATAGACTCATCATGCTCCACCTCAAGTTGAACTTTCTTATTAAGTGGCATTTCTGATTTATAACATAGTTATTCAGCTGAACATCTCTATACAAGATAGACTCTCTGAACACTACATCTCTTCTTACAATCACCCTAGGTCTACCACCATCCAACCTATACAGCCTATACCCTTTAACTCCTTCAGGGTATCCCATGAAAATACACTTTAGAGCTCTTGGTTCCAACTTCCCTTGATTTATATGAGCATAACACAAGCTACCAAATACTCTTAGAACTTCAAACTCAACTTTGTGACCAGACCATAATTCCATAGGGACTTTCATCTCTCTAGCTGATGTTGGTGATCTATTGACTAGATAACAAGCTGTTGAAACAGCCTCAGCCTAGAACTTCTTGGGTAATCCTGAATGAGATAGCATGCATCTGACTTTATTAAGTAAAGTCCTGTTCATCCTCTCCACAAGGCCATTTTGTTGAGGAGTTCCCACAACAGTCAAATGCCTTGCAATTCCCATCTTCCTGCAAAACTTATCAAATTCTTTATTGCAAAATTCCAACCCATTGTCTGTCCTAAGCTTTTTCACTTTCTTTTCAGTTTGAGTTTCAACAAGTATTTTCCATTCTTTAAATTTCTTAAAGGTTTCATCTTTATGTCTCAGGACATACACCCAAACCATCCTTGAATAATCATCAATTAAAGAAAGAAAATACCTGGCACCTCCTATGGATTCAACTTTTGCTGGCCCCCACAAGTCTGCATGAACATAGTCCAAGATGCCTTTGGTCTTGTGCACACTTCTGCTAAAACTCACCCTTTTAGCCTTGCCCATAATACAATGTTCACAATGATCCAATGTGCTCTTTTTCAAACCATGTATACAATCTTGTTTGATCAATTCAGCCAACCCTTGTAAACTTATGTGTCCCAATCTGTGATGCCATAGCATTGCAGAATCTTGTTCATTTTCTGCTGCAACTGATGCACAACCTACCACAGCTTCACCATCTAGCAAGTAGATATTGTTCTTTATCCTAGTTCCTGATAACACTACCAAAGAGCCTTTTACTACCTTGATCTTGCTATTTTCCAATACTACTTTGTTTCCCTCTTTTTCAAGAGTACCAAGTGAGACTAAATTCCTTTTCAAATCAGGAATATACCTCACATTCTTTAACTTGAACTCAACACCAGACTCAAGCCTAAACAAAACAGTACCTATTCCAGCAATCTTACAAGGCCTATCATCACCTAAGTGAACATCACCCATTTCTTTCATGTTTAAACTATAAAATAGTTCCTTCTTGGGTGTCATATGATAAGAACATCCTGAATCTAAGATCCAACCACTACTTACCTTTGTATTCATGACAGCCAAAACATCTGAACTGTCATAACCATCAGAATCGTCAAGTGAACTGTTGTGTTGATTTGATTGTGCTTTGTAACCAGAAGATTCACCCTTCTTCTTCTTCCACTCCGGACAATCTTTCTTGAGATGCTTTTCAGAATTACAAACAAAGCATCTTCTCTTGAACTTTGACTTTGATCTTGAACTCCCTCTTTGTTTCACAGCCCTTTTCTCTGATCTGCCCCTTACCATCAATCCTTCTCCACCTTCTTCCGAACTATCACTTCTTTTCTTTAATTCCTTAGAATTTAAGGCAGCCATTACTTCATCCATTGTGAGAGTATCCCTCCCATATAGTAATGTATCGACAAAGTGTTCATAATTCGAAGTAAGAGAAGTAAGAAAGATTATAGCCTGATCTTCCTCATCAAGTTCAACTTCTATGTTACCAAGATCAAGAACAAGTTTGTTGAACTCATCTACATGATCTTGTAACGACTTACCCGAACTCATATGGAAGGTGTATAATCTCTTCTTTAAGTAAAGTCTGTTGGCTAGACTTTTGGTCATGTATAGGGACTCCAATTTTGACCAGATTCCTGCAGCTGTTGTCTCTTTTGAGACTTCCCTTAGAACTCTATCACCGAGACTAAGGATAATCGCACTATGCGCCTTTTGCACTTTTTCATTCCAAGCATCTTCTATCTCCTTTATTTTGGCATCAACTGCATCTTTTGTCTTTTCATCATTCGTCCTCTTCGGCATCTTTGGCATTACCCCTGAAAGAGCATCTACCAGTCCTTGGTGGACTAATAGGGCCTTCATTTTCAGTCGCCATAAACTAAAATCATTCCTACCGTCGAACTTTTCCAAATCGAACTTCGTTGATACCATCCTTTGATTCAGATCGCCAAGAACACCGTGAGTCGTTTAAACTGTGATCGAGCAACAAGGCTCTGATACCAATTGTTAACGATAATGCGGAAATCAATCAATTAACACACAAACCCGATTCACTCATGAACACAAAGTTAAATCAAGAAACGAAAGAGAATTAAACTAGAAATGCGAAGAACTTTATTTCTCAGAAACGAATTACAAATCTGGGAGTAATTACCAAGAATTCAGCTTCTCAAAGAACCTCAAATCAACCTATTAGTACCCGCGCCTAACTGAAAGTTAACAGCTATTTGAAACTTTACAAAATACCCCCTCAAACTACTACCAACGTTACAAGTAGTAACACTATATACAAACAAGTTAAAATAAACTTTCATAATTGGCAAAATAAGTCCCTGCAGTTCTGCAAACCAGCTGCACTTGATTAATTCCAATGCTATATCACATTACAATATATAAAGATGTCTTTCTTATATTATTGATTTTATGTATATAGCTCATGTAAAGTAAAAGTGAGAGAAGTGAAAGGCGAAATTCAAACCCTCTATCTTCCTTATTTCAAGTACGTTGTCAATTTTGACTAAAGTCAGCCATTATATCTTACCTTTTTATATGAGAATTCAAAAGCGCTTACTATCCTTCATTCAAAGAAATGAATAACTGTTTTTAACATATAAAAAACTAAATACATATTCAAGAACACATGCCACTAAATAAAAACATACATCACATATGTTAATTGTAGTTATTTTATCGAATTAACAACCATTTGCTAATTGATTGCATAATATATTTGTACAAAACCTTCTTATGTATTACGACTAAGTGACTAACACTAAATTACAAATATTTTATATGAATCTCGTAAACTAAAACTTATTATGCGTTAAATTGCTCTCGATCTATAATACAATTGTATTTGGAAATGGCCTCTGACCATTTCTTTCAACTATAGATGTGTTCCCCCTTTATCCACCGAAATTTATCCAATTGAGCCAAAATTTTAAAGGAATAAAAAAAGATGTGGACATTAGCCATTGTTATCCATTATGAATTTGGGATCAATTCTAGGTGAAGTCAATGAAGCGAGTTTTTTATTAGATTTGAACAACGATGGATTTTATAAATAAAAAAACTCAAATCTAGCAAGACACTAGACAATGAAAAAAAAACATTACACAAGAGGAGTATCTAACCACTCGATTCAGTTTTTAGTGAATTTATTACATCAACTTTAAATAAAAAAAAGTTAATTTTGGAGTTGTTCCTTATTTTTATGTGAGTATGTGCCCTATATTATAGGGGATGATTGTGAGTAGTTGTGAGTGAAAATAATAAAAATTTTATGAGGGTTGTATCGTGTTTTTCATATTTAGGGAAACATGGTACAACCTCAAATTTTTTTAATATTTTTAAAAGCTGTTGTAAGTGGATGAAAAAAAAGGTAATGATACAGATATGAAATAATATTATTTAATTAAGTAGAAGAGAGAAAAAATAATAATTTTTAATGTAATTATAAATATGAGATGTGAAATGGATTGTGAATGCTCTAATACAACATTCAAAAAAATCAATAGTTAAAAGTTTAATGAGTGTAGTTTTTTGTGATAACTTTATTGAAGTATATTTGAATAATAACATTGTTTCAATTAAGTCATTTAATTTTTTTTGTTATAGTTAGACTATGTGTTGTGGATGGGCTTTGTCAGGGGCTCTATGCCCATAGATGCAACTTTGACCGCGCACATCACAACAGGATGGCGCGATCAAGGGGGTGTGGGCAGGCTCGTGGCTTGGTTGAACGTTAAAAAAGTGAAAGTTTAAAAAAACAGCTGATAAGGCTCCTTTAAATAAATAAAAAAATTCGATTTTTTTACCAATAGATACCCATCTTTAATTTTTACATATATTTCACCTAATATGATTTTAGAAGACAATGCTAAGGCTATTTATCAAAACTACCAAAAAGACATTCCCCAATTACAATCACTAATCAACAAAGACTCGAAAATATAACATCAATGAAGAAACGTTAGATACATAGAAACCTTCGTCGCGAATTGGTCGAACATTTGTGGGCTAGACAACGCGATGATATCGTATTAGACTAGTATTTGTATTGTTTTTAAGAAAATAAGTAATGTTTTTTTTTGTTTTTTATGTTTTTAATGTATTTTATTTGATTATACTGTTTAACTTTATATTATTTTTCTGCATTAAAAATATTTAAAAAATTCGTTAGAGCCCCTGATCACTTGATTTACAACGGTGTCAGACTATTTGATTAGGGTATCTATCGAGTACCTAAAATCATCACATTTCGTAATATAACATGATAACTTAACATGAACCTCTATCCCGTAACACCACGCCTTACATCATTTAACTTTTAATGGATGCTCTGATCCTATTTTTTTACCTATAAAATCACAATTTACCATCCTACATGGCATTTCCTTTTCTTTTTATAGTTTTAATATATGCTAACATAAAATATATAACATGAGAAGTGTGAATAGTTAAAAAATACCTTGTTTTTTCTTTTGAAAAAAAAATCAATGATTTCTCTGATCAAACCAAGTTCAGATCTCGCGATTAGGAATTAGCTAAAACAATCTATAATTTCTCTTATCCTATGAAAACATTTAGCTAAAAAAGGCAGTTTAGGTGGTGGTCGAAAGTTCAGATCTAGCGATTTAGAAATCCATCACGATTGTATTTTCTTTAATCGACCAAGTTGTTTGAAGTGGAGAAACCCATTGTTGCCTTCTATTTGTGTAATAGTGGCTAGTTTGTGAAACCCATAAATGGTTTTTTCTTTTGTTATTATTTTCTTAAAATTACATAAATACTCATTTGTTATGATAAGTCTACATTGCATGACAACTTTAACAAACTAATGATGAAAGTTGAGTTTAGGCTCTTAATATTGTACAAATGACAATCAAAGAACTCAAACAATTACCTTTTGAAAAGGTTGAACTCAAAGTATTAGCTCTTTATATATGTTCATTTTGCCTACTTAATTTTAACTCTTTTTTAACATTTATAAAAAAAATATAAAAGACAATTATTTTGAAATTGAAATGTATTTATAAAACCTTTTATTTATAAAACCCATGTTATTGGTCTACACTAGCATTTAGAAAATGAAGAAAAGGAAGCCGCATGAGTATATAAGAAAGAAGGAAAAAAAAGATGCATTCCATGTTACATTTTATTATAGGTAAGAAAATATAGGATTAACTATAACATTGATCGAAAGTTAAGTGATCTAATCCAAAAAAAGGTCATGGTCTTAATTGTAACAATAATAAAAACTTAAATATTATTCTATAAAAACACTTACAATATTATCCTCACACCCATTTTTAAATTTTAAAGGAAATATGAAAATACGTGTTATTGGACTCCTATAGTCCTACATTAAAATCTTCATCCCTTAAATTTTTGGGGGAAGCCACAACACTCCTGCATATTTTGGGGGCTCAGAGCATTCACAACCCGTTCCTTAGTGTATATCCTATATTATAGAAGATGGTTATAAGTGATTGTAAGTGAAACAGTTAGAAATTTTTAGGAATCGTACCATATTTCCTCATATTTGGTGAAACACTATACAATCCTTATAAATTTTTTAATATTTTTTAAAACGGTTGTGAGTGGATGAAAGAGAAAATGTAATGATAAATGTATGAAAAAATATTATTTAATTAAAAAGTAGAGAGAAAAAATAGTGATATTTAGAGTAATTATAAGGATGGGATGTGGGATGGATTGTGAATGCTCTCAGATTCATCCTAATATATATTTTTTAATATTATTTATGAGTGTTTATGAGTGAAAGAAAGAAAAAAAATATAATAATTGAATAACAAAGTATTATTTAATTGAAAAAGGATAGATATAGGGGACGAGTTGTAGTTTTTTATATTTATTTACAAAATGAGATATAAATTTAAAGGATAGTAACTTTTAGGTAGGTTATACGGATGGAAAAAAAAGAACCTAGTCTGAATGCTATAAGGTGATCAGTAGTTTATTATATGTCGATTACTATTTAGTATAATCTTACGGTTTGTTGACACCTTTTCCTTCCTCCTTTCATCTAGAGCGACCCAACTCAGAAATATTTTTAACACATAAAGAAAAATTTAGATTTACGACTTATGTTAACATTGCAAAACTCATCTCATTAGTCCTTAAACATAGATACATGAATGTAGCCTTATATTGATACACATTATTTAAATACTTGCAAATTAACTAATTCCGGTAACGAAACCAAATTTAGAGGGAAAAAAAAGAGAAAAACTAACCTAGCATAAGTCGTCATAAATGACAAGTGCACTGCACGAACGACGATGATATTTAAACTTTAATAAAAGAATGTAAAAAAATGTTTCTAAAGCTTAGGCAAGTTTGGTCGACCCTTGACCCTCGTCACATGGAATGACTATACAACACAATATCGTTAAATCCTTAATTACTCTTCGAATCAATTTTTTATGAGAAATTAAATCACTACCACTCATATGATTATCTTCGTTATTTCAGTACGAAATCTTAGCGCTTTAGGATAACACATCCCCGTAGGGAAGCTTGGACATCATTTCGTCTCTGTCAGTCCCGAACACGAAACCACCTTCAGTAGGAAACCCATCTTATGTGAGAAAATCCACAAACACAACCTAGAATTTTTTTTTGTTACATGTGAAACTTAAACTCAATACATTCCCCTCTATTTCAATGAGATATTGAAGTATCGCACCTCAAACACTTAGGCTAAAGATCACTAGTATTCTTCAAATCAAATGCAAAGGGGATAAAAAATTTGTATAAGCTCATAAACGATATTGAATTTGAGAAACACTTGGGCTAAAGATCACTAGTATTCTTCAAATCAAATGCAAAGGGGATAAAGAATTTGTATAAGCTCATAAGCAACATTGAATTTGGGAGGTATTGAATTGTGTTAACATCTTTGAGCATGCTCATATGATTGACATGATAATTTGGTCAGATTCTCCGGATGGTTGGATTTAGGACCCTGATGGGTGCAATGGCTTTAATTTAAGGATGTCCGAAATAATATTGATCGTCCATTTTTACCATATGGTAATGGCGAAAAATTAACATTATGCATTGGCTTCTAATTTTGGACCGTCTTCCGATGGGGGTCAACCTTGACAAAAGAGGAATTGATGTTCCTTGTTTGCTATGTGTTTGTTGTGACCAAAAGGTGGAATCTAGGGATCATTTGTTTAGAGGTTGTTGAGAATAAAGTCTTGGTTTAAGTTGGGGGCTAATAATGACAACTTCTTATAGTTGTCTATTCAGTTGTATGTCTTAGTGTAGATAAGGGACTGATTGTGTATATTTCTTAATTGTTAGTTAAGAAGTAGTTAATCGGTGAGGTATAAATAGTTGATTAGTGGTAATCGATTGAAATGAACTTGAATCAACTGAGATTTACTTTCTTTGTTAATTGATTGATTCATTGTTGTTCTTCAATTATATTCTTTCATTCTTGTGAATCGATTGGTGTTTTTCATAACAATTGGTATCAGAGCCACGGTTAAAGGGCTCCAACGAAGCAATCGATTCGGGTAAGTGATTGAAGGTGCAATTGAAGATCAAGATGGTGTCGACGAAGTTCGAAATCGAGAAGTTTAATGGGAAGAATGATTTCAGTCTCTGGCGAGTGAAGATGCGGGCAATCTTGGTGCACAATGGAGTAGTTGATGCACTCAAGGGGGAGGATAAACTGCCTGCGGGTTTAACTCAAGAAAGGAGGAGGGAAATCATGGAAAGAGCCCATAGCGAGATCATACTCAGTCTCGGAGACAGAGTTCTGAGGGAAGTCCAGAAGAAGAATACGGCTGCCGGGATTTGGGCAAAACTTGAGTCGTTGTATATGACCAAGTCATTGGCCAATCGGTTGTTCTTGAAGCAGAGGCTATACACCTTCAAAATGGACGCAGGGAAGTCAATTGAAGATCATGTTGATAATTTCAACAAAATTATCATGGATCTTGAGAATATTGACATCAAGATTGATGATGAGGATCAGGCAATCATTCTGTTGTCATCTTTGCCAAGCTCTTATGAGCATTTCGTAGATACATTGCTCTATGGCAGGAAGACATTGACGATGGAGGAAGTGACTGCATCTCTTAACTCTAAGGAGTTAAAGAAGAAGTTTGAAGCCAAAGAAGAAGGTGGAGAAGGTCTGTTTGTGAGAGGCAGGTCAGAACAACGGAATTTTAAAGGCAAGAGTCATTCCAGGTCTAAGTCCAAGTACCGAAGGAAGTGTTTTGTATGTGGATCTGATAAACATATTAAAAAGGACTGCCCTGAGTTCAAGAAAAGAAGGGGTGAGTCTAGTGGCAGCAAAGGTCATTCTGATCAATGCAGTCACAATGCACAGGAAGATGGGCTTGATGGGTATGACAGTACTGATGTTCTCAATGTTACAAGTCAAGAAGCTGAAGAGCAAGAGTCTAAAGGTAAGTGGGTTATGGACTCTGGGTGTTCTTTTCACATGACTCCTGTTAGGGAATTCTTCAAGGAATTGAAGGTTGTTAAACTTGGTAAAGTCAAGTTGGGTGATGATAGGCCTTGTGAGATAGCAGGTCAAGGTACAGTGACATTCCGAGTGAGGAGTGGCATGGAGATTGACTTACACAATGTAAGGTATGTCCCTAATCTGAAGAGGAGTTTGCTTTCTTTGGGTACTTTTGAGAAGGCAGGTTATGTGGTTAGCCTTAGTAATGGCAAGGCTAAGGTAGTGAAGGGCTCAATGGTGATGTTGTATGGGAATAGGGCAGACAATAATACATACATTCTAGACGGTGAAGTCTTGATAAATGGGTCAGCATCTTTGGTGACTGGAGAAGATGTTGATAATAGTGCTGTGATATGGCATAGGAGGATGGGTCATATAAGTAGTCAAGGACTTGTTGAGCTGAATAAGCAGGAGGTTCTTGGAAGCCTCAAGAATACTGATTTTGGTTTCTGTGAGAGCTGTGTGCTGGGTAAGCACAACGGGTCAAATTCTCAAGTAGTACACATACCACAGGTGGTATTTTGGAGTATGTTCACTCTGATCTGTGGGGGCCAGCAAGGACTGAATCCTTGGGAGGTGCCAGATATTTCCTGTCCATCATTGATGATTTCTCAAGAAGGGTTTGGATCTATGTCCTGAAAGGCAAGTATGAAGCTTTTGAGAAGTTCAAGGAGTGGAAGGAGTTGGTTGAAACTCAAACAGGAAAGAGAGTAAAGAAACTTAGGACAGATAATGGTCTTGAGTTTTGCAATCATGAGTTTAACATGTTTTGCAAGAAGGTAGGATTGGCAAGACACTTGACTGTGCCGGGAACACCCCAGCAAAATGGTTTGGTGGAAAGGATGAACAGAACCATTCTGGATAAAGTGAGATGTATGCTAGAGTGTTCAGGATTGCCTAAGAGGTTTTGGGCAGAGGCTGCTTCTACAGCAGTGTATCTGATCAACAGGTCACCCTCAACAGCTTTGATGATGAAAACTCCAATGGAGGTATGGTCTGGAAAGAAGCAAGACTATAGTATGCTGAGAGTTTTTGGGTCTGTAGCATATGCACATGTGAATCAGGGTAAGTTAGAGCCTAGAGCAGTTAAGTGTGTGTTTCTGGGCTACCCTGAGGGAGTGAAAGGCTATAGACTTTGGAGGTTAGATGGCTTAGGATCAAGGATCATGGTGAGTAGAAATGTTAAGTTCAGGGAGGTTGTTATGTATAAGGATGTTGCTTCCGAAGGTACTTTGAAGACTTCTTCCGAAGGTATTTTGGGTGCTTCTTCCGAAGGTACTCATAGTGCTAGTACTGCTTCCGAAGGTATTTTGGGTACTTCTTCCGAAGGTACTCATAGTGCTAGTGCTGCTTCCGAAGGTAATCAGAGGGAAACTTCCGAAGGTAGTCATGGTATATCAGGGAAAGATGTTCATATTGAGGTGGAGTCTGCTCCTGAAAGCTATGCTGAAGTAGGACATGGACATTCATCTCAATATAGGTATGCATCTAGCTCTGATATGAATTACAGTTTGGCAAGGGATAGGCCAAGGAGGAACATCATTCCACCTGTGAGGTTTAGACAGGATGATAACATTTCAGCAGTGGCTTTTGTGGCTGCGGAAGAAGAGTGTATTTTTGAGCCATTGACCTATGAGGAGGCTGTGATATCAAAACAATCTGGGAATTGGAAGAAGGCAATGGATGATGAGATGAATTCATTGCATACCAATGGAACTTGGGTGTTGACTGATAAACCTAAGGATCAGAAGCTTGTATCATGTAAGTGGTTGTATAAGTTGAAAGAAGGTATTCCAGGGGGTGAAGGTCCTAGGTATAAAGCAAGGTTGGTTGCTAAGGGATTTACCCAGAAGGCTGGAGTTGATTATAATGAGATTTTTTCACCAGTGGTGAAGCATACTTCTATAAGAGTGCTGTTGTCATTAGTAGCATCTTTTGATCTGGAGTTAGAGCAAATGGATGTGAAGACAGCTTTTCTGCATGGTAATTTGGAGGAGCAGATTTATATGGCACAGCCTAAAGGGTATGAGGTAGCTGGTCATGAGGACAAGGTTTGCTTGTTGAAGAGGTCTCTTTATGGTTTAAAGCAATCACCAAGACAGTGGTACAAGAGATTTGATGATCATATGTTAAGCATCGGGTTTAACAGGAGCTTGTATGATAGTTGTGTCTATCATAGAGAATATAACAAAGGTTCTTTTGTCTTCCTGTTGTTATATGTTGATGATATGTTGATAGCTTGTAAAGACAAGGCTGAGATTAATAAGACAAAGAAGTTGTTAATGTTTGAATTTGATATGAAGGAGTTAGGAAAAGCTCGGAAGATTTTGGGTATGGAGATTACTAGAGACAGGAAGAACAGATGGTTAAAGTTGTCTCAGGGTAGTTATATTCAGAAGATTCTGAGGAATTATGGCATGGTAGATGCTAAGCCAGTTGTTGCTCCATTAGCTTCTCATTTCAAATTGTCTAAGGGAGATAGTCCTAGGAGTGATGATGAACTGAGGTACATGGAGCAGGTGCCTTATGCTAATGTGGTTGGTAGCCTGATGTACTTGATGGTCTGTACTAGCCAGATTTAGCTCATGCAGTTAGTATGGTGAGCAGGTATTTGGCATCTCCTGGGAAAAAGCATTGGAATGCAGTAAAGTGGATTTTGAGGTATTTGAAAGGTACTCAAAATGATGGTTTAATATTCTGTCAGAATGATGCTGAAGTGAGCAAGGTGCTTACTGGTTTTGTTGATTCAGACTATGCAAAGGATCCTGATTCAGGTAGATCCATTACAGGATATTGTTTCATGGTTCTAGGAAATGTGGTGAGCTGGAAATCACAATTGCAGCATGTGTTGCTCTGTCTACAACCGAGGCAGAGTTTATATCATTGACAGAAGGGATAAAGGAAGCCATTTGGCTTAAAGGCTTTGTCAAAGATTTAGGAGTGGAGATTGAAGCTGCTAAGGTTTGGTGTGATAATGCTGGAGCAGTTCAATTAGCTAAAAATAGTGTGTTTCATGAGAGAACCAAGCACATCAATGTTAAGTTGTATTTTATCAGAGATGTGATTTGTTCTAAGGAGGTGGAGGTTAATTGGATTGATACTGATTCTAATCCAGCAGATATGTTGACAAAGTCTTTACCAGGAGCAAAGTTTGGTTTTTGTGTGGGTTATTTGAAGATTGGTTGAACTTAAATCAAGGCTTAGGTGGAGATTGTTGAGAATAAAGTCTTGGTTAAGTTGGGGGGCTAATAATGACAACTTCTTATAGTTGTCTATTCAGTTGTATGTCTTAGTGTAGATAAGGGACTGATTGTGTATATTTCTTAATTGTTAGTTAAGAAGTAGTTAATCGGTGAGGTATAAATAGTTGATTAGTGGTAATCGATTGAAATGAACTTGAATCAACTGAGATTTACTTTCTTTGTTAATTGATTGATTCATTGTTGTTCTTCAATTATATTCTTTCATTCTTGTGAATCGATGGTGTTTTTCATAACAGAGGTTGTGAGCTAGCTTCAACTTTACGAAAAGCTATTATAAATGGATAGATGTGGGATACGCGGATCCAAAAATCCCTTTGGACTTATTGACGTACGTGGATAGATTCAAGTGGGATGGTCAAAGATAAGAATATGATTATTGAAGTAATTATTTACACTGACTTGGTGAATGCTTTGGAAGCATAGAAACAATCTCATAATTTCGATTTCTAAAAAGAGGAATATTTATTCATTCGATTTCGTTATTACTTTCTCGTTTTTATGGTAAAGGATAAATTGGGTGTGTTGGTTACAAAACCCTTGACATTGTAATTTCTTTTTCGCCCGTCTAGCTCCTTACTAGTCAGTGATTGTTTTTATATATTCTTCCGTTAAAAGAAAAATAACATTGATATTTTTAAGAATGCAGCAATTTCAATTTTGAAGTATACAAACCAACAAACGTCGCTAGAAAGATCACATATCATACGTATATTTTTAATATCTTTAACCTTCATTCCAACAATAACTGCATTGGCTTAAGGCTAGCAAAAACAAATCATATTCAACATAAAGTAAATCAAAGAGTACCAAAATAAAGAATTCAGATCATATGACAAATCACAAGAATTTAAATATCTAAAATGTATATACATAAGTGTGGAAAGTATGTGTGTGTGAGAGATAATTGTATTACAGCAAAACGACAATGCTACTCGATAAAAAAAAAAACACTCTGAATCGTGGCTTTTAACTTCCATTATTAAAAAGTTTGAGAGCATTTAATCAAGGGCTTAAAGCAAAAGTTTTTCTTTTTCTAATACACTAAAGTCTAGCCTTGCTTTTAACTGGTGTTAGCTGCCTCAAGTCTTCGCTATATGTTGTGATTATAGTTTCTTACTCGATTGCATGTCCTTCGGTATCAAATGAGCCTTATAAACTAGATCGTAAAGATCTTTCTCATTAGAGTTTTAATTAGAAGCACATTCTATCTACTAGGTTTATCTGATAATTTGACATGGGATATCCTAATATGTAAAGATAACTATATGAAAATCAGGCAAGACATACTAGTTAAACGTTCACATTATGGCCATAAATTAGTGGCTTGCATATCATCTTTGTAAAGATGTAGAGTAAGAGTTAATATCTATTTAACCTAAAACGCTTTCACCTTGAAAGAGTAAACTATAATATAATAAAACACTTTAATTAAGAAATATGTTTAAATACAAAGTGTAGTTTACTACAAAGTGTGAGAAGACACAATGAGGCTAAAAAATCATAAAAAAATTATATCTCACAATCTAAATCGAATTTCAAAAAGTAATTATGAGCTTTTGTTCCCTAGCCGTCCTGACTAAGAAAAAATAAGCGAAAAATAAAAAATTAACTTTTTTATTGTGTCATTTATGAAAGAGACTATGATGTTATTGTGTCATTTATGAAAAAGACTATGACGTTTTGTGTCATTATGAAAGACATAAATGACGTTATTCTGTTATTATGAATTTTTTATGAGATATAATTTTTTATGATTTTTTAGACTTATTATGTTTTCTTACACTTTGTAACAAAAATACACTTTTTAGATTAACCTCACCCTTAAATTAATTCAAAATCAGACGTTGTTTTTTCCTTAAATATATCTTTTGAAAAGGTCATTATTTGGCCGCTAGATTCGCACATGGTTCAGCTAAATTCAACATAATCACTAATTATTCTTCTGCGAAGGGCTGCTTGTTAGAAGTCGGTGACTCGGTGTTGACCAACCTCTTCACACTCTTGGATTATTTTTCTCCCTTTTTCTAAAAAAATATTTTAACATTTTTCTTAAGAGCTAATTGGATCATTGACGGTCTACTGGTCCACACAGTCATCTCATTAACTCACATTAGATGAGAAAATCGACTGACCCACCTAGAGCCTCTCTTTATTTTTATCATAATCAGACGAACCCAAAACATTCACCTATTTTTATGAGATTTTGAGATAGCTCATTTTAATCACTTGAGCTAAGGATCATTGGCAAATATTTATACATTTATTTTCGATTTTCAATTGAGAAAATCTCGAAACATTTTCTTGGATTATTGTGAAGATTATTATGTATCACAGCTAATGATGGTGAAAGGGCAGCAGCCCCCCTTGGTGCCTCTTTTCTTAATTCTTAAAATATTTTGTACTTTGTAGGCTTTTGAGAATGAGTCCCCACCAATATATTGATGAGTAATAAATAAGATCAGGTTAAGCAACTTATGGTGATTAGTAGGGTTTTAAATTGGTAAAAAGACGAAAAACGGTAAAATTATATTTAAAATGTGAAAACTTTGCTAGAAATACTCAACTCTCAAGCGTTAACACTGTGACACCCCTTGAATGTTCCATAATCACGTATTTGCTATGTTTACGACCTACCATTGGGCCAGCCATGTGAACTTCTTCCTAAATCCCGAATAAAGTTTCAAATTATTTACCACCTTCTTGCACGATGGATGTGTTTATACCAAACTACCTTTAACTAACAAATTTGGTCTAACAGTCTACTAGATTAGCAATCCAAAAAGGTAAATTCGGACTCAAATTTCGGACTCAAAGTTCGGCCTCAAAGTTCGCAATCACTTCTATTTGTGAGCTATTAGTAATACTAATTACTCACCGTGCACTAACCCAAACAAATTCCAGTTAACCAGGTATTCAATAATCATCTAATTAGGGCATCACTTGACTTTTCAGCCTTTAGCTTTCTTTGTTAGGGATCGAGTAATGGGTTTAGACTTTAATAAGATACTATTTAATGTTAACTGGTGTTCGCTTATGTTTACTTGTCTTCTTTTATGTTCGTGAACAATTCGTTATAATATTAACAATGAAAGTAAACGAATGTGAACATGTTTGTTTTCTTTACGAACAAACGAATAAAGACAAAAAACTCGTTCGTTTTCTTTAGTAAAGTTAAACCACGTTAGGTTCGTTTACATGTGTTACTTTGTGACATACGATAACTAAAACCAGACAACCAGTGATTACAAAACCATGTTTTTCTTTTCTTCACATAAACTAGTTAGTTTTCCCCCGCGCTTCGCGGCGGGTTGAATCGACATTTAAATAACTTAAAGAAGGCTCGGAAATGCTAGTTTGTTGTGGCTGCAAACTAATTGTTTACCACGCCAAAACAACAATGTCAAAGGCCATTCACTAATCGTCATCACCCACGACTAATGTTTATACAAAAAGTTAATTTCAACAGTTATAAAGCGAACGGAATCGGGCTCAGAAACACCATTTGGTTGTGGCTGTGTCCCGTAAACTGTCGCCTAGCCACTACAACCAACATGGTTGCATTCTGATCATAGCCACGAATGAAAAAAAACTGAAACAACATACCCAAGCATACTCAGTCTCGCATGAGTAAGAACTCGTCGTCATCGACTCCGACCAGATCACGATCAGTAATATCGCCACCCACCATTAACCTCATGGAGGTAGTCAGCCACCACCGCTGACAATGGTTAAGTGTAGAAATGCCCAAATAAAACAAAATCGACAGGCCATAATATGCGCCTGCCGGAGAACAACAATCGGGACAACATTCCGGCCCGCAGACCACCAGATCAAGAAACCCTAGTGGGTGACCGCTGCCGCCGTCGGCAGGAACACCGTTGCACGCCGTCGAAAACCTAGGGGCCTTCGGACAGAGATAACAATCGCACAGTCACTCGCCGGTGGCAGTCAGCAAGGCGAGACCACCAACCGTAACCCGATCCGTACTTTATCACCAAGAAGACCTCTGCATGTTCAGATTGGCAATGGGACCGAGAGGCTACCATCGCAACCAACAGACCAGGTAAGCTGGCGCTGTAAAGGCGGCAACTGGGTCCGCCTATAAGCGACAGGCAACCCAATGGTGAGGGTAGCAGTCGGGAACGCCGGCAACCCCAACCCTCACGAAATACCCCAAACCGACGGAGTTTTGCGTTAGATGAGGAACATAGACCGGACACCAAAACCCGCCGGTTCGCGGGCGGCACCTGCCGGCACCTCGCGGCGGCGACAACACGAAGAACGGCCTTCCCCCTTCGCAGGAAACCCTTTTTTCCTTCTACACAAACACATGACCTTATATATTTGTACACTCAGAGGAGTGAATTGTAAATACCTAAACTTCTGTTGCCAAATGAAAAAAGCCGGTGATTAATGTTCATGACAGTCTATCTTTCATAACAGGGGAATTACCAAATGCAAATGAAACCATCGAGCCCAATGTTTGTTATTTGTTATTGTTTTACATATTGGGCCTTCACTGGGCCTAATTTATTATTTGGGTCTTGTTTACCTTCCACTATAAATTCAGAATGCATCTTTTAAACTCATGAGAAAACACTGGATTTCAATTGGGATTCAAATTCCAGAACACTCAAATGGTATTCAACCTGAATGTCAAACAAACAAATATTTATAAAAATTCGTTATCACCAGAGAGAGAATAGCATAGTAAACATACGTGCACGTCTTGAGTTCCATTTGATATTATGTTACACCAATAGTCATGACATATTATCCTTTTGGTTTGCATGTTAAATTCAGGATAAAGTTATAGTAAAAGACTCCTTATTCTAGAAAGGGTAAAAAGATACAATGGCGCGCAAAAAAAAATGAGAAGTAACTACGAGATATAAGACACAATGACGAGCAAAAAGACAGATATGAGAAGAAAAAACACAATTAGCTAGAAAAAGTAAAATTCCAAAACCTACAAGCTAAGATCGTAGAGTTTGATGGGCAGGTTCTAAACCGCTAGAATGAGTTGAATCAGAGTTCGTTTGACTCATTTAATGAGTGGCTAAAAAATCTTTTCATGCTTTTTAGAATAAGAAGCCTTTTTATTTGAACCATACTCTAAATTTTATTCACATAATGTATACGTAAATGTTTGTTATACGCTACTAGAACTTGTGTATAAACTCGTATAGTATCAGCTAACAATTTATATTTTGGTATTTATTAATCTACTTTTACTTTTCTTTTATATCATGTTAATTGTCTCCACCCTCTCGTTGGATGATTCATATAGTTTGTGTGCAAACACTATCACACATTCTTTGAACGATAATGTTTTATAAACATTTAGGTGGTGTGTTTTTTCACAAAAGAACTTCTTGGACTCTTTTGTCTTCACCAGAAGAGGACGGGTAGACGTTTTATGTTTTCAGACTGTTTGTTTTTCGGAAGACATTTCATTACCGTCCAGACCCAAACCCACGTCTTTCTCTCTTCCAACCTCTTCTTGTTAAAATAACCTAAACACAACACATACCATCTCCCCCATCGGTCTCCCCATTCTCCATCGCCCCATCCTCATCGCCGCCTCCCCCCTCGCCGGCGACCTCACCGCCGACCGCCCCCACCGCCGACCGTCCCCTCCTGCTCGACCGGCCCCCCCTCCCCCGCTGACCGCCCCCTCATGCTCGACCTCACCGCCGACCGCCCCCTCACCGCTCGGCCTGCCCCCTCACCGCCCCTCACCGCCGACCGCGGATAAAGGCTCACAACCCTTCAAAAATCGACTTTGCAAATAACATGATATGTACGACAGATGAACAAACGGTGACACTCTTGAATCTTGCGGTGCCATCACCGATTTTGAGAGAAAATAGCCCATTTGGTGTCAAGATTGATGATGATAGAGATTTGGGGGAGTGAGAGTGAGGAAGCAGGTGGATGAGCGTAAAAGGTAAAGAAAGAAGAGGACATTTGTTGAAAAGTATATGTCAGTTGAGTGGATGAGTTTTTAAGCTGGATTTTAGTTTTCTAATTATTATTATATGACATTTGAGCGACCATAACTCAAGGTTTATTGCTAACTTGTGTTAAATTAGATTATGTCTAGCTATCTGTTTTGCTTTGTTGGAGCTTACATAAAAAAAGCTATGATACGATACAGTCTTTTTAACAGTCTGCAGATCTAAAAAACAACAGTCTTTTTCTTACAGACTGCAGACGTTTGGTCCACCTCTTCTGCTACAGATGTCTGCAGATGTGGTTCGCAGTCTGCAGATGTGATACGCAGACTGCAGACGTTTTCATGCAGAAAAATCAAACAGCCCCTTAGCGTTCTAAAATATCTATCAACGGAATCAAGAACAAACTTTGACAGACATTTTTCTTGATCTTAAATGGTTAAATTTGTTTTTCTAACTTAAATGGTGCAAGTCTATAGCACGAATTGTGAAATGTTTTTCTTAATGGATTGTTTACATGTAGTTTAACACGAAAATTGGGAAAAAAAAAATTAAACTCTACCTCAAACTGTGTAGTTGTCCAAACAAAACTAGTTTTAATTGATTCATATGTTTGACCAAATCCCTTTACTTAGACGCTTTAATTCATGAAATTGTCAAATCAACTTAGTTTATCGATTCGATCAACATTTTACGACGATCGAACAGTACAATACCATAATATTTAACCATATTCGACGTTTTGTAATACATAAAATTTCTGTTTTTTCCAAGTAATTAATATTTTGATCAAATTGAATTATTGAAATTGTTAACCAGGCCATTTGGCCCAATTGAGTTTGTACAATTCTGAATTGTGATCCATTTTGATACTATTTTAGATAAAACATAGAAAAATGGGAGTGGGCTCACAGACTTTGAGCCTCGGAGCATCATTGTTAATAGGCAATTTGGGCCTTGTGTAAAGTTTAGATTGAATACCTTTTCTTATCACAAATAATTTATAAAAAAACTATTTTTTGAAAGCAACAAAAAGTTGTCATATTATATAAGAGAAAAAAACATCACTCAAAATGTTATATTGTATATTCATATATCATTACGTTTTTATGTAGTCTTTCTAAAGAAAGTATAATTTTGGATATACAGGTACATACAATATAATACTTGAAAGTTGAAAGTTCCAATTCACATGCGGCAAAATCTAAAGGATATATCTGCAGTTTTCTAGTACGCGTCGGGGGTCTCTTTGGAAGCGGTCTCTCTACCTAACAAGATAGAGGAAAGACTCGCCTATACCTACCCTCCCCAGACCCTGCTCTTGAGTGAGATATACTGGGTTTGTTTGTTTGTTTGTTTGTTTTCTAGTACGCGTCGGATTATTTTACTAAAACCAGGTATCGCTTGTTGATCTAATCATGAAATTGTCTTTAACACTATCATCACGAGTTATAAAGATTGGATAATCTTAACATGACTATGGATTTGAAACAACGATATCCTAATTACAAATCTAGTATTTATCAAATATTGTGATGGACGATTTTTAATCAAATACTATAGTGTGACAAATTATCATCACTAAAAATAAAGAACATTTGTAATTGCCAAGTTGCAAGATGTTGAAATCATGGGTTTCAAACGTACAATATAATATTTTGGTTGTATCACTATCTAATAGATTAATCGAAAACAATACTTGTAAACTTATTTACCAACATGCATCAAAGGTAAACTAATACGATTCAATGTAACTAATCATACTCTAGATTAGTAGATGTTGAAATAATATATCAATTTTATTGTTTACTTTTATATTTCTTTTTAATTGTTGTTTGTGTTGTGTGAGGTCTATGGGCTCGTGTGATTCTATTGTGGGCTTGGAGCTGGGCTAGCTGGGCTTCTATTGCTGTAGCTGGGCTTGTATTGCTGATCATGTGGGCTAGGGTTCCGCTATATGGGATATGTGTTGATGGTGTCCATCATTCACAACAACCGCATTCTCTCTACAACCTCTCTCTCGTTCACTATTAGGGTTTCACACATCCTTCTAATAGATCTGTCTAGTCTGGGTTATCACTTTGATAGTTCCAGATCGGTAGTTGTGTTCGTTGTTACTGATTCACCATTTATAGTGAATCTGCTATTGTACGATTGTTCTATTTATACTTTGTATTCTTTGAGTTTTGCCTCATAAACCATAGTCATTTGCATCAAAGTGTGTATAGCCGATTCTGGTTATTTCGACGTGTAACTCGTCGACTGTGGCTAGGGTTTTTGATCTCTTGAAACCCTTGGTCCAATATTGCTTCCGCATCTCATTCTTGACTGACAACGGTTCGGGTCATCTCTATCTCGTTGCAACGCAACCCTAGTTGAGGCAAGGTTGATTTCTAAAAATCTCTGGCTAATCTTGCAACCCTAGAAGGTTGCGTGGTGATTCTGACTTCTCGCTAGTCCGCATCTCTGTGGTATTCTGTCAGTAACTACAACCCTCGAAGGTTGTTAGTTGCTTGACCTGCTTTGGATTACCCAATACTTGGTCGATTGCACTATGAGGATATTTTTTTCCCCTTTGTTTCTTGTTTCTTATTGCTTAGTATGTTTAAGCACGTTTGGCTGGGTTAGGAGTACCAGCATCTGTTATTTTTCAGGGGGCTTATCTCCCTGAGTTGTGTGTTGTTGTTTGATTCTTTATACGGTTCTGTGTGCATCACTTGTGTGACTTGCTGTGTGCTGCATTACACACTTGGTTATCCCTTGATCTACCACTATAGTGGTGTGAAAACCTGGCTCTGACCTTGTTGTGTATTCTGTGTGTGTGTGACGTATGTCTCATTCTTACATGTTGATTCTATGGCTGAAAATTCATTTCTTTCTATTACTGATACCCTGGTGAGTAAGCTGGACTCGAGCAATCCATTATATCTTCACCCAAGTGAATCCAGTTGTCTGACCATAACTACGATAAAACTGAAAGGAATTGAGAACTACACCATCTGGGCCAACTCTATGAAACTTGGTCTTCAAGCAAAAAACAATTAGGGTTATAGATGGAACCTGCAAAAGCCCAAAGATGATGAAGTTCTCAGTTCTCAATGGGATCGTTGTAACTCTGTTGTGCTAACTTGGATTCTTAATTCTATATGTGAAGAACTCTATGTTGGTCAAGTCTACTCCAAACTTGCATCTGAAGTTTGGACAGACTTGAAAGAAACATACGACAAAGTTGATGGGTCTGTTGTTTTCAATCTGTTTCAAAAAATTAATTCTGTCACTCAAAATGGATCATCTGTTGCCGCATAATCATAAACTCAACACTATGTGAAAACAATTTGATGCAATGGTTCAATTACCCACATGTAGTTGCAATGCCTCTAAAGAGTTTAATGATTTAATCAATGATAAAATTAATGCAGTTTCTGATGGGTTTGGATGACATCTATCAACCTGTCAGAACAAACTTGTTAACAAGAGAACCTCTTCCCACTATTAAAACTGTGTTTTCAATAATTTCTAGAGAAGAGTCACATAGAACATCTAGTGAGCACCTAAAACCAAAATGTTGGATTTATTTCCAAATTAAACAAATCTAATGATAATAAAAAAGAAGTGGTAGAGGTCCAAACCCTAATCTGAAATGTAGCTATTGCAACAAATTGGTCACACAGTGGAAAGATGCTTTGAAATTGTTGGTTACCACAAGGATATAAACCAAAAATAACCCTGGGTCAAAAAATCCATCTTCCCATAAATCTAAAATGGAAAAAACATACCCCAACTCAAGTCGTATGTCATCTCCAAACTCTGTGTCTCTAACCCCTGAGCAGGTACCCAGCTCTTAGGCCGGTGAACAACAAGTCAAATGAAAAACATCAAAACTCTAACTTGGAGGTAATAAAATGAACTCATGCAATACAAGTTTTAATAATCTTAATTGCTTCTCTTCTAATATATGGAATGGATGGGTTATTGATTCAGGGGCAAACCAACACATGGTGATTTCAGAAAATAAACTAACTAATATTATTGATGTTTCAAACCTGAATATTACTGTAAAACACCCAAATGGTAAAAATGCATTAGTTACCAAAATTGGAAACGTTAAACTAAGTAAAGGTGTCATTCTCACTGATGTGCTTGTTGTCCCTGAATATAATGTAAACCTTATATCAGTCTGTAAGTTAGCTAAGACCAACAACTTGTGTGTGTTGTTTGGTGAGTCAAAATGTTATATTCAGGATTTGCTCACCAAGAAACCCCTGGTGACTGGTAATCAACTTGATGGCCTATATTTATGTGAAACTCCGCTAAAACAAACAAGGTGTGTCTTAATAGTTCCCTTCCTCTCACCCTGTGGCACTCAAGATTGGGTCACCCCTCGGACCATGTCCTAAAAGTCCTTAACCTACCCTCCAACCTTAAGGACTGTCAAAGGAACCCTGTGAAGTTTGTCATAAGACAAAACAACATAGAGAACCATTTCCTCTTAGTGATCATAAAACCAAGCATGTAGGTGAATTATTCATCTTGATGTTTGGGGTCCATATAAAATCCAAAGTAGAGAAGGGTATAAGTTTTTTCTAACTGTTGTGGATGATTTTTCAAGAACTGTTTGGGTCTACTTACTAAAACATAAATTGACTGTGAAAACTTTGAAAATTTTTATAACATGATAAAGACTCAATTTGGCCATGCTATAAGGCTATAAGAACAGATAATGGTACTGAGTTCACAAATCAATCTATGTCTAAACTCATTCATCAATATGGTATAATTCACCAAATAACTTGTACTTATACCCCTCAACTAAATGGAATTATTGAGAGGAAACATAGACATCTCTTAAATGTTCCAGAACCTTGTTATTTGAAGCTGGAATTCCTATTAGATTTTGGTCTGATTGTATCCTAACTGCTGCTTACTTAATTAACAGGACTCCCTCATCCTCCATCTTAAATGAGTCCCCATATGAGATCATGTTTGGCTTTGCTCCCTCCATTAACAACCTTAGAGTGTTTGGATGTCTTTGTTTTTGCACTATCTTAAATAATCACAATAAATTTGGTAATCATGCTGAAAAATGTGTATTTTGGGGATATTCTCCGTTTAAAAAGGGTTTAAAGTATGGAGTCTAGATTCAAAAACAATTTTCTTTTCTAGAGATGTAAAATTTTATGAATCCATTTTCTCCTTTAAATTAACTCCACTTCTGATGTAATTAATGTTGAGTCTTCTAAAGATAAGTTTAATTTTTTTGAAGTGTTTGAGCAAAATCAACCTAATACTCACACTCATAATAGGGAGATTCCCAATGATGAGGAGGGAGATTTGATAGACTCACAAAAGTCAAATCAAACTCAGCAAACAGAATCCCAGGATTCAGATGGTGTGGCAGAAACTCAGCAGCCTCCCGCCCTAGTTATGGGTGCAAGGGAAAGTGAGGCAGAGTTTATGCAACCTCTGCCTATGCAACCTCATCCTGGTGAACGCAGTATGGCTGAGCCAGATTTTGAAAATTATGACAATGGTAATAACATCTCTCCTGAGGGAATCAATGAACCGTCTGTGGGACCTCGAAGGTCTGTTAGGAATAGATCCTTGCCGAAAAACCTTGATGATTTTATAATTGAGGGAAAAGTAAAATTCAGGATGGGCGTGTTAATTACTCTAAGCTTTCTGCTGAAAATAAATGTTTTATCACTGCTTTAAATAAATCTAGTGAACCCAAGCACTACCATGAAGCCAAACATGATATTAATTGGGTTAATGCCATGAATGAGGAGATGAATTCTTTAACCGTAATCACACATGAGACTGTTAGTTATATTTTTAGTCATAAATTAAAGTAATTTTAGGGTAATTTCTGCATATATTTTGCATTAGTTGCATGCATCTCTCATGTAATTTATAAGATAGTAGTTTTAGTCTGATGGAATCTACTCTTTGTATATTTTTGGTTTTTATTTGTTAATTAAATGCTGGAAAAGAAGGGATAAGGATTCAAAAATTTAAAATAAAAAAAGTGGAGAGTTAGTTGAAAAAGAAAGGAGGGAAGCAAGATAAAAGGGGAGAGCTACTGGGAAAAAGAATCCATCGACCAGAAGACAAGAAGGAGGAAAAAAGGCATCTTGGAAGCACGAGTTCAAGAAAGAATGAAAAGTTACTTTTGATGTTCTTGGATAATTAAGAAGACATTGAGGCTATTATTTGTTTGAGGATTTTCGTTAGCTTTTATTTTTTCTTTGTTTTCATTAACCTAGCCATCATGTCCGGCTAGGGCACTCTTTGATTTCGACATTAAGGTTTAATTCTTTCATATTGGTTTGAACTTATGTGAAACGTCTATGAAATGTTTTTTTTATTTTAATGGTTTGTTTGTTTGATTCTTGAGCTTAAACTCGTATCTAATCCGGTATATGTTAGATTGTTAATAAAATTGGCCACTTTATTAATTTCTCTAATAAAGTTCTTCAAGATTTAAACCCTAATCAAGTTTCAATTTTTGATATAAGGAACAATTACGTTTTGAGTTTGTCTATGAATTTATTCTCGTTATAGAATCACACAATCTAGTTAAGCATGCCGAACGGCGTGTGTTTATTATATAGTCGGTACTTCTATCGTTGCAACTCACATGCTAAGATCCGAACGGCGTGAGCTTAGAGTAGCGGGTTGGCTCAATCAACGAACTGCGATTGACTGGACATTAGATAGAGGGGATATCCGAACGGCGTGATGTCTAGTATCGATACAAATCATTAATTGAAAAACTGTCATTGCACCATAATCGTTGATGATCATAAGCCAAATCAAATCAAGAAATTACCTTGATGTTGGAATTAGTCTTCATATTTGATTAATTTCACCATTTAATTAAAGTCTTTATAATCTTTTTTTCATAATTAAAAAATACAAAAAATGTCAATTTACGTTTTTCTGACAGAACCTTAACACAGTCGCGTGGAATTTCTTTACAGTTTTGACACGGCCGTGTCGGTCACTGGAATTTTTCTACTTTTTATAAATTACCTTAAGTTTTAGTTTGTAGTTAAAACCCCACCTTCCTTAGTCCATAATCAATCAAAGTAGCTGTGTTAAAACATTTTGGTATAAATAATTGACGCGTATCCCTGAGGATACGAACCCTACTTCCGCTCATACTATTCTTAGTGTGTGCACGGTAGGTTCACATTTTCATTATTTATTTGCTGGATTCGACACCCAACAAATTGGCGCCGTTATCGGGGATCGAACCCGGGTCACCCGCGTGACAGGCGGAATACTTACCACTATACTACAACACCTTGTTGAGTTC
Source organism: Flaveria linearis (assembly GCA_024085815.1). Taxonomy (NCBI): domain Eukaryota; kingdom Viridiplantae; phylum Streptophyta; class Magnoliopsida; order Asterales; family Asteraceae; genus Flaveria; species Flaveria linearis. The sequence continues at coordinate 6,146,981 of CM044005.1, read as the reverse complement.
CCCCTAATAGAAAACTGATTGGCTGCCATTTGTTATATAAAATCAAATATAAGTCATCAGGGGAAATTGAAGGTATAAGGCTCGTCTAGTTGCCAAGGGTTATAGTCAAAAGAAGGGATTGACTTTGATGAAACTTTTGCCCTGTAGTTAAAATGGTGACTGTGCGTTGTGTTTTACCTTATCTGTTCAAAATAATTGGCCTCTATTTCAATTGGATATTAATAATGTTTTTCTGTATGGTGACCTTAATGAAGATGTTTACATGAAATTAGCTGATGGGTATTTTTCTGAAAACGAGTCTAGAGTTTGTAAACTAAATAAAGCATTATATGGTCTAAAATAAGCTCCCAGAATGTGGAATGAAAACTTGTGGGTGTCCTCTTGGATATTAGGTTTGTACAAAGCAAATGTGATTACTCCTTATTTGTCAAATCTGATAAATCTCACTTTATTGCTCTTCTTGTGTATGTGGATGAATAATTGTAACTGGCAATGATGTCAAGGAATTAATAATGTAAAAAGTCTTCTAAAATCAAAATTTTTGATTAAAGATCTGGGGAACTAAAATATTTTTTGGCATTGAAGTTGTTAAAATAATAATGGTATTTGCTTGTCTCAACGCAAGTATTGTATGGAATTACTTGCTGAATATGGGCTGAGTGGATGTAAACCTGTTACGACCCCTCTTGAGCCTCATTATGTGCTTATGAATATTGTTTCAAAGGATGTGTCTAAACTTGAAAATGTTACTGCATATCAGAAAATTATTGGTAAATTAATTTACTGTCTCATACGAGACCTGTATATGTTATGCAGTTCAGTTTTTAAGTCAATACATGCACTATCCTTCTAACACTCATTTTCAGATTGTGTACGTGTTTTGCGATACCTTAAATCTGCCCCTGGAAAGGTATTTTAATCAGCAAAAGTGACAGCCTTAACCTGTCAGTTTTTGCTGATTCTGATTGGGCAAATGCCTCATGTCTTGAAAGTCTGTTACGGGCTTCTGTTTCTCATGGGTAATAATGTTGTATCCTGGAAGAGGAAGAAGCAGAATACTATTTCTCGCTCTTCTACTGAAGCTAAATATAAAGCGATGTGTGCTGCTACATGTGAAGCCATCTGGCTTGTTAATCTGATGTCTGAGCTAAATGTTCATCTTTCTCTGCTAATTCCTCTGTGGTGCGATAACATGCTGCTATTTCGATTGCAGCTAACCCTGTGTTTCATGATCGCACAAAACACTTTGAACTTGATTTATACTTCTTAAGAAAAAAATGCAAATGGTTTTATTAAAACTGTTTCTACTAAATCTGCTGATCAATGTGCTGACATTTTTACAAAAGGTTTAATGGTAAAGCAACATAATGTATTACTTAATCAACTTCATATGTTTGATCCGTTTGGGCAATAAATTGAGGGGGGTGTTGAAATAATATATGTCAATTTTATTGTTTACTTTTATATTTCTTGTTTAATTGTTTGTTTGTGTTGTGTGAGGTCTGTGGGTTCGTGTGATTCTGTTGTGGGCTTGGAGCTGGGCTAGCTGGCTTGTATTGCTGTAGCTGGCTTGTATTGCTGATCATGTGGCTAGGGTTCCGCTATATATGCGGATATGTGTTGATGGTGTTCATCATTCACAACAACCGCATCTCTCTACAACTCTCTCTCGTTCACTATTAGGGTTTCACAAATCCTTCTAATAGATCTGTCTAGTCTGGGTTATTACTTTGATAGTTCCAGATCGGTAGTTGTGTTCGTTGTTACTGATTCAGCATTTATAGTGAATCTGCTATGTACGATTGTTCGATTTATACTTTGTATTCTTTGAGTTTGAAGCTGTTATTATCATCTTCTGATACCATTCTTGACAGTAATTATTATCATAGTTATCGTTTAATGACATTGGTGGATTTCGACCATTTTTAACTACATTTAACAAGCCATATTAACTAAGGTGAATCCTATTCGTTTCACAAGGATACAAGAAGATGCTCATACAAAGAATATAAGAACTTTATTTTTTTATTATAACTTTTATTCTCCATAACTTTACCTAACCATACATATTTTAACAAATTGAGCAGATTTTCTTTGGCGTGATCAACCTTCTTCCCATAAATGTGTACACACACAATTTATGTGTGTAAAGCACCATTGATTATTTTTTTTTTTGAAAAGCACCATTGATTATTTATTTGATATTATTTGATCACAATGTATAATAAATTGTATTTCATAGACAAATTAGATTTGCTTTATGAATTGAAAATAGAAATTTGTGATAGCAAAGAATAATATGACAAAATTGTCCTTTGGTTAAGTGGTCGTGAAGATGGCGTCTATAGTTTATTAAAAAATTGTGTGGAGGGCATTAGTGTTATTGCATTGCACATGCAGGGGCCTTTTTGTAATTCTCATTTTTATCTCTAGATTAATTTACAGAAATTCGACGTTACCTTTTAGTTATTTTAGAACAAATTGAAGGATCTATAATGAATAAAGATTGTCGTTATTCACATTTATGTTAAGGTACTTTTGATTGATTTTTTGTTCAAATCTAATGTTTATATTCCGCTTTTTTATTAGTTTATATTGTTGTTAAAGTTCTCCCAATAATTTGATAATTATCTGATATGGCTAAAGCGGAATATTGTTTTAAATTTTTGATATCTCTTACTAATAAATAAAAATAAATCCGGATACTTGCCACCATTGTAGGTCATCTAATAATTTGTTTTTCTTTTTTCCGTTCTCTATTCTTTTGTTATTAATGCTATAATAACTATTTATTAATTATAACTATCCGTAATTAAAATTTCAAATATGCTAAGTTCAAATTTTTGAATGTGTAATACATGAGTTTATTAAATTCGTATAATACATAATATTTAAGCATAACGTTTTATATTATAAATCATGTAACAGTAATTTATTTAGCTCGTGTATCACACAGGATTGTAATCTAGTTTCTTATATATATAAACTAGGTTAGATCACATGTATTACATGGGTGGAATAAATTTAACTTCTTAAAATCATTATTTTTATGAAAGTTTTGTATATTAGATATTATTAACCATTGGTAAAATAAGAAATAAAAAAATATATGAAAAAAAATATAAAAGACAAGTAATGAAGATTAAGCATTATAAAATTATTTTAGAAAATGATATAATTAAATCTTATAGTTTAGTAATTCTTAACTTTTAGCATAAGAAATTTACATTTTAGATATATAATTGTTTAGTTTATTTACTTAAAACAATTATCATTAATATTTTAAAGAAACTTATCATAACTAAGATAATGCTATTAATAGTTAAATCCTTGAAACAGAATTAAACAAATGATTTTAAAATTATTAAAAACTTTTAGGTTGCTTGATTGTGTAGAAAAATAACAAAATTATTAATCTAAAATGAAAGAGAAAATACAAGAAAGGAATTGAGAAATTCATATAAGGAAAGGAGAATAAAATTTAATAAGTGGTTAAATTATTTAAAATTTTAAATTAAATTGTATATATGAGTTTAGGCGGAAAAACTGACCTGAGAATACATAGAATCGCGACACTGTCCTTAAAACCTTGGTTTATTAGAATGGATAGATAGAATATAATTTATAGCTTAGTGTCTATAAATTTATACTTATTATAAGCATGCTTATGAAATTATAGAAAATAAATTACAAATATACCATACATAGTGTTGTTTCTTGTTTTATTTCATCTGGACTTCTACCCCGTGCTATGTACACAGCGTTTTCTCATACTATAACAGTATTCGAAACCGAAAATTTTCAAATATTCATTCCTAAAACCATTATAAATTCATTATTTCGTTTTTTTAATATCATCATGTATTCATGTATTATATTATATTTCATGAGTTCAGCTTAACAAACATATCCAAATCAAATTCTTCTGACCCTAATATGAAGTAAATTTGAAGTGATCGGTGAAGATGAATATGAAAACTCATGAATAAGATTGGAGATTAGGGTGTTATAAAACAATTGTTTGGTGGCACGTATGTCATGTGCGATTCTTGTGAACATTGGTTGTCGATTAAGGGGGAGGACAATGTTGCAACGAAGACATACCAACAAAGGACTTGGGTATGATTGAGCGGCCAAATAGAGATAATGTTATGTTATAGAAAAGCTATTGTACGTTTTTAACGCTTCATACATTTCAGTTTCTTATATAAATTTACCAACTAAACACTTCATAAATATTCACAGGTAGTTCCTTCAAGTTCTATTTCTTTTTTGTAAATATATAGTTTTTCATAAACATTTTACGAACCAAACAACAATCATCATATTAAAATTTAACAAAATGTAGTTATGACACTAGTACAAAATCGAGTTTTAGTGACATACACTCCGCCAGGTCTATGTGACACTTTCGAAGAATAGTGTCACCGTATGTATCTTGAAAATTCCTGGAATGTTTTGGTGACGATTTCAGCGGGGTTGTGTGACTATTGCGTAGAGAATCACCTCTTTAGTCACACTAAACATAACGTATGTTACAAATATTAGTGACTTTTAATCGCAATGTGACCAAATGTCACTATTTGGTCACGTTTTTTCGTTAGTCACAAATGTAAATTTTTTTGTGATACCATAGATAAACATATGGTCACATATGGCAATGTTTGTGTCACTATATAATGACGCACATTCAGTGACATAATGTAACTGTGAGTAAATGTAATTTACAATGACAGTAAACATTTTTTTTGTGTGACGTTAAGTTTATGTTTATTAGTCACACTAATTAATTGTGTTACCATATGTTAAAGTTTATGGTGACAGTGAAAATTACAGTGTGTCACTAACGATAACTAATAGTCATGACAAATGTAACAAACATGTGACTAGAAGTAACAAATGGTCAGCTTCCATTTTATTATGTGTGACTAAAAATTTAAACTAACGAAATAGTTATTGATGTATAAGAAGATTATGGTCACAGCTCGAATATGGATGTGTGACAAATTATATATTATGGTCATGGTTAATGGAAAAAAACATGTGACGAGAATTACAATTTGGTGATTGTTCACTTTATTATGTGTGACTAACGGTTAATACTAAGAAAACGTTATAAGTGAAGTCTAAGTAGTTTATAGTCACAGTTCATTTTAGTAGGTGTGACTAAAATTTTTAATACTAAGGCAACGTTATTGATGTATAAGTATTTATTTCTCACATCTCCAATTCGGATGTGTGATAAAATATATAAAGGCGATGTTATTAAGGGACCTGTTATTAATACTAAACAACCAGTTTGTCGGTCAGCATTGGAATATGTGACAATAAACAACTAGTTTGTCGGTCAGCATTGGAACACGTGACAAAGTAACTCCACTAGTTTAAGACTAGTTTAGGTGTGACTAAATGTTCATTACTAACCATTAGCAAACCAAAGAAATGAGTCAAACCGGTTCACCACAAAAAAGTAATTTGCAAACCCACTCACTGCATAATATATTACAACTATATTATACTAGTCTAATATTAAGTAATGATGCGAGCCAATGGTAGACGTCCGTGATAATCAAAAGGGTCCACTTGTGCCTGATACAATCAAATGAAAGTGTTAGCTACACTTGTACAAATGTACATGTTGACAACTTAACGTTTCATATTTAACAAATGCATCAGTATATTATCAAGAAAGAAAAGCATACCTTAGTACGTATAATTAAATCCCGACCGTCATTGCGGTAATAGTCATCTCGGGATTCCTTCCCCAATCTTTTTTGTCTACAGGGGCAATACATTTTCATTCTCATAACTAATCACTGTACTAAACTCCTCATCTTCGTAACGCATGCGTATAAGTTGTTGGAGGATTCTTGATTAAAATAGTTATCTAATTAATATTTTTAAGTTCATTCTAGAAAGATATTATATATTTAGTGTTTGGATTCACTCTGTCTTTATGCTCGATAAGAGTAGAAATTAAGGTGCTAGTCATGTCAACTTCGTTCTCTAAAAAAAATTATAACATAGATTCGTGCTCGACACCTAGTCAAATGAGATACATGTTTTGTCGTATTGATGATGAATACAACTATACAAGTGCATGTAGGTGCAACTTATAGGTGATGCTTTTATTGTTATATATCGTGTTGCACTTGTCTACTAGTTTCTAGGGGCAAATTATATGGTATAGTAAGCTAGAGTGCATTTTTAATTAATTTTTTTTAAAATTGTCTAGCAAGTACTTATTTTAATTTTATTGAACCTAGATCTCTAGACCACGGGCGTACATTCATTTCCCTATTGTGTCACCTTAACGAGACCCAAATATTTCTTTTGAATACAATTTGGAAGTCATTAATTTACCTCAATGTGTAGAGAATGTTTTTTAAAAATAACTGTATGTTTAGATCTATTTAGCATGCTAACGATCATCATTTATGAAACTAAAATCAAATTAGAAGTTAAATGAAATATTCTAAACAAACAAAAAAGGTTATCAAAAATTGAAATTGTCTCACAACTATGGTGTTACACCCCCGGCCACCAGGGTTGGTTCTTGAGGCCCTAATGGAGGGCGTGGTGTTCCCATATGGTCCTACAGTAACAGCTTAACCTTGTAACCTTTTGATGAATGTATATCTAATAGTCTCTTGTTTGGTTGTCTATGGAGTTCTAGTTTGTTCTTATGAAATATGATATATCAATCACCGTATTTTGTAATAATAGGATTCATGACAAATATAATAACCTTTTTTATTCACATAATTGTTAGGATTTTAAAATGTTCAATTATTCACACATATATAAATAGAGATGAAAATGTAGGAAATGCCTTAATCAATAATCCGGATTGAAATAATTCGGTGGTATAATCCAAATTTTCAACCAGAATAAAAACCAGGATTTGATCGAGAATGAGTATAATGATTTGTGATGATTTTTTGAACAAGTATTATGACCAAAAACTCTTGTTTCGTATTCAAGGGTTTGAGCCAGAAAATATCTTTTGGTAGTTATACATTTGAATTCAAATTTAACACAAATTTGCGCCAATTTTTCCATTGAATATACATGTGATTTTTCAAGAAATAAAATTCTAATGAATTGTTAATTAAATATTTTTTTATCAAAAAAAAAAAATTTAAGTTGATCTGATAACTAGACCCCAATCTAGGACTCTGCTCTTTATAGTTTATACCTCGTCAGAGTTGACGTCCTTGAACACCGCTCCCAGTGCAGCCCCTTAGACCCCAGTCACAAGAGTGCTTTTCTCATACCCCTACCAAAAAGGCTTTGCCCTATCGAACGACAATTGCTTAGAGGTGAAAAAAATAAACAACTATATATTGCGTACCTTTTGACGTTTTTTATGTATGTTATAATTCGTTTTAGTCAACCAAATTAATCCAATTACATTAATATATAACTTATATTTTTCAAATATTTTATTATTCATTTAATAACCATGGTTTATGTTTTACATTATTCTAAAAAGTTATGATTAACTTTTAGTAACATTTTTTGTTGATCTAAAACATCGATTTGTTATTTGCATTGTGGACTATGATTTAGGTAGTCTATATGGTGAAAGCATCATAGTGGACATATACAAAAAGGAATACAAAAAATAACCTCAAGTGGGTATGCTTATTGGAACTTAACTGGAGGATTATCTTATACCTAAAAACCTTAATGAATATGGAAGTTCATAAATTAAAGTATTTAAAAGTTTAAAAGTATGTTTGGATATCACTACAAGAAAAACAGTTTTTTGCGACGAACTTTTTTGCGGCGATAATAATTTCGTCGCAAAAAAGTCGATAACGACAAAAAAGTTTGCTTTTTTGACTTTTCCAGTCAAAATGTGATTTTGCGGCGATAATTTCGTCGCAAATAACAAAATATATATTTTTTTAATTTTTTCATTTCACGACAATTTTTTAAAGGGCGGGAAAATTCCCGGCAATTAATTTGCGGCGACATTCGTCGCAAAAAAGATGTGATAAAAAATAAAGTTTTATTTTTTATTTTTTATTTATAGAATAAATATTTGCGGCGATAAATCGTCGCAAAAAAGTGTATCTAAATTTATTTTTATTTTTATTTGATGTAAAAAGTGTCGTCGCAATTGGTTTTTTGCGGCGATATATCGCCGCAAAAAGTTTCTGCATATTTTAAAGTCGTGGTCTTCAGATCTTGTTCCCATCTCTCAACCAACACACACCCACATACGCCACCCCACCCCGACGGCCCACCCCCACCTACTCCCGGCGACCGGCCACCCCCACCCTACTCCCGGCGCCCGGCGACGACCGGCATCCCCTACCTCACTCCCCGTCGGCCGGCGACACCTACCGTCGCTCCACCACTGCCATTTTCAAAGTTGCTGCTCCACCACCGCCGGTCCACCACCGTCGCCGCCTCACCACCGTCGCCGCCTCCTTTACACCCTAGCCACCACCACCACTCCTGATTTTAGGTAATAACCTCAATTTTACCTAATTTTATGTTAATTTTTAGTTAATATTTTCAAAGTTAATATTTCGCACAAAAATAAGTACTCGTCGCAAAAAACATCGTCGCAAAAGATTTATCTCTGAATTTCATTTTTTTTAAAATAAGTGGGGCCCACAAAAGAAATCGTCGCAAATTTCGTCGCAAATAACATTTTGCGACCACTTTGTTACGGCGACTGATTTGCGACGACATTTTCGTCGCAAATAATATTTTGCGACGAAATTACTGTTTTTTGCGACGATACTTATCGCCGCAAAAAAGTCTCTTTCTTGTAGTGTATTACATTTGAAAGATTTTGTTAAGATCATCTGATAACTATAAGAGATGTCATTAAGGTAATATTTAGTGGGTGCATCACATGTTGTTACGGGAAAATGTTATGTAACGAGACAAGTTTAGTATATTCTTTATTCAATAGTTTTATTATGAGAAAAGTAAACTTATTTGTGAAATGTATATTTTAATATTATTTCTATTTTGTAAGATTATGAAAAATAAATATCTTTTTAGATATATATTATCATCAAATATATAGATTTTAGTGAGTTGCTCATTTTCTTTTATATCCGCACAAATCACACTAATAATTACCATGAGATATAAACATGTATATTAAGAATTCACTAAATGAATAGATTAAAAAAATTGTATTGATCGTACTTGATTACATAAACATAATATCACATTGACTGTAACATGCCAAGGAACGAGCTAAAACGCCAAACCAACTTTGATTAGTGATGTAATTGCTCGTCTTAGAGCTATGGTTGTACTTTTATGATCTTTAAATTAGAATAACTATTCTTTAGCACAAACCAAAGTTTCCATGATCAAAATCTTAAAAAATATATCCATACTTTCGAAGGAATTATGGTATGTTTTAGTGCGACTACTCCCTATGAAGGATCACCTCATTGTTTGATTCGACTTTTTCACAACATCCTTGTGCAAATTCTAATCAATTCTTATAATTATTAGTTCATATCCTTTTCTTTTCGTAACATTAAAACATGTGCAAGAGAGATGAGTGTTTCTTTTGCTCTCTTTTATAAGTCTTAAGTTTACTGATTTGAAACTTATCTCTCACAAGTTTTGTAGCTGCCGATATGCATCCTAATTTGAACTTTTTACATCCTTCAAAATTAAAAATACTTATTATGGAATCTTACATATAATTAATGAAATAAAGTACATATACTACTTTTTAATAAGTTTTTTCTTACTTTTAGGTCATCCAAATAATAAAGTGAAAATAAAAGCAATTGAAAGTGAAATGACAGGATGGGAAACTAGATATTAAAAAAGATGATGTTAAACTTACAACTTACGATTGTTTTTAAGCATTTCAATCGTAGTTCTGTCTTCAATGTCATTATCAACATCAACTAGAATGTTTGACCGGCAAATGAATCTAATACTGTTTTCCCCTTGTGGGATCGCCTTGATAAGTAAAAATATAGTAATGATATTCGGTATAAATGGTTAAGTTAAGATACCTCGAGACTTTATTAAAATAGGGAGATGTTTTGGGTTCAAGACTTCAAGTCTTCCCTATGATAACATATAGCGGTTCCATGTTGGATCAGAGAGTTTTCTCACCTAAGATGAGTTTTCTACTGATAATGATTTCGGTTTCATACTCGAGTAATGAATATGATTGGGTGGGTCAGTGATCCGTCAATGATCTCTCTTCTCCTCCACCTCATATGTCCACATAGGCTCGATAAACATCAAAATGGTCTCTTTCAATTAATTTGTTCATATGACTAAAGACAAATTAAAAACATATAGAAGAATTAGTTGTCATTTTCATCCCTGAATTTTAGTTTGTTTTGTCATTTTCACCTAAAAAATATTTTTTTCTCTCTTCTAAGCCCCTGACTTTTTTAAAAATCATCATCTTTATTAATTTCCATTAACTTAGTTAATTGTATTAGTTAAGTGAAGATATTTAAGTCATTATACAAATAACAACTTAAATTAAATTATTTGCATTTAGGTTTATATTAGTTTGACCTAAATTATAATTTAGGCGTATCATATTTTTTCTTTTAAATTATATCAAACTAATTACACCATGTTTAGTTCTAAAACCAAAAACTTCTATCTAAACGACTAAAAGATTAAAAGACAAAGACTCTATCAAACGAGTGTACCGCGTGTCGGCAAAGTCAAGATTAAAGTGGAGCGAGAGTGGGGGTGGGGTCCTAATGTGATGGTGTCTTGTCGACTTGTGACACCACGGATGAGTCACATGCCACAATGTAATTGGCACACCCTTCCACGTGTTCTTTCGGAATCAAATCCTCATTGGATCCTCTCTTTAATTACATTTATACCCTCCAAGCATATTGCCTTTTGTGGTTTCTAAAATCTTGTTTTCCTCCTTTGTCTTTATGCTTTTTAAGGTAAACGATTAAAAGTTGTCTCAGCACAAACTTTACATTATTTTATTAAACCATCTCTAATGCTAGTGTTCGTGGGTGAGAGAGAGCTGGGATGACATGAGTTTGGCATAGTTATAGATTCTCTAACTTTTTTATTAACTTTTATATGAATATTTAATTCGTTTTATAATTTTTATAGAAATAGATTCAAATACAAAATGTATTTTTACTAGATAATATATTTTGCTACAAAGTATGATAAGACACAATAAGTCAAAAAAGTCATAAAAAAATTATATCTTACAATCGAAATCAAACTTCAAAAAAGTAATTCATAGATTTTTTTTTTTTTTTTTGTGATTGTGAGTAGTTAATAACATACAATCATTTTATCTTTTCTTAAAATTCTATTTAAATTGTGAGATGTATAATTTTTTTGTGACTGTATAATATCATTGTGTCTTCTCATACTTTGTAACAAAAATACAAAGTGGTTTAAATCTAATCAATCAAGATAGTTTTCAAACTCACGTTTAAAACTCAAAATAAATATATGACTAACAAGAAAACCAATTACCCTAGATCTTATAAGAAAAAAAAGAACACAAGAAAAACTAGGAAATAAATCCTTAAAAATAGGAAATAATAACTAACTAGTTACGGATGCCGCGCGTTGCTGCGGCAATGCAAGCCTTAGTGTTCGGCTAGTAAACAGTTTAATCGTCGCTGTGGTGCGAGGCCCAGAATCTAGTTTCTTACGGTTTGTGTATTCGCAAAACACATTTATTTTATAACTATTTATCTTTCATATAACATCACATTAAAACTGAGTTACAACACAAGATAGAGTCAAAGTTGTGGGAACGTGTACAAAAGCGACCAACGTGACCAATATTATATACATAAAGCAAGTAAACCACATAACATATATAGGAATACGAAAACAACATAACGTACACAACTCCAGCTGCAGCCAACGATGAACTGCAACAAAACAACCAAAAAATCTAAAATGGTTTTGTAGTTACAATAGTTAATCTCTACTGGGTAGAATCACAACTGTTTTGCTCATCCTAGCAGCCCCATTCGGCAGTACTTTGACACTAAACAACACTAAACAGTAGCCTGAATTTTAGTTATTGTCTTGCTCATTCCATTACCTATATTTTAACACAAAACAACACCAACAACATCCAATAACAGAAACCATAATCAAATTGGTAGCAAGCAACATCAATTCAATTGCAAAAATGAAACTGACCATTTAATACATAGCACTAATGAAGATATATTAAACTCTAAAGTTAGAAAGACCCATCAAGGATCATACAGAAAAAAAACATTCATTGGTCAACCCAATCCTACCCGTATGAAAATACCCATATCAACATGCTACCCCACGTCCCAACCCCACCATCAGAAGTCGTTAATAACCTGCCAAGTAAGGAAAACATATATTGAAGCCCCTTTTGTTCTCCCTGAAATCGATTCATTCACTTACGGCTAGGTAGAATATCGATCAATCTATTTGTTATATTACCTTACTTATGCTACTCTTGTCTGATTTAGCTTTAAACAAATATAATTGAATTAATAAGACAACTTAGTGTACAAGAATTCATGCTATTATTATCATTGTCAAATAAACGAAATGTAAGCAGTTACCTATTCAAAGTAGAAGTGCAATTGGACACAACTATCTGGTATGACAATTTAACCCTATAAAATTCATTGCCTAACAGCAAATAATGATTCAAACGTGACTATATAACATATATAGGAGCAGATGGTGCAGTTATGTATAGGTACATGGTTTTATAATTGTTCACATATAAAGTAAGAATGCATACCGAGGTTTGTCTGTCTTTATGGATAGAGACCTTGGTTGAGATGTTGTACCTGATGATTAATCCCGAAACCTTCAAATAGCACAAAAGTTAAAAGAACATTCACAACCATATAGATCTAAACATTACAAACAAAAGAACAAAATCAAATGTACAACAATGACAAGGAAATAAATCAGGGTAAAACATTACCGTTTTACTACTTAAAACATTGCACGACATAATCAAAAATCAACTTAGGCATAATACAGATGTTATATGCATCAACAAATGTGTGATTCATTGATCAACAAAAAGCAACATTAATTAATTTCAAAAGACCCAAATAAACACATATGCATTTTTCTACGTTAAACTAAAATTAGTAAGACTTTTGCAAAGAGATAGCAACATATATGGTTGCCTCACAAATTTGCAATAACCAACTAATGCACCTATTAGAAGTAAAAGTTATGGTACTCTTCATAATCTTCTACAACCCAATGAACAAAAAAACCAACACTTGAGCAAGCTACACACTTATTAATAAACATTACACATTAGGAACATACAAAACTTAAGTGTAGTACTGACAAATCAATAATACCCAGCAATATGCATTAGCCAACATAAAACCAAAATCACAATCAATATGTGAAATTCTCTAACACATAAATCACAGCAACATTACCTAAGCAATATGCATCGCCAGCATAAAACAAATCACAACCAACATATAAAATTCTCTAACATAGCAATTAGCAACTCAGACCAAACAAAATGCACAAGCTGAGATAAAAAAAAAACCAACCAACTCTCATCCATGCAGTACCCAACAAACATTCAAGATCAAAACCCATCCTAACATATAGTCGTGTTCTCATTCATGGCAACCGATACTTCAAAACCAAGAAAACATACGAAGTAAGACGAATAAAAACTAAATCAACAACATACAACAACATGCAACAACTAAGATACCTGAAAAATAAATCCCTGAACCAAAATTAAACCTAACATACATTCAAACCTAAATCCAAACCATGAAGTACAGAAAACTAAAGACAACAATATGCAGATCAAAATCAAAAAAGCACGAACCTAAACTGCAATAGACGACGGAAGCTCAAAATCACATAAAGAAGCGTGAATCCGTAGAAATGCAAAACGTACGGCCCTTTTAAAGGAACATATTTTAAAACACACGCCAAAGACACATGCCCAGAGGCTAAACCATCAGCAACATAAATTATTATTTCCAAAACTAACCTAAAATAACATGGAAAATAAAATAATAAAACAAAAAACACCACAGGAAGTGCAAAAAGAAAAATTAATACCAAAACAAAAAACAGTTGATATCTAATCAAGAAATTATTATCAGATAGACACCAAACGAAATCGTAAAAACATAATGGATTTAATACCTCAATCATGTTTTTACCGAAACCGCTCAATCGAGATGAACCGTTTTCTCCAATTTCACCATAGATATCAAAGATCCGATGATGGTATCTCAATCCACCACAATCGGAGATGAACCGTTTTCTCTAATTTCACCATAGATGAAAAATCCGATGTTGATATCTCAAACCAGCGGAATAATTCCCTGTGGAACAGCTGAATGTTGTGCGACAGTGAACTCCCAGTCTGCTAACTGCTCTGAGAAGGTAAGTTCCTATACACTGTGAACAACAAACATGAGTAAACTAAAAGCAGTCAAACACATCACTACAAAGTATACTGTGAACTGTTTTTATATAGAATTTGGTTGTTTTCAAGAGTGTTGATGACATCTAGGGTGTCCTTTTTAGTTTGATCATGGGTTCTTTGTTATCGGTAATAATAACAAATTCATAGTAAATTCACTTCTCCCAAATTCTTGACATTTATTTGAGTTCATAGGACTTACTCAAAGGTATGCTACATCTAGAAACGAACTACCCTCCGCCAACTCTTCAATCAGGTAGCCTCTGTACCTCAGTATCCCTTCATCACCATCAATGTAGCAGATTGATGATCTCACAGGAGCAGTATTAAGATACCCAGGGTCATAAACCTTCAAACCCTTATCAAGTTTTCCTGTTGCTATCTGCAACAAATCACCCACCCTTAGTTTCATCACCCAGATAACCATCAAACCCATCGCCCCAAATCAATATAATCAGTATATCAGTGTACAAATTCCATTCAATTATAAGTTCTAACATCCAAATCATGTTCTTTAAAACCCAAATCGCACAAAGATCACAAGATAAACCCAATTAACAATAATCAAATTACCTTCTTCAAGTCGGTAGCTTTGATGGTACCTTCATCGGATATCGGGACTTTGTAGTTCTTGGTGGTGTTCTTTCATCGGTGATCATCAAAGAACCCTTCAAATTGGGCGGTGGTGCGACAAAACCTGTGCAGAAACGGTAATGAATCGAGAATTGGTGCGAAAGAATTGGGTTCAACGCAAGCTGAATGATGACAGAGAACCTGCGAGCAACGACCATCTAGCAGAAGCACAACAACGACGATGTCCGACAACGACAACCAAGCTGGCATCTCGCCACGTGGCACGGCGTCCACCGTGGATTTGATCCGTGGTCGGAGTTGCGAAGATGCTCGATGCAGTTCTTCGCGGCGGTGGTCCGATTGGGATTGCCGTCGGCTGCAGCGAGGATCGATTGTTGTCACACCCCAACCTTGACGGCGGAATCGTCGAGGTGTGAGGGATAAGATTGTTCACAGCCACATAACGCTATGTTTAAATGTAAATATTCAAATCAATAGTTTCAAAAGAAATTACAAACGTAAGTCTCAAATACGCAATAAGTTCAAACATTAATCAAACATAACATAGCATTTTATTTATTTAACTAGGTCCACGTCCTAGTTTTATTGCAAGCTTCAAAAGACCACTTTAAACTTGGGGGTTACCTGAAACATGATAAAAATAAAGGTCAACTAAAATAGTTGGTGAGTTTCCAAGGCTTTCATACATAATATGAAAAGATTTCAAGTAGCAATTCATGTCATAGGATATAAGCTAGTAAGGTTATAGAACACATATCTTTACAATCAAACCTCGACTTGATTACAAGTATATAAGATTGGCTAAGTGTATTTGGTTCCCTAGTGCACAAGCATACGGCTTCTAGGAGTCGGCAGTTCATCGACTTTAGCACCAAATAGGCTTGTTAGGCCCAAAGATCTAAGACATCGCCAGGCTAGCAATAGTTAATGATTGTAACAAACTATGTATCTCATATATCACTTGCATCACACAAATAACCATGACAAAATATAAAGATGAATTGCAAGTGCTTTATAAGTCTCAAACGTTTATCAGTGTATGATGTATAAGTATCATGTTTCACCCCAAATTGGTGTGAAATAAAGTAAAAAGGGGCAAAAAAACTCACATGGCAAATAAGTATAAGTATGACGACTAATAAGAATAATATAGGCGGTGTTCCAACGTGAATCGTCACAAGTCACCTAAATACGTATATATATTCACAGAATTAAAATTTTGATAGTAAGATTGTTGATTAAAATGTGAACTAGGTTTCAATAATAATTTTGGGTTTTTATAAATAAGATTGAAATCATATATATTTTAATACAATGAAAGAAAATTTAATTAATCCTTTTATAAAAATTTGTGAAATTTATAAGGAATTAAATCCTTATAATGATTAAATTATAAAATGTAAATAAAATTTTATATTTAACATAATTAATCTATAATTAAGATACGTAATAACTAATAATAATTTAATGATTTCAATATTTAAAGTTTTATTTTTATAGAAATAAACTAGTTATAACATTTGTTAATAATATTTTA
The DNA here is from genome assembly GCA_024085815.1 of Flaveria linearis. Taxonomy (NCBI): domain Eukaryota; kingdom Viridiplantae; phylum Streptophyta; class Magnoliopsida; order Asterales; family Asteraceae; genus Flaveria; species Flaveria linearis. The sequence continues at coordinate 6,130,410 of CM044005.1, read as the reverse complement.
TATAAAAATTATTAAGGTGTTTTAAAGAAATAATTTACAGAAAATAATTGGATAACTTTTAAAATAAACAAGGTTTATAAAACTGATTTTTAAAATTTTTAGAAATTATATTTAATTTTTTTAAAGCCTAAAAAGGCTTAAAAAATGGTTGTAGGTGCCCGGGTTCGAACCCAGTTTGTAAGCCACTTTCCCAATCCTTTTCAGAATTTTGAAAGGTCCTACAAATCTTGGAGTCAGTTTACCCTTCTTTCCAAAGCGAACAACACCCTTCCACGACGAAACTTTAAGAAGAACCATCTCCCCAACTTGGAACTCCAATGGCTTATGTCGCTTATCAGCATAGCTCTTTTGTTGACTTCTTGCCACTTCAAGGTTCTTTCGGATGATAAAAACTTATCGATCGTCTCTTGTATGAGTTCAGGACCAGTGATGAAGTTTTCACCAATGTCGGTCCAGCAGATCGGTGAACGACATTTACGAATTACGACCATAAAGTGCTTCGAATGGTGCCATCTTGATACTCGAGTGATAACTATTGTTATACAAAAACTCCGCAAGCGTAAATGCGTATCCCAATCACCACCAAAGTCAAGAACACACAGTCGTAGCAAATCCTCTAGGGTTTGAATCGTTCGAGGTAACCCGTGCTTAGATCTAAGCAAATCCTCAAATCGTTTGAGGATGGTAAGCCGTGCTTAGATCTAGTTGTGTACCCAAGAGTTCTTGCATAGACAACAAAAAATGTGAAGTGAAACTAGCGTCTCGGTCGGATATGATGTGAAGAGGCCCCCATGACGACTTACACTTTCATCAATGTATATTCGAGCCAACCTTGATGTCTTGTAAGTGTCACGTATGGGTATAAAATGTGCCGCTTTGGTCAATCGGTCAACGATCACCCATATGCTATCATGTCCTCGAGAGGTTCGGGGTAGTTTAGTTATGAAGTCCATAGCTATGTGTTCCCACTTCCACATAGGAATCTCGGGTTGTTTAAGCAACCCACTTGGACGTTGATGTTCGGCTTTAACCTTCGTACACGTGAGGCACTTAGCTACATAAGTCGCTATGTCTTTCTTCATTCCAGGCCACCAATATTGACCATGCAGGTCCATGTACATCTTATCGGAGCCAGGATGAATAGAATAACGAGTTTGATGAGCTTCATTCATGACGAGGGCACGAAGATTATCACGATTTGGAACCCAAATTCGATTCGCGAATACATCACCCATTAGGTTTCATCTCCAGTTGAGTTAGAAGGTTATGCTCCAGTTCATCCTTCATTCTTCTTTCTTGTTGAATCATTTGTTGAGCCTCCAAGATATTAGACTCGATGTCACTATCTATTCTCAAATTTGTAGTAGTACGGTAGCCTTGTTGACATCTAGTCGAATTTCAGTATCGAATGCTCTCAAAGTATCAAACCATTGTCTTCGATCACGAATTTCTTGGACTAAGGTCATCTTGTTATGGACTTTACGACTTAGTGCATCGGCTACGACATTTGCTTTCCCAGGTGGTAACGAATGTCACAGTCATAATCATTAATCAACTCAACCCAACGACGTTGTCTCATATTGAGATCTTTTTGATTAAAACGTGTTGAAGGCTTTGTGATCGGTGTAGACTATACATTTCGTACCATAAAGGTAATGTCTCCAAATCTTCAAGGCAAAAACAACAGCACCAAGCTCGAGATCGTGTGTTGTGTAATTCACCTCGTGAACCTTCAATTGTCTTGATACGTAAGCTATGACATTTCCTCGTTGCATAAGAATGCAACCAAGGCCTTGTTTTGAAGCATCATAATACATGGTGAAATCATCGTTTCCATCGGGTAGGGTGAAGATAGGAGCATTGCGCAGTTTGTGCTTTAACGCTTCAAAAGCTTCCTCTTGCTCGGGCCCCCCACTCGAATGGTTTATTCTTTTGTGTCAAGGAAGTGAGCGGCTTCGCGATCCTCGAAAATTTGGCGATGAATCGTCGGTAATAACCAGCAAGACCAAGGAAAGAACGAATTTCGTCGGAGTCGTGGGAACACACCAATTCTTCACGGCTTCCACCTTTGCAGGTCAACGTGAATTCCTTGGCTATTCACCACGTGTCCTAGAAATTGAACTTCCTCTAGCCAGAAATCACACTTAGAGAACTTCGCGTACAATTGCTCTTTCTTTAACAACTCAAGAACTTGTCGCAAATGCAGTTCATGCTCGGCGTCGGTTTTGGAGTAGATAAGTATGTCATCAATGAAGACGATCACAAACTTATCTAGATAGGGTTTGCATACTCGATTCATGAGATCCATGAAACAGCAGGAGCATTAGTTAGCCAAAAGGCATCACCGTAAATTCGTAGTGCCCATAACGAGTACGGAACGCGGTTTTTGGGATGTCATCATCATGGACTCGTAATTGATGATATCCAGAATGTACATCAATCTTTGAGAATATAGCAGCTCCTTGAAGTTGATCAAACAGATCATCGATACGAGGAAGAGGATACCGGTTCTTGATGGTTAACTTGTTGAGCTCCCGGTAATCGATACACATACGGAATGATCCATCTTTCTTCTTCACAAATAAGACAGGTGCACCCCAAGGTGAAGAACTAGGGCGAATGAAACCCTTAGACGGTGCTAGACGATAATGCGATTTAGCCATAGGGTTTGCACCGGGGATTAAGTCAATCTTGAACTCAACTTCTCGCACGGGAGGTAGACTGTAACATCGCATATTTTCGATGAATAAAAAAAATAAATAAATAATAATAATAATAATAATAGTATTAATAATAATAATAGTATTAATAATAATAAAATAATAATAATAATAATAATAATAATAATAATAATAATAATAATGATAATAAAAAATAATAACAATAATAATTTGACTTATAAGTCAAGGGAGTGTTGTGGTAATTTATAAAACTTAAAAACTAAGTTTTAAATCAAAACTATCAAAGCATAAACCACAGGGACCAATCCTGTAATTTACACAAACTCCCAACCCACCTCCCTTTTCTTCCCCACCGAAACCACTCACCACCATCGGCCGACCACACCTAAAATCGGGCACTACCAACTATTTTAATCAAAAGTAATCACGCATTAATCAATTCTAAACCGTTTATAACTATCATCTGAGCACAATTTCATTCAAAACCACCGAGAAACACCTCATTTCATTCTCCTCCTTTTCGCAACCTGCAACTCAAATTTAACCCATTCTCCAATCGATTTTAACAAGATTTGATAAAGGGCTTTTGTTTGTGATCATCATCCGAAGCTACCTACGAAACTAATTTGATTTTCATCACGTTTTGCTCACCCATCAACCATCACCACTGTCGCGACCTGCAACCTCTTTGAAATCCTATTTCCGATCCATTTCAATCAAAATTACCATAGGGTTTTTCATCCTCATCATCATACGAAGCTTCCCCTAAGTTTAATTGGATTATAAACAAGATTTGAGCATCAAACGACTACTCACTGTGTCGCGACCTGTTTCTTCATTGGGTAAACTCAAATCGATCACCATATAGTTAATTACACACACATACACACTCGGTTTTTCATGGGAACAAAAGCCCCATGAATTCGGATGCAATTGAAATCAAATCGACCTTCAATTTGGCTGAATTCGATCTAGGGTTCATTGCCAAATTGGGGGCTTAACTGAAACTGTGATTAAAACAATTAAATTCTAATTCCTTTCGCGGTTGTGACCTTGGTTCACTGGTCCCTGCACCCATTGCAATCCATGAGGTCCCGGGTTCGACCCCGGGCCACCTCAACCATTTTTTTGGGGCCTTTTAAGCCTCCAAAATTATAAAAAATTTGTAAAAATTATAAAAATATTTTTACAAACATTAAAAATTTTAGAACAATTTAATTAATTACTGAAATTTATTTTTAACATTTTACCTATTTTAATAAATGTTTTAAATAAATAAAATTACAAATAATACAAAATTATTTAAATAAAAGTGAACTTCTAATAATAATTTAATTTATTAAATTACTATTTGACACTATATTACTTTTAATTATTTCAAATAATCGTTATTATTGTTTAATTATGATTAAATATAAAAGTGTTATATTTAAATCATTTCAAATAACAATTTCATTTCTTTTAGTTATATAAATAATTAAATATTTTAATTAATTATTATATAATTATTATATAGAATAAATTATTAGTTTATTTTTCCACACGTTAACAATAAATCAAACAGATACGTAAACTAATACGTTTATTTTAAATTTTAAACATAATCATTTTCAATAAATTCATTTTATTTATTTCAAAACATTTTTAACTAAATAAATTATTTAATTTAAACTACCATTCAAAACCAAATGGAAACCCTAACACATTCCCAAATTCTCAAATCACTATTATTCTAATTCGAGACACCGTTCCTTAGGTTAATCGTAAGGAAATCGTTGGTGTTTAATCTATCACATCCAGATTCTAATCTCATCAATCAAGTGAGTATTCATATCCCCTTTTTATATCATTTCCTATTTGGGGGAAATCATGTGATACAATATATTCAATCATGATATTCTATTGTTGTTTCATTCTAAATTCAATTCAAGACAAGTTATGTTATTACTTGCAATTAGGTGAACATACTATGATAAACTGGACGACAGGAAAACCCTAATTCAATCAATCAATCCTGGTAACAATGTAGATCTACTGGTTTGGATAACCCACCCCATATGGCTTACGAGTGGTGATTGTGCCAGAGGCAATTAGTCAATCTATGGTGTTTGTGTGCAAGTCTATTATATGCAAGTGTCAAGTCAAGGGGTTTCTATTGTGTCGGTTTATCTATATGCTTTACTATTGCAATATAAGTCTTAACGTTACCTTGTGAATTGGATTATTCTCAATCAATCAATCAATCTATATATATACTCAAAACTATGACTACTCACCAGCTAATTCGTTAGCTGACTTTATTTTCTCACATGATTTCAGGATAAGCAAGATAGTGGACTTCTACCTGCTCATTTAAGACCCGGACTTAGTTAAAATAAAAGACAATTACTATTTGTGGTTTCAATTGTTGTATTTGTGTATGTTCAACTTATATTATCTTGTAATCTGATTTTAATATTATTTCCACTATTAGACAACCATGTGTTATGAACAATCAATCATTCCCTCATCCGCTCCGATGATTCCGTCGTCGGTCGGGGTGTGACATAGACCACTAAGGTCATCAGGAAATACTTCAGGAAAGTCTCGTACGATAGGGACATCCTTAAGTTCTTTCCCTTGACTTTAGTGTTGACTACATAGGCCAAGAATGTCGGATAACTTTTGCTTAGGCACTTCCGAGCTTGAGTGCATGTCATAAGCTTGAGTCCTTTGGAAGATTTTTCACCGAACACTTTCAAAGTATCCCCAGAGGGTAACGGTATACGAATGCACTTCTCAAAACAAACGATTTCGGCATGGTGTTTGGCTAACCAATCCATACCAATGATGACGTCAAAGCTACCAAGTTTCATCGGTACAAGATCGATAAGAAAATCGTGCGCGTTAAGACTTAGGATGCAATCACGGATAACGACATCCACGGTGATCGGCTCTCCATCGGCAACTTCAACGGTGAGAGTCTTTTTAGTTTCGTAGGTGACTTAGCAAGTATGGGTTCAAATTCTAATGAAACAAAACTCTTATCGGCTCCAGAATCAAACAGAACATAAGCATACGTCTTATTAATAAGAAACATACCTGTTCAATATTTAAGGTATTTAGCGTTACAGGTAGTGTATGAAAATATTTGGATCACGAAAATTAAAAGTAAGTTAACATACCATTCACCACATCGTTGTTTGCTTGTGCTTGGTTAGCATTGATGTTGAAAGCACGGCCTTGGGCTTGTGGAACGTTACCCACAAGACGAGGGCATTGTGGGCGGAAGTGACCAGGTTCCCCACAGTTGTAGCAAACACGATTTGTGACCCCGGTGGCATTGTTAGGTGCACGGTGGCAAGTTGCCACCCAATGACCATATTTACCACATAAAGTACAGATACGACACGGTTGATTCCCCGGATGATGATACCTACACGTGTTGCACATAGGTTGAGGACCAGCATAGGCCTAGCCCCAGGTACTTGAGCCACAGGTGCAGCGACAGGTACAAGTTGTCTTTGGGGTTGTTTGGGTGCAGTCACGGCATAGTTGCGTGTCAGTGTGAACTTGCGCTTCTTGTTGTTGTTGTTGTTGTGAGACGGTTCAACTTTAGTCTCCCTAACAACCTCAGTAGCCGTCTTTTCCACCCTTTTTGCACCTTTCACAGACATGGTGCCCGCTCGTATATGGTTCTCAGTGAGTTGAGCGGTGATAGTGATGGCTTCCTCCAAGGTCGTGGGTCAGCTACCCACCACAACATCTTGGATTTGGGGTGGTACACCCTTTATGAACTTCTCAATGTTACGGGGGACAGTGTCGGCCATATGGGGCAGTAGTAAACTCAACTCATGATGCCTAGTTGAGTAGGCCAAATGATCACCACCATCTTGCTTCAAGTTCCAGAATTCTTCTTCCAACTTTTGCAATTCACTTCTCGGGCAGAACTTCGCGATGTCGATGTTCTTGAACTCATCCCAAGAGAGTGCCAAAATAGCATCTGTGACAACCCGAAAATTTTTCATGATTTAATATAAAGTTTATGTGATTTTACAAATTAGTTTTGTATTTTTATTATTATTTAATAATAATGTTAATAATAATAAAAATAATGACAATAATAATAATAATATTATTATTATTTAAAAATAATAATGTAAATAATGATAATAATAATAATAATAAAAATATTATTATTAATAATAATTTACAAAATTTATTAAATTGATTTAATAAGTCCAGGGGGTGAATTGTAATTATTGAAACTGTTTTATGAAGCTTTTAACATAAAATAACAAATTAGAAAACCACAGGGACTATTCTGTAATTATTTCAAAACCACCCCCCCGCCGTCGAACTCCCCTTTTCCGGCCACCAACTCCGGCAACAAGTCCGGCGACCCCAAAACCCAATCAATACTCGATGATAAAATATGAGACCGGTCCTAAAAGATTCGTAGACAAAAATCGAACCTAACCCATGAACAAATAAAAAAAATAAAGCTGAGTAGTGTGTTTCCCACTCTCGACCGAAAGTCGGCCGACCCACTTATCTAACCGAGCACTAAACTAAAAACTAATCGAAATAATGGAGCACTACCATTCATTTGATCGTTTATAAATTGACAGTGAGTTTAATTTCACTAAAACACAACGAATCACACCCATTGATCACTATCGTTTTCCTCGACCTGCAACTCAGTCGAATACTGTCTTACGAGTTTTAATTCACAAAATTAACTTAGGGCTTTTCATCATTAGAACCATTAGAAACTTCCTGTGAAAGGAATTTGATTATCATCAAAGTTTACCACTGAAATCGATCCTTGCATAGTCGCGACTGACTCATCAAGTGTTCATCATCGATTTGATTCAAAAACAGGTAATTGAAACTACCTAAATGCTCGATTTCATGTGGGGATTGAAAGCCCTATGTTTGATTCCATAAACAATTGCGAATCGAGGTTCAATTTGATGAATCTTCGAATTAGGGTTCTTGGTGTAATTGGGGTTTTTGGAATCTGGGTTTAAAAGAATTAAAAGCTGAGTTTAACCGCGGCCTGGTGCCTTGGTTTACTGGTTTGTGTGTGTGATTGTGAACAGGAGGTCAAGGGTTCGAACCCTGCCCCAACATTTATTTTTTAAGCCTTTTTAAGCCATTTTAAAAATACAGAAAATTATTAAAAATTATAAAAATAAATTTTATAAACTTTGTTAATTTTATAAGTTATTTAAATATATTCTGGAAAATTATTTCATTAAAAACCTTATTATTTATTTATTTATTTACTTATTTATTTATTTATAAAATTGTTACACAGGTTATAAATTGTTATTTTTATAAAAATGGATTCTAAATAATGATTTAAATCATCAAATTATTAATAGACATTATATTATTAGTTATGGATTAATTATGATTAAATAAACACAAAGTAGATTTTATAAATTTAAATATTTATAAAATCTTACAAAAATTTAAATTTACATATTTAAATAATGTCTACAATTTATTTAGAATATAATGATATGTTAAAATCATTATTAAACTAATCAAATTTTATAAATATTTAATTATTAATAAAGATAATTAAATGATTAGTTATATGTTTATAACAAATCCCCGAAAACCAAATCCTAGATCAATTGAACACCAGGTTCAAGATCTAACTTATTTAGGTTTTGGATTTGTATCTGTTTACTGACGTGAAATATAATTCCTTAGCAGGAATTTACTAGCTTGTCAACAACACAAAGGACTGAGGTGAGTTCGTAACTGTTCCCCTTTTTAATGATTTAAATATTTTGGGGCTGGAATACATGTCGTGATTGAAATTTTAGATTATTTTGTGAGTTCTCGTGTTTCCCTTTTTACTTTGGTTTTGGGATGAGGCATGCTCTTTTAAGCTGGAACTTTTATTTATGATATTACTTACTGTTCTTGGGATGAAACATGCCCTTTTGTTTTATGAACTATGATGTTGCTTTGCTTGATGCTTGTGTGTGGGATAGTGAGTTCACCTTATAAAAGGGTTCCGACAGGCTATCCATATACAAATAAACTATGATGCATGGGTAAATCCTATGTGAAGGATTTGTTGGGCTTGTACTTAGTAAGTATGTGGGATAACGGGTTCACCTTATAAAAGGGTTCCGTATCTTCACAAAATAAACCTTTCTTTGAATGATAATTGATGATTTATCATTATGTTTTATTTATGAACTCACCAACCCTGTGTTGACACTTGATTTTACATGTATTCTCAGGTATCTACTAGGAGCTTATGGACATGCACGTAGGATCATATAAGAGCTCCAGATACATATTGGTTATTGATAAGACATGATTAGACGTATTGTTAAGAAACAATATATATATTTATTTCCGCTGCGTATAAAATCTAATGCTCTGAATAATAATGGATTGGTTATCTAAAACTTGTCATATAGATAACTGCATCTCATGTGTAACTACTGTGTTCGATCCTGTTTGCTCACCCCTCCGTGATAGATTCCAGACCCGGAATTTGAGGGTGTGACAGCATCAGCTCCTCGGTTTCTCTTCTCGCTATTCCACCAGGTAAGTGCCATTTGTTGAAGCATACTGGTGGCATAACGGACTTTGAGTGCCTCGGGACACTCACAATTGACAAAAGTGTTCTCTATGCTTTCGAACCACTCAAGAAGACTAGTGGCTCCTTCCTTGCCACTAAAACTAGTGGGCTTGCAAGAGCTAAAGTGCTTGAAAGTGCAAGTTTGGTTGTTACGGCCTTGGTTTGCACTATTTTCCCCTTGGTCGTTGCTGTTATTCGCGACGTTGGCGATCATAGTGCTGCTGAGTTCAGCCATCATATTCGGGATGACCGCAGCCATTTGCCGGGTAATCATGGCAGCGAGCTTACGGTCGGATCTTCTTCGGTTTCCGAGATGGCGAGACATACTGGAAAATACGAATTAGATTAGGAACGAGTAAAAGGACAATAAGGATAGACAGTTAAAGTAAGAATCATGAATTATACGGAATGTTTCCAGTCGGTAACGTATCACCATTTGAAAACGTTGACACGTCAAGGTAAGTTGACCCATTTACCTTAGAAACTAGTGTGACCATAGTTTATCACTCATCCCAGAAATCCCCACGTAAGCGTAACTAGTCCCGTAGGATTTATACGAAACGCTTACCTTAGCCCGAAGGCTTTTTGCCAGGAAATCCAGAATACAGGTGTTTATGTGTCACACAGTATTTCTTAGGTTCATGAAATCAAAACCTTGATGAGATTTATATAGATTAGACATAACGTCTAAAGATCCAAGTCATAAGCATAAGTATACGATTCCACGTGTCGTCGAGGATAAAATTAAGAGGTTTCATGTTCGGAGAGAGTCAAAGAGTCAAATATAAGTTTTGGGAGACATGTAGAAAAGTTTAGGCAATCCTATGCTAAGGCATCAAATTGCACATAAGGAGACATAGCATTATGTAGCATGCAAACCATATACTTTAAAAGATAGAAATATAATTCTATAAGGTTCATGCATATGCTATAGTCTAGGTTACCATTTCTAATAACCTAATTCCCTATAGTTATGGGCTCTGATACCAATCTGTCACACCCCAACCTTGACGGCGGAATCGTCGAGGTGTGAGGGATAAGATTGTTCACAGCCACATAACGCTATGTTTAAATGTAAATATTCAAATCAATAGTTTCAAAAGAAATTACAAACATAAGTCTTAAATACGCAATAAGTTCAAACATAAATCAAACATAACATATCATTTTATTTATTTAACTAGGTCCACGTCCTAATTTTATTGCAAGCTTCAAAAGACCACTTTAAACTTGGGGGTTACCTGAAACATGATAAAAATAAAGGTCAACTAAAAATAGTTGGTGAGTTTCCAAGGCTTTCATACATAATATGAAAAGATTTCAAGTAGCAATTCATGTCATAGGCTATAAGCTAGTAAGGTTATAGAACACATATCTTTACAATCAAACCTCGACTTGATTACAAGTATATAAGATTGGCTAAGTGTATTTGGTTCCCTAGTGCACAAGCATACGGCTCCTAGGAGTCGGCAGTTCATCGACTTTAGCACCAAATAGGCTTGTTAGTCCCAAAGATCTAAGACGTCGCCAGGCTAGCAATAGTTAATGATTGTAACAAACTATGTATCTCATATAATCACTTACATCACACAAATAACCATGACAAAATATAAAGATGAATTGCAAATGCTTTATAAGTCTCAAACGTTTATCAGTGTATGATGTATAAGTATCATGTTTCACCCCAAAATGGTGTGAAATAAAGTAAAAAGGGCAAGGAAAACTCACAAGGCAAATAAGTATAAGTATGACGACTAATAAGAATAATAATAGGCGTTGTTCCAACGTGAATCGTCATAAGTCACCTAAATACGTATATATATATTCACAAAGTTAAAATTTTGATAGTAAGATTGTTGATTAAAATGTGAACTAGGGTTTCAATAACGATTTTGGGGTTTTTATAAATAAGATTAAAATCATATATATTTTAATACAATGAAAGAAAATTTAATTAACCCTTTTATAAAAATTTGTGAAATTTATAAGGAATTAAATCCTTATAATGATTAAATTATAAAATGCAAATAAAATTTTATATTTAACATAATTAATCTATAATTAAAGATACGTAATAACTAATAATAATTTAGTGGTTTCAACTATTTAAAGTTTATTTTTATAGAAATAAACTAGTTATAACATTTGTTAATAATATTTTATATAAAAATTGTTAAGGTGTTTTAAAGAAATAATTTACAGAAAATAATTGGATAACTTTTAAAATAAACAAGGTTTATAAAACTGATTTTTAAAATTTTTAGAAATTTTATTTAATTTTTTAAAGCCTAAAAAGGCTTAAAAAATGATTGTAGGTGCCCGGGTTCGAACCCGGGACCTCGTGATAAGCAGGGTGATGCGTGAACCAGTGAACCAGGGCCGCGGCCTTGGTTTATGCTGGGTTCCTTTACTTTTAAACACACATTAAAAAGAAAACCCCAAATCACAAGAACCCTAACCCTAATCCAACCAAATAGATACCAAATTCGTATTTTTTAGTCGAATTAAACATGGGGCTTTTGTTCCCCATGTAAAACCGAACCGAAAGACTATCAGATCACCTATTATTTCAATGGAAATCGACGGTTTCAAGTTTGAATATGGTCGCGGCAGGGGAGGATTTGGTTCGGGGAGAAATCGACAATGGTAATCAAATTACTCTTGTATGAAGCTTCGTATGGTGACGAGGAATGAAAGCCCTCAATCAAATTCGATTAATGATGCTCGTACAATGGATTGGATTGAGTTGCAGGTCCACGACCGAAGAGGTGTTCGAGTGTGTAGTTTTTGTGCTTCTCAGGTGTAATTGAAGATTGTGAACGATTAGATATGGTCAGATGATGGTTTATACAAGATTAATTCAATTATTATTGCGGTTTGTGCGCGATAATGGAGGAATTGTTGGCCGAAAATCGGGGATGACAATGGGCGCAAAAACAGGGACGATGGGGGGTGGGGTTGGGTTTGAGAATTTACACTAATGGTCCCTGTGGTTTACACTTTTGTTATTTCATGCAGAAACCCCATTTTGAAGTTTCAAAGTTAAGGAAACACCTCCTAGACTTTTAATTCCAAGTTTAAACTTTTCTAAGTTCCATATTTTTTTTACAAATTATTATTATTAATAACAATGTTATTATTATTACTATTATTCTTAGTTATTATTATTTTTGTTATAATTTTATTGTTATTATTCCTATTATTAACATTATAATCATTATTATTATTCTTATTCTTATTCTTATTATTATTATTATTATTATTATCTATTATTAGTATTATTAGTATTATTATTAATTATCAAAAGCTTTATAATTGAATCCCCGTGATTGTATTTTAAACAACATTAATAGAAATTAATATGAAAATTACAAGATGTTACAATTGCGCCATTGATTGAGGTTGACGGAGGTTGTTGTAGGAAACAGTTAACGCCGATTGAATGATTTCGATCGTATTTCTGTTAGGGTAAATGGAGAGTGAGGATTGGCATAACTGTTGGTACCTTGTGGCTTTGCAAGCTTGTAGGATCAGATCTGAAGAAGATGATGAAGGTTAAAGGCAAAAACAATCCAAACACACGTGAAAGGCACGTGAAATCCACCGTACAAACTCTTTAATAAGAATAGTAATAACTAATTTACAAAGAAACTTCAAAATCTTCTTCCTTGGCCAACTCCAAACAACTCATAGATTCCATTAAGCTGGCTCCAAGTAGACTGTAGATGAGTCAATCCTCGGGTCAAACTGAAAAACAAACAAACAACCCATATATGTAATCTTGCATCATAAATATACAAAGTTACAACTCAAAATTAGAGTCTAACTTTATACATAAAAATTATACGTGTGAGCTTAAACGTCTAAGTTGTTCCATCCCAAGGCTTCCCTATTCGTTGTTAGTTTTCTTGGGTGTTTAATTAAAGGTATACACTAAGTCACTAATACACATTTTAACGCTAAATGAATACATAGATTTTTTATAATCATAGAGAAACCGAAAATTTTTAGTATGTTTGGAAACAACAAAGGTAGGAAATGGGTTAAGTGGCCATTGTGCCTTTAGAACATACTTTGTAGTGTGTATTTACTATATTATTTTAGTTAAATGACATACAATCGTTTTTATCTTTCCTTTTTCCATATGATACGCATCTACGTTTTTTCTTTTATATATTATAATGCACCATAAAAATTCAACAAATAGTTGATTATGATCGATAATAATTTGCCGTTCATAAGATTATTGATAATAATGTAAACTCATGTGATGTTAGTAACAAAGTACGAGTTTAAGGTTAATAGAGGCTAAACTGATGACAACAATATATTGTTGCTGGGTCGGATTTTATCACAGTGAGCTTTCAACCGATAGATTTTCCCTTGAATTAATGTTGGTAGGTTTATGCTACCCAACGTTATCGGTGATCGTGAAAGTATATAAACGCCTTTTGCCATTGGTTACTTCGGATGGTGGGATTCAATTACTTTCACCAAATTTCTTTTAACGGAAAATTTATTCTACTCCTATTTTTAAATTACATCAACTTATAGTTTGGTTGGAAGGAATGGAATGGAATGTAATTGAGAAACTAATATATTTTTCAAGTAAAATTATGTTTGAGTGGGTAATGAAATGTAAAACCCAAGAAATTGTTTCACCCCAAATTCTCTTGGTTGTGGGATTTCAAAATCCTTCCACCTAGAAAGGGAATTTGAAATCCCACAACCAAGGGAATTTGAGGTGAAACATTCCATTGGGTTTTACATTTCATTACCCACTTAAACATAATTTTACTTGAAAATTATACTAGTTTCTCAATTCAATTCCATTCCATTCCATTCCATTCCTTCCAACCAAACGCTTCCTTACACTATGCTTACGTTTGGACCCATGACATCCTCTTTAAAAGACAAAAACTCTACCAAATTAGCTAACACACATTGACATTTTCACTGAATTTTATTGTACAATTGTACATCTATGATCCATCAAACATCAAGCGATAATTACACACTTGCACCCCATTTTTATCAATCATCTCTGACGAGCGTGTCGACACCTGATTGGTGGAAGCCTACTCACCAAACCAAACAAACTAGACCGAGCCACGTACGTGCGGCACGCCTCCCCGCACGTGTCGACCACGTCCCGACAAAACACTCCCACCAATCCAACACCGGGTCAAGTCACGCCCGAATATCCACGTGGCACACCAATATAACCCACCACAATATCCACGTGGCACACCACACTTTGTTCCCTCTTTATCCATCGACAAACGACCCCTCCCCTCTCCATTACCATTCCCCCTTTTCTCCCTCTCGAGAGAAAAAAAAAATCGTCTAATTGTTGTTGTTCATGATGATATAGTTATTCAGGGTTTGTGAATTCGAATCGGATTAGTTAAAGTGATTTTGATAATTTGGAGGTCTTTTTTGTTGTGATTTGAACTTCTGATATAAGATGGCGACGCCATTGACGGAATTGCAACGCTGTGAGGTTGGTGGTGGTGGTGGTGTGGCGGTGATGGCGGCTTCCGGTGGTGGTACGGTGGGGCAGATCGATCAGTCTGGTGGTAATAAGAGTTTGAAGGATCAAAGTATACAAAGTTCGCCGATTCATATATTTTTGTATTTTCATAAAGCTATACGGTCGGAGCTCGATGCTTTACATCGGTCGGCTGTTGATTTTGCTACTAATGTTCATCTGGAAATTGAGCCCTTGCTTAAGCGGTATCACTTTCTTCGGTCGATTTATAAGCACCACTGCAATGCGGAAGACGAGGTGCGTGTATGAATTGTTACTAATTTGTTTGTTTTGAGTTTTGAAACCTAATTGCATTAGATTCTGGATTATTTTTGTGTTTATATTGATGGAATTCGTTAATATACAAAGCTAAACTGAGGAATTATAAGTTTATTTGCTCTTGTGTACAACTTATGTTACTTGACAATCAACTGCTGGTTGATAGTGAAAAAAAAAAGGTTCAAGGGTATAGCATGATGTATAATGCAATTATGGTGGTGTTTTAGTAAGCTAAATGATTGAATTGGCAAAGAATTGCATGGTTGTACAAAAGGGATGTGAATCTGTACATATTTGTGTTTGTGGTTGTGATTGTAAAAGTGGATTAGATTTGTTGCTTGTTACCGTTTGATACTGATGATGTTAAAATTATAGGATGGAGTTGGTGGTAGATAGAACTTGCTGAGAGTTTGTGAAGCTAAAAAAGTATTTATATTGAAACTTAATAAAACAAGAAATGGGATGGTACACTAGTGATAGAGCTAATGTTTGCAAACAATTGGTTACTGATCTTCAAAAATTTCGACAACTGAATTTTGATTTAATCGATGATCACTAGTAAGGGAGATTGGACATGTGACCGCATGGCATATTTATGCCTTTATGGTGTTCCTGATCATTTATTCTGTTTGCTTTAGGCAAAGAGCGAATGAAGAGTATTAGGTTCAGTTCATACCCATTAGTTTAAAGGAATTCATATTAGTTGGCAATCATAGTCCATAGATCTGAGTCAGAAATAATAATAGGAAGTGACTCGTATTTGTTGAAGATGATGCTTTAGGTTCAATTCTAAAAAGAACAATCACACTCAGAGCCAGCCTTATTATAGATTAAATGGAGAAAATCATTAAGATGGCCATGTCATTGGATGGGGATTAGTGGAGAGAGACCATACAAGCAAGTTGAGCTGTATGTGCTATGGTTTGGTACTTTGTTTTGTTAAAGTTTCCATCCACATGTGACCATCGTTTGTTAATCTTTTACCTGATCAATTATCTGAAAATTGCATGCAAAGTAACTTCATATTTCTGAATTATACTTGAGGCAATCTGCATGTGGTTAGTGGCGGAGGAGAGGATCACAATTCACACAAGAATATAACTGCATTGCTTATTTATGGGATTATGATATGGCTACTACTTTTGCATTGCAGGTTATTTTTCCTGCTCTTGATATCCGTGTCAAGAACGTAGCTCGAACTTATTCTCTCGAACACGAGGGTGAAAGTGTTATTTTTGATCAACTCTTTACATTACTGGATTCAGACATGCAAAACGAAGAAAGCTTTAGAAGAGAATTAGCATCCTGCACAGGTGCGCTTCAAACATCAATTAGTCAACATATGTCCAAGGAAGAGGAGCAGGTAATTCCTTTTTTAAACAACTTTTTAAGTTTTACCAGAATAATTTAGTAATCATTAATTATTTTTCATCAATTTGTAGGTCATACCCTTGCTTGTTGAAAAATTTTCGTTTGAAGAACAAGCTTCGTTAGTTTGGCAGTTTTTATGTAGCATTCCTGTAAACATGATGTCAGAGTTTCTTCCATGGCTTTCAGCATCTGTATCTTCGGATGAACGCGAAGAAATGCGTAGTTCCTTACGCAGAGTAATCCCAGAAGAAAAGCTTCTTCAACAGGTTGTTTTTACACTAAAGATTTTATATTAATACTTATCAGTTTAAAAAGATTTATTCACTCATTCCTGGCTGACAAATTATATATTGATATAATTGAAGATTATATTCACATGGATGGACGGTGTCAATATGGTCAATATGTTCAAGAAACGCAAAAACATAGAAGATGATGTCACATATCAGTGTTCTCCAATTTCTGAAGGAAATTGTGCATGTTCATCTTCCCGGTCCATAAAAGATTCACCTCTTGATCGCCCTGTTGATGAAATATTACACTGGCACAAGGCTATAAAAAAAGAATTAGTTGATATAGCTGAAGCTGCTAGAAGGATGCAGTTATCTGGAGAATTTTCAGATTTATCTGCATTTAATAGAAGGCTGCAATTTATTGCAGAAGTTTGCATATTCCATAGGTATTGCAGCATAACATAACATTCTTTCTTTGCATGTAACGTTTCTGATATTACATCTGAATTGGTACTATATTTTGCACACTTTGGGTGCAGTATTGCAGAAGATAAAGTTATATTCACTGCTGTTGATGCTGAGCTGTCATTCGCCAAGGAGCATGCAGAAGAAGAGAGTGAATTTGACAAAATTAGATGCCTGATTGAAAGTATTGAAAATGATGGAGCAAACTCATCTTCATCTGAGTTTTGTTCCAAATTGTGTTCACATGCTGATCATATCATGGCTATCATTGATAACCACTTCAAAAATGAGGAACTTCAGGTGAGCTGGCAAACAAAATTATATTATTTTAGCAGTATTTTGTAGTTATCATATGGCTATTAAGAATATGAATTACATTTATAGGTTCTCCCATTTGCACGCAAGCATTTTAGTCCCAAGAAACAACGAGAGCTTTTATACAAAAGCTTATGTGTGATGCCTTTAAGATTAATTGAGTGTGTGTTACCATGGTTAGTGAGATCACTCACTCAAGAAGAAGCAAAATCATTTCTGTATAACATGCATATGGCAGGTTTGTCTATCGTATTTTAATTTAATAACTTAGATTATATTAGTCATTAGTATGTTCTTTGTTTCTAATCAAATACGGTGTTTCTGTAATTCTGTTAGCCCCTGCTTCGGATACTGCACTTGTTACACTTTTTTCGGGTTGGGCTTGCAAAGGCCGGCCACGGGAAACATGTTTGTCTTCCAGTGCAAGTGGTTGCTGTCCTGCAAAAGATTTTCTAGAAGAAAATAACGGTTCGGTCCCACCATCTTGTCCCTGCAACCTGCCATCTAAACGGTCCCATTCAACTTCACGAAGCGAAAGCAACAGTTTTGGTACTCCTGGAACTCACTCTGTTCCAGCTAAACAATCCTGTTGTGTTCCTGGGCTGGGAATGAATAGTGACAAATTGGGAACAGGCCCCACAAAATCATTACGGTCATATTCTTTTGACCCATCTGCTCCTTCTTTAAGCTCTAGTCTTTTTAACTGGGAAACGGGTATAAGTTTAATCGATGAGGGAACAGGTCGACCAATTGATACAATCTTCAAATTTCATAAAGCAATTCGAAAAGATTTGGAGTTTCTAGACGTTGAATCTGGAAAATTAAGCGAGTCGGACGATAGCTTTTTACACCAGTTTAATGGTAGATTTCGTTTGTTATGGGGTTTATATAGGGCTCACAGTAACGCAGAAGATGATATTGTGTTTCCTGCATTAGAATCTAAAGAAACATTACATAATGTGAGTCACTCATATACCTTAGACCATAAACAAGAAGAAAAGCTTTTGAGGATATATCAACTTCACTTTTTGAACTTTGTGAACTTAATGACAAAAATAATTCCATTTCTTCCAAATGCAATGATGATTTAAGAAATTATGCTGAGTTGGTGACTAAGGTTCAAGGGATGTGCAAGTCAATCAGAGTGACCTTAGATCAGCATATTTTGCGTGAAGAGCTAGAGTTATGGCCTTTGTTTGATAGACATTTTTCTGTTGAGGAGCAAGATAAGCTCTTGGGCCGAATAATTGGTACTACCGGTGCTGAGGTGTTGCAATCAATGTTGCCATGGGTGACATCTGTACTTACGCAAGAAGAACAGAACAGAATGATGGACACATGGAAGCAAGCTACCAAAAACACAATGTTTACAGAGTGGCTTAATGAATGGTGGGAAGGATCTTCTCCTTCATCAGATGCATCACCTTCAGAATCAGATAAAAATATTTCACAAGGTTTACTATTATACTTTCTGCATTTGTATGGACTTTTTGGATGCTAATTGCATAAAGACCATCATATTTTTTTAAATTTGATTAAAAAACAATGACCTGGCAGCTGACATGTCCATAACTTGAAACTTTTTATGCTATTAGTCTTTGGCAGGGTCAACGTAGTTTCACGATGGCTCAAATAGTTTTTCCTTGATAGGTTCTAATGAAATTTATTTATTTTTTCAAATATATTACTTTTTTTTCTCATTTAGGATCTGAATCACATGAAGTCTTAAATTCAAATGATCATGCATTCAAGCCCGGGTGGAAAGATATATTTCGGATGAATCAAAATGAGCTTGAATCAGAAATAAGAAAAGTTTCTAGGGATCCAACTCTTGATCCCAGAGGGAAGGCTTACCTCCTTCAAAACCTTATGACCAGGTGTGTTTGATTTTCCCTTATCTTTAGAATTTTTTTATTTATATGGTAATCCCACTTATCTTAATTTGAAATATATAAATTATGCATTCTTGCCAGCTAATTTAATTAATTGTCAATGCAGTCGTTGGATAGCAGCCCAACAGAAATCACCTCAAGAAACAGATGGTGAAGATCTACATGGATGCGCCCCTTCTTTCCGCGATGCAGAGAAGCACATATTTGGTTGTGAACATTATAAACGCAACTGCAAGCTTCGTGCTGCTTGTTGTCAAAAGCTATTTACATGCAGGTTCTGTCATGATAATGTCAGTGACCACACAATGGACAGGTGACCATTCATTTCGACGGATTAATAATTAAATATATCTCTTTTAATCATTTTGTTTCAATTAAATAATAAATCCTTTTTATTTATTTATCATGTCAGGAAAGCTACAACTGAAATGATGTGTATGAACTGCTTTAAAGTTCAACATGTTGGACCAGTTTGCTTAACTCCATCTTGCAATGGGCTTTCAATGGCAAAATATTATTGTAGCTATTGCAAATTTTTTGATGATGAAAGGTAATTAAGTCACTGAATAGTTGAACTATCCTTCAAATCTATGATAATTAATATGCATCAAGATTTTCATAAATCATTTTATTTTCTTTTTTCTAAACTTTTTTGTACATTTTCAGGGAGGTTTATCATTGCCCGTTTTGCAATTTATGTCGGGTTGGAAAGGGGCTCGGAGTTGACTTTTTCCATTGTATGACCTGTAACTACTGTTTGGCGATGGACTTAAAGGATCATAAGTGTAGGGAGAAAGGTTTGGAAACAAACTGCCCTATTTGCTGTGATTTCTTATTTACATCCAGTGCATCTGTTAGATTACTTCCCTGTGGTCATTTTATGCACTCTGCATGCTTCCAGGTAACACGTTGTTACATTCTTTTTGTTATTTTTTCTTATATTTTTTGAAACAAATTTTGCTGAAGTAATGTTGTCTTTGCTTCTCGCAGGCGTACGCTTGCACACACTACATCTGTCCGATATGCAGCAAATCTATGGGAGATATGTCGGTAAGCAGTCACTTTTGTTTTATATTTTTTTTGCATTAGTTCACTTTTTTAAGAATATGTACGTATCTGCAGGTGTATTTTGGTATGCTTGATGCTTTAATGGCTTCTGAAGTGCTCCCCGACGACTATAGAAATCGCCGTCATGTAAAGTTTCTAATTTTAGCTCCCATTTAATACATTTAAAGTGTGTTTGGTTCAATGAATTTTTTAAAAGGAACTGGAATTGGACAAAGAAACCTGAATTGAAATGTAAGGGAATTGAAATCTATTAAAGGGACCGGGTGCATAAGTGCATTTAGGTAACAAAACAATCATTAATGATTGGAATGTGTCACCGCTGCCACCAGCTATTGGTTGCCTCACTGCACCCTGCCACCCCCATCGCACTGCTATCGTCTTGCTGCTGTTTCCCCCTCCATTGCCACCTAAGCACCGCCCACACCTTGGCGGCGAGTGGCAGTGGGGACATGGTGGCAGTGACGATGGGGTAACAGAGGCGAGTGGTCGGAGAATCCAATCTCTTTTGGTTGAATTGAATTAAAAATATTTATCCATTGAATTCCATAAAACAAACGCACACTTATTAACAATTCACTGACACTTAGGTATTAAATTGTTCAGGATATATTATGCAATGACTGTGATAAAAAGGGAAGTGCACCTTTTCACTGGCTTTACCACAAGTGTGGATCTTGTGGATCATACAACACCCGAGTAATCAAGGTTGACTCGATTTCCGATTGTTTAAACTAAAGGGTGAAATCATGTAACTACAGTAGAAGTGAGGGTGTAAATTGCAATATCTTATTATAGGCACCCATTGCATTTCTCCTGTTTCATATAAATTATAATTCACAAATGCAGAACAACATATGAACAAGTGAAGCCGCTAACTGGGATTTCATCGCATTATGTTAAGTGATTAAGGTTTATAATTTTTTTAACGGAAAACAGTAAAATATTTAAATTTTTGTTAAATATTACATAATCTGAAGTCTCAGATAAAAAATATATTAGAAAATTAAAAAAGAACTAGCATAAATTCACACAAAAAAAAGGTTCTTGTAAAATACTTCAATCACAATCTCCACTACCAAGAATTTAGATATGTACATGCTCGAAACAAATGATATATTTATCTGTCTAGTCTTTTTTGAACGGCAATTTATTTTATAATAATATATTGTTGTTTGAAAAGAAGCTCTCTCTCTCACCGGATCTGTCACCGGATCTGCTGGCTCTCTCTCTCCCTCTCACCGGATCTGTCTATCGCCCTCTCACCGACCACCGGCACTTCACCGTTGTTTGAAAAGAAGCTCTCTCTCTCCCTCTCACCGGATCTGTCATCGTCGATCTCCGACCACCGGCACTTCACCGCTCCCTCTCACCGGATCTGTCTATCGCCGATCGTCGATCTCCGACCACCGGCACTTCACCGTTGTTTCTCTCGGCTTTTGATTGGCGAGACAGACCTGCCATCTCCGACCACCGGCACTTCACCGTCGATCTCCGACCACCGGCGAGACAGACCTGCCATCGTGAAACTGGCACGAAATCTTTTGGTGAGCTCGTTCCATCTCTGGGTTTTTCATATATGCTTTAGTCTTCTGTCGTTTGTGCCTAATTGATTAGTTGTATAATTGTTAGTTGTTATAACTGGCTGGTTTGTGCCTAATTGACTAGTTGTTATAACTTGCTGATTAGTTGTATAATTGATTAGTTGTATATTTGCTGAGTAAGTTGTATATTGTTGGTTGACTTTGTGTGTTGATCATTTGTGGCTTGTTGTCTTCATTTCTGGTCAATCTTAGATCTGTTCTATAGATAGGTTTCATTGGCTTACTGTAAGGTCTTGATAACTGCGTGTGCCCATAGCTTGTGCCCCTAGCGTATGGTTGACCACGTATGACAAGTCCCTTTTGATTGTGCTTTACTTGTGCTAGGTTTCTTTCTAGTGTGTTGTCCGTGTTTTTATTTTTTGTGGTTTTAGTAGACTCTGTCTGGTATAATAGATAGTAGGAGCCATTATGTTGCCCCGAGATCATGTTCGGTGAGGAGAGGTGCGAAGACAGGCATAAGGTCTGTAGATTAAGAGTGGCATCGTGGAATGTAGGAACCTTAACTAGTAAATTACTAGAGTTAATTGATGTGCTGAAGAAACGTAGGGTCCACATAGCATGCCTGCAGGAGACTAGATGGCGAGGTGGGAGAGCAAAAGAGTGCAATAGTTATAAACTATGGTATTCAGGGTCTGATGGAACTAAAAACGGAGTAGGTTTTCTAGTTGCTAAGGAACTCCAAGATAATGTAGTGGAGGTGAGAAGATACAATGATAGAATTATGTTGTTAAGAATAGTAATAGGAGATGAGGTAGTGACGGTAGTTAGTGCTTATGCACCACATGTTGGACTAGGGGAAACGGAAAGAAAAACGTTCTGGGAGAGTTTAGACCACGTTATGGCCGACATACCTAGAGAAGAAAAGTTATACATAGGAGGAGATTTTAATGGACATATCGGATGGGATAATGAGCATTTCCAACTGGTGCATGGAGGATACGGGTATGGTCTTAGGAATGACGGCGCTGCTTGAATTTGCAGTAGCGCATGACTTAGGCATCATAAATTCGTTTTTTAAGAAAAGAGATTCGCATCTAATCACATTTAGCAGCGGCGGGAGACACACGCAGATAGACTATTTATTAACGAGGAGAGAAGATCATAGTTCGTGGAAAGACTGTAAAGCAATCCCGGGAGAGACGGTTGTGACGCAACACCATATGTTGGTGGCGGATATAGGAGTCAGGAGGCCAATTGCCCAACGGAACAGGAGAGTTACACCCAAGATCAGATGGGGTCAGCTCAAAGACGAAAAGATTACCATTTTTAGAGATAAAGTCATACCAATGAACCAAAATGGGCCACAGGAAGACGCAAACCAAAAGTGGGAGGTTATGGCAACTAGGCTCATCCAAGCAGCTAAAGAAACGCTTGGAATTACAACAAAAAGGACAGTTGGTCATAAGGAATCATGGTGGTGGAACGAAAATGTACAGGAGAAGATACGTATCAAATAACAAAGTTTTAGAGAGCTCATAAGATGTAACAGTGAGGAAGAACACGCAGAGCTAAAACAAAAGTACAGGGAGGCTAAGAGACAAGCGAAAAAAGCGGTGTCAGAGGCAAAGAACGCGGCATACGAAAAGATGTATAAGCGACTAGAGACGAAAGAAGGAGAGCATGACATGTTTAAGATAGCCAAGGCAAGAGAAAGAAGCAGACATGACCTGAGAATGGTTAAGTTCATAAAGACGGCGGATGGAAAGGTTTTGGTGAAGGAGAAAAATATCAAGGAGAGATGGAAAACTTACTTCGATAATTTATTTAACAAAAGCAACCCAAATCAACAAATTGAGATGGATAGAACAACCCAAACAACGTAACAAAACCTATGCTATTGTAGAAGCATCACAGTAGATGGAAAACTTACTTCGGTTACTTTATCAAATATTTCTTTTTTGATCGCACAAATCAGAACATCGTTTAGATAATCCTCATCTATTCGATTGCGTATGACAGAATTGACAACATTATTAAATTAATAAAAACAAGTTTGATTTAAATATTGATGGCTTTCTTTTACAACTACTTGCTTGCCTTTCTTTTCTTTCAGTTAGATATTAAATAAATAAATATGACACGGGGCATGCATCATACTTTGATTTATAGTCAATTTAGCGTGACAGAACCCACAAAATTATTAAATTAGTAAAACAAGTTCGAACACCTAATTAACATTTTCTATGACGGTGACTATGTTGGTTTTGACCTCGTAAATAAAAGTCACCTAATTTTTAACATCATGATAGGCCCACTCTTTTCGATTTCGAAATTGTCATTAGTTTCATCAGGGTTAATATTATCATCATACTTATCATACTTATAATAAATTCATGGAACAATTGCATATATACCCTTACAAATATACCTTAAATGCATATATACCCAAGCTAAAAATATAATAGCATATATACCCAATATAATTTTATGACAATTTTGCCCCTAGGTTAAAAAGAAAAAGGAGAAAAAAGAAAAAGGAGAAAAAAAAAACAATAAAACCATCACCCCTTCATCTTCAACCTCCACATTCCATCCTCCCCATTCCATCCTCGTCGACTGCTTGAGGCCGGCTCCTCCTTCGTCGTAGCCGTCGCCTCCAACATCGGTTCCATCTACATCGGCTCCTCCTTCGTCGACTGCTTGAGGCCGGCCTCATCCAAATCCTACTGCACCGCCTCCCGTCGGTTCCATCTCTACATCGGTTCCATCTCCACCGCCACCGCCGCCGCCGCCTCCCGTCCCGCCTCCTCCTGCACTCTCCACCGCCTCCCGCCTGCTCCTCCTTCCAGGTTCCACCGCCTCCCGCCTGCTCCTCCTTCCATGTTTCACATCGGCTCCTCCTTTTTGATGATTTGTGTTTGTGATTTTTGACCTCTCGACGCTGCAAGAGAACCAAAATTCAAGGGTTTACACACGTAATCTTTCTTCTCTCTTCATCAATTCAATTCAATTCAATTAGGGTTTCTATTCTGCAACACTCTTACGCATTAATCATGTTAGCATTCATGCCCTAATTGTCGTAATCTTTACATTTGTACTCCCCTTGTTTCTTCAAAATCCAAGATGAAGAAAATGTTTGATTGAATATTCATGTTTTTATCCGTCCGATTCTGTGTTAGTTTGAATTATGAGGTTGATAAGAAGAGTTTGGGGAATTTGAACATTAAACTGACCAACTGTTAGTTTGTTCTGCATCAAGTGTTTAGCATAAGTGAGTCTAGTTATTTGTTCTTTTTCTGTGCTTCAAACTATCATGAAATGTATGTTGTATGGAGTTTCAACTTTGGATATGAGTATAGACGTGCCAGTTGTGTGAAGACAGTAGACACATACTTATTTCCCCTGTGAATGATCCTATTAGACTTGTGCCTCTTCAGTGTATTATAGTTTCTTTTTGTTCTTATGGCGTTTTAGACTTGTGTCTATGCTAATTTTAGGTTAATCGTGCTATGGGTTGGTAGATTTGTATCATAGGCGTGGATGTCAAGACTCTCTTTTGATTTGTGTTTGTGTTTGCTAGTTTGGTGCTGAATGAAGGGCTGTACATGTTCATTCTTGTGTTTGCTAGCAGATTCCATTTTGAATGTGTGTGATGATTAAAATGTTTGTTTGTGGGAGTAAATGGAAATTGGAGTATTTGACATCTAGTTTGTATCAAAATATTGCAAGTCTATGCTGGAAATTGAATGTATGTAATGGTTTACTTTGATTTTGATTTGTGTTTGTGATTTTGATTTGTGTTTGATTGTTCAGGTTTTGATTATGGTTCAATCACCTACAATAGAGCCAAATGTTGTTGAAAGACCATCAAAGCATAAGATAAAACTAAAATACGGAGGCTACTGTTATGTCAAATCTTGCAAAAATTCGGGCGTTGTGGCGAGTACGGACACCATAAAAAAACTTGCAAAAATTCGGCGTCTGAGGATCTTTGAATATTTTGGTTATTGTTATGTCAAATCTTTGAATATTTAGTTATTGTTGGTATTTGGATTAAAAAGTTGGTATTTGATTTTGGTTTTTGGTTATTGTTATGTCAAATCTTTGAATATTTTTTGGTGATAATGTATGGATTAAATACGAGTCACTTGAATGATGACGTATAAAAACATCTTGCACTTTAATAAGATTAAGGGGAACTTTGAGTTATAAAGTATAAATTGAAGAACTATATTGACACTTTAAAAAGAATAAGGGGAATTTTGTAAATTATGAAGTTTTAATAAGAATAAGGGTAAATTAGTCATTACATAAAGTATTTTTAATGAAAATGGGTATATTTGAAATTATTAAGTTTTGAAAGGGGATATATGCATTTAAAATTTTTGATTGGGTATATATGCCATTAATCATTTTTAGAGGGGGAAATATGCTTTTCACCCTAAATTCATCACTAAATTTCACCTCACAAAAACTTTCTTGCATAAACCTTCTTTACAAAATTTTCCACAAATCATGTTATGTTTCTTACTTCAAGTTTTTATTTTAGTTTAATAATTTTTGAGTGACAAGTGTGAAGTTTGATTTTCTTAACTACCTCATTCACCACCAACATTCTAAGGATTTTTATATGATATCAATCATCTCAAACATGATTTAACCCTTTAAACCTTATGATCACAAATCCTTATTTTTATATTGTCGATTTAAATTAAAAACGACAGAGTTTAAATAATTTTGTTTACATTATTGATTATATATTTATAATTTTTAACCCGTGTAATATACGTGCTAATAAGCTAGTATTGTATAAAAATACAACTAAATGTTGTAGTTTTTAATTTTTACATATCGGCCACTAAATTTTTTTACTTTGTATAACGGCCACTAGTTTATACTATAGAAAACTAATGTATTTTTTCTTTGTTTTGTGTAGAAAAGTCTGCGATTTTAACTTTATTATAATAAAATCTCCAAACTCTTAAAATACTCAACAAGTGAGATTAACAATAAACGTTGGTTACCAACATAATCATCATGGAAGACCACTTTCTAATTAACGTGAATGTTATGTAGATTTAAGATTTTTTTTTCGTTGATATGAAACGCTACCTCATAAATAGTATAACTGTATTAATTTAAAATGTAAAAAGTCTTTCTAAGAAAGATGAAACCAGACGATAATTTTAGAATAGAAACCTCACTTTATCAATTTGGTTAAGGGTGATATTTCATTAATATAAATTACAGACTTTAATATATTAAAGTTAAGTCTAGAATATTTTTGTATAAAGTAAAAAATATACCAGATCTCTGTTCATGCAAAGTAAGGTATTTGGTTATATTTTGGTACAAAATAAGAAAATATATCAACTTCTTTTTCATGGAAAATTAGGTTATTTGTTGTCCTTTTCTCAAACCGTAGCATCTTTTTTGGGGATTGATTAAATCAAAGTCTTGTATTTACCAATCGCTACAGTTATTCTTTTAAAATATATTCGTTTGCGATATTATTCCTTTTAGTGATTGTTAAAATATATAATTAGAGAAATTCAATAAATAATGGTAGATATCTAAGTAATTTTAATGTTTCTTTGAAGAAGTGGTGTAAACCATTATTAAAAATCAAGTTTTATATGTTTAAGAAAAACTTACAAATGCTAACACTGCCTAAAGTTCGAAGCTAGCTTATTCGTAGGTTAGTTAACCCTAATTAAGTTAAGGAGGCATATTATGTTAGGGAGATCTAAGACCAAATCTTTAAAAGACACTTTAGATTTATTGTGTGTCGGGTCAAAGTCTATTATTTAAATAGAAGAATTTGGCGGATATACATATTGAAGATCTTTAACATTTTTAAAACGATAAACTCACACACTCTATAAACCTACTCTTAAAATTGTTTATCCTGGGACTAGAACTTTTAATCATTTAAGAATAAAGACATTTGCTACACACTATGATATTGTGAAATTAGGAACCATTAATTTGGTGAAGAACATCTTTAACACAAGATTTTATGAACTATGAACACAAAAGCTCTTTTAAGAAATATAAATATGTTAAGAACTTTGAAAACCACATAATACACTTGTATCTTTGTTTTAAGTGTGATATAAAAGATAGATGCATACGGTCTATCCCACTATCCCACTAAAATCATTAGTTCACTACGTACAAATGTTTTATACTCCTACAGCTTTTAACATATTATTAATCTTGAAATTATATTGTTCGAAAAACACTAGTAAAACCCCAACTTGTGGCCAAGACTGCCATATTGCCAAGCCTGTTTTTTTTTTTTTTTAATTTCCATGAATTTTAGTTTATCTATATAGCAAAGAAAGTAATATATAAACAAAATCTACTTTGTCGCAATGGGGTTTTCCGTAATGCCGCAATATGTTAAAACAAGGGTAAAGGTTCGTATTCCCCTCACTAATATTTGTTTTTTCTTCTCTTTTTTAATTCATTTTTTTGTTTTAGTTTTTTATTACAGACTTTTACTTATTCCATCTATTTTTGATAATGCACTTTTAAATATTTTCCTATATTTAAGATAACAATTTTAATTTTTATTTTTAAATTCGCTTAGTCTTATTCTAACATAATTTAATAAAAGTGTATGCCAGTTATTGAGTGTTATGAATAACGATGAGCGGCCAACCAACGGCTACCGTGCTACTGGTTTAGATTTTTTATTTTAATTTTATTAATTGATGTTTATGTTCCATCTTTTTTTTTTATAATGTACTTCAAAATATCGGTTATTTTTCCAATATTTAAGATAACAAACCTTAATTTTTTTTTATTATTAAATTCGCTTTCATCTTATTTTAACATAACTTAGTAAAAGGGGGTGTTGATTATTAAGAGTTATGAGTAATGACGAGGAGCCAACCAACGCATGCCACACTGTTGGCTTAGGATTTCTTTATTTTTTATTTATTTGTATCAATTTTGGTTTATGTTAAGCACGGAATGATGAAAAGCTTTCAACAGATGTAAGGATGGTTTAGTTGGTTATTTCTTCTGACTAGCGGTGCTTATCAAATCTAATAAGAAATTATTTGAATTTGAAAATTTTATGGTCCTCTCTGGAATTTGATTTGGTTCGACTTAGGGGTACTTGATTTAGCGCACGGAACGAAATCGAAGCTTAAACACGTTGATTCTGCGAATACCCGTGATGATCTTCACCCAAACCCTCAAATTCGACACCAAGAGTCACTAATTTGAAAATACAAACTTTAATTTCAGAATTGATCAAGTGTCTTTCCACATTACATCAACATAACTTAAATAAGCAACCAAAATTTGAACGGCTTAAAACAAACAATCATGGGCCAAACAAAAGCCCAAAACAAACTCGAAAAACTAGAAAAAAAACATAAAAGTGACAAAGAAACCCATTTAGAGGCCTTATTCTGGAAAAATAACAAGATAACCCGCCTACGGACGGTTACCATAACGTATCCGTCGTTTCCACGATCGTTTTGAGTGGTTGCACGTCAGAAACGGAGACTCATAGCCCAGGTTAGGCCCATTTTCATGCAGCGCGGTTTTAGGCCTCCAAAACATTAAGGCCCGGTATTCAACAGTTGGGCCCGCATCAGTACTACTAACCGATCCGGATGTTCAGATGAATATGAATAAACCAAGTTAAACTAAATAATCCAAATAATTTTGCCAAATTTTGGTTCTTGTTTATTTTTTCCTAATTTTTGGTTTCTAAAATTTTACTAGTTTAGAATTGCACTCTCAAAAGTAAAGGTTCAAGTTCTTCATTAAGCAACCCGATAGGTGCAACCCGGCCCAGTTACTCGATTGGAAGAAAGAAACCATCAGGATGTTACATCGATGTGTCATCATAACTCTAAAGTTGTCATTCTAACTAGTAGGAATGAATTGCATTGCTTTTTGTGATGGCCAACAACCCTCACGCAATCATAAACGCTACTATATAAATAAAAATGTCGAGGTAACACTTCACATATCAGTTTCATTTCATCTACTTTTGAGTTTAATTTTCACGCTCGGAGTGGTCACATGATGAACTTTCTTCATGTGACGAGTCCTAGGTGGTTTGTTTTACAGTATCAGTTCCATTTTTGGAAAACATTTGTTACTCTTGCAGCTGATTGATTACTCTAGGATTAAGCACCATTGAGGAAGATTATTGGTACTTTACCCTGACTGGATTTTCCTCAACAGATATGATTTTTGAAGTCATATTACTTATTTTAACGGATTATTTAAATTTACTTCTTAGTTTTTGTTTGTATCTATACCATGAATTTATCTGTCTTTATTTCTTGTGTATAAATATAAAATCTTAATGAGCCATCTTATCTTTCAGTGTGACTATAAATATTAAGATGCAATATAAGTTTTCCTAACAATATTAGACAGAATAACACATCCAACATGACCCATCGTGCGAGCTTTTCAAATGTGATATCCTTACACGTAGACAAT
This sequence comes from Flaveria linearis, assembly GCA_024085815.1. Classification (NCBI taxonomy): domain Eukaryota; kingdom Viridiplantae; phylum Streptophyta; class Magnoliopsida; order Asterales; family Asteraceae; genus Flaveria; species Flaveria linearis. Next base: position 6,099,962 of record CM044005.1, on the reverse strand, counting down.
ATTGAACCTGTTAAATATTAGGGTTTAAGACTCAAGAACATATCATCATCCAAAACTTTATGCCAAAGATCGACTAATGTATAATATACTTAATTTGTTTATGTTCCCTTGTGGGATATTTATCATAGCTCCAATAAAATGGAATCTAACGTACATCAATTAATCCATTGGCTTATTTTATAATATTCATTTCTAATAATCTACGAACCTATAACTTTTGATGATTCGACTTTGCTTTCCATTGTGCCATTCTTAACTAAATGTCGTACACCTTAAATTAATGTGATAGCATGAAAAATAGATCTAAACCACTAGTTTATTTTTCAATCTTAAAGTCTAAATTCAATTCAAATAAATAAATAAAAAAGTATAAAAATAAAACCAAAATTACACATATGAAGCTACATAAGTATAAATATATATAATTACAGCATGCATGCCTACACATATGTAGTTATCATATGTAGGTATTGGGTTTTAGTTGTAAATACATCTTATATATATTACACAAACTAGGGGATCGACCACATATGAAGATAACCACATATGAAGATAACCACATATATGTCGTTTACCATCTCCCACTCGATGATATTTCCTAATCATTGTGATACAATATAATGATACAATTCTAGTTCTCGTTTCCTTATTGTCTTAGGACCACCAAGGGAAATAGGTCGGTGTGTCATTTATAAACTTCGATAATCCCACGAGTTTGTAAATATAGAGTGTCACATCTAGAATCTATTCATTCTAAGGTTAATAAGAAGTTGAGAGCAAATGAGAAGTAATTTGGTGGTTACGGACCACATCGACCTAAAAGTTACTTTACTACTAATGACTTCTTAACTAAAATCACCAATATTTCATTTATTTGATAGAATATAATACTTATGTTAAATATAAATAATTGATCAAATGATTTAAGCAGCTAAATTTTATTCTTGTTCTTTAGTGTTTTGTAAGAACTCTTTCCTCACTATCTACATGTGTGTATATAATAATTACTATAACGAGACAAATATTCCATATCTAATATTAGGTAAATACCATATCAACATGTACACATGACAATATGGAATTGATTGGTTTCAGATGACATTCAATGAATAAAAGTTAAAGTATATATTAGCGTTTTGTTGATTGTATATTTATATATTAGATACCCATTTAATTGTTGTACGTGTTAAAATTCTAGAGCCCTATAAGAAGGGCAGTTGAGAAAGTTTCCTCTACGAGTCCGACCAAATTCATTTAGCCCTTGAAAGTTGGTATGGTGGTCCAACGTTTCATAAGCTCCACAAGACCCATAAATTATTAGACTTTGTTTTTATTTATTTATTTTATATATGAGTTTATGATTAATATTTAATTTAAATAAGCAAATCAATTTTAAGTAATGCAATCCAAGAATGAAGCACAATTAACGTACCAGCATATAATTTTAGAATTTAACGTAAAAAAATAATAATATATCTATTAATGCCAAAAGCTTTAGTTAGGTTAAAACCACAACATTTATATTCTGTAAAGAAACCTAATTTATGTATGTCTCATCAACTCATGAAGCCAATGTTGTTTGCACTTTGCACTTTGTGCCATTATCAATCAATATTAAATTTTATATATGATTTAAACTAGTTATTGACTAATAATCAAACATGAAGAAGTTTATCTAATAATACAAGATTACAAAGTTATGAAACCAAAAAAATATATTCTTTCAAAAGATTTAAAGATTTTTTTGATCTTAAAAGTACATGATCGATTTGACAATTCTTTGTTTTCTCGAGTCATTACTTTGTTTATATCCACAAGACTCGTCGTTAATTTGTCAATCAACGACACCATATATTCACCGAACATGACATTTATAAGTTTCCTTTGCTTTAACTTCACTCCTCATAATGATGGATCTCATCATTTGTCCCATGCATGTTCATAAATTTACATATTTTGCATAATATAAATAATTAAATCCTCAGAAATGGTTGTACTTAGTTCGTGAAGAACATTATCTTTGTTCAAGTTTTGAGGTCATAGTTCGATAGTTCAACTACCATGCATCAATAACATGCATCACATTCTTGAACCCTCTCATTCTTCTTGTTCTTCTAGTTCTTTAACTACATGCATGACCAAAAGAAGATTACCACCATGCAAGACCCACATGCCAAAAATATTGGCAATTCATTCCTTTGTCATGTTAATTTCCCACAATCCTAAAGAAATATAACATAACTAGAAATAGCTACGCCGTCGTATTTTGTTTAAGCATAGAGATCATGCATGAATAGAATCCGATGTAGGGAATATGTATCTCTAGTAAATGTTCCAAGTAATATGAAATAAATGTAGGGAAATTCAATTAAAAAATGGTATAATTAAAAAGTGATGTAAAACACTTTCAGATTGAAATTATTCAGTAATTTATACAAGTAAATCAATCGGATACAACCAAGATCATGTACAAATATGATATGATATATTGATTGTGTGATTTTTCAAACCAAAGATATGTGACTTGATGAAGATGAAAGTATCTTCCATGATCAAGGCTAGAATTGCTTCGAAACTGATTTCGGGCTGGTATCATTTTTCAATTTAAAATACAATTAAAATGGTGCAAATTTAATCTGCATTTCACTTGCAAAATTTTGAAAAAGTCAACTTTTAATTCATTCTTAATGGAACAAATTTTATCAAATATAATCAATATTACCAAAAGCGAAATCATAGAAGTAATCTAACTCCTTAGGTGCAATATATCTCTATGGTAATTATATGGTCATATTGTATCTGCTTTTGCCTTTATGTCATGCTTCAATCTCATAGATTGATGCTAACTAGATATTTTGCCGCGCGCGTTGCAGCGCGTTTTCCATTTAATGAATCCGGGCATGTTTGATGATCATTGCGTATTTTTCGTTTGATAAATCTGAGCATGTTTGATGATCATTGCAGTTAAACTAACCGTTGTTAGATGATCATGTTTGCAAATAAGCTAATCAATGACACATAGTCATAGTGTACTTTTCAAAATACATAATCACAACCCAAAACACATATTATCATGACATAATAGGGAAAATTAAAGAACACATCTAATCCAGTATAGGTATGATTTTTAAAATAACTGACACCAAATACACCTAAATAAATACCCAGAGCAACTCCAATGTATTTGGGGCTATTACTTGTGTAATACTAAATGCAATGTAATACAAGATATGAATTAAACTAAAATATAGATCTTTGAGTATAGGTAAAAGTGTTAATTTTCCTTCCTCTCTGTGAAAGAAAAGATAAAATATACTTTTATTCTCTCCTAAATTTCTCATGTTTAAACTCAAAGACATAATGTGAATACTTATACACAATCTAGATTTCCAACTAAATATTTCAAACAGTAAAAGTGAAATTAAGTACTTTCAAATCATATCTAAAATAGAAATAGTTTCATATAAGTAAAATTAAGCACAAATCTTAAGCTTTATGGAAATGCCATTAACTCATATAACCCATGGACATTGTCGCTTGTTCTTTAAAGGAATTGTCTTGATATGCCTCCGAATGAATCGATGCCCGTACCTCCACTTCCTAAGAACATAATCAAGAAATTAAAAAAGAACATATTAATTGTATAAGAGATCAACTTTAGGAACAAAAGTCAGCCTTTGTTGCTTTCAATTGATCAAAACTGATAAAGACCAAGATAACACCACGCTCAAGTAAAGTTACAAACCCTCGTCTTCATGATCTTCTACCTAGATAAACAAAAAGGATTTAATGATGTTTTGTTAGGCATACTGATAAATAATATTTTTTAATACATCTTTCAGTAATCTCACAGGGTACAATAAATCACAATGTATGTTTTTTCTGTTGCATTTGCTCCCTAAGGTATCATACAAGTTTCAAAGCTCCAATTTACATAGCTTCCATACCCAATGTGTGCATTGTCATAATGTCATTCTATTTAAAAGCTGAGATACATCATGATTATATTTTTAAAAGACTTGATCAAAGTGATGAACATAAATTGTCTGTAAGTATTAAAATTATGACTGTATTTGGTCAAACATAACCTGATCTTTTCAAATAGAATTAACTTGAAATGTCAGATGAAAAGCGCTATCAATAAAAATGCAAGTAGAAAATCTTCACTAAACGCATGTCTCTCATAAGAAACTACTTGTAAAAAAAAGAAAAGAAAAGAATATTATAGAAATATAACCCAAACACTTGATAAGTTGTAAGCAGGTGAATGAATCAAAATGTTTGTAATCACCGTGCATGTTTTTGAAACATCAAATAAAATTCATCTGTTACTTCCCTTCATATCCACACATCAGGCCAGAATCAAGTAAAACTGACTTGCAACCAAAACATGTAAGGCCCCGTTCCCGGAAAGACTCACAGTTGGTTAATCATAACATAAAATCACTTTATAAACAACATATTGCAGTGGAATTAAATAAACATTCACTTAAAACTTGGAAATCATATTGTACTCATACATTTGTCTTTAAACAGGAATAACACATGGTGGATGGTCTTAAATTATAATAAATATTTCATAGACAGGAATGCCATCCATTGCTCGCCAAGTAGCTCGCTTGTGCCATCCTCAGCATCAGCATTTACCTGTCCGCTATTATGCATAAAAGTCAGCTTGCTGAGTGAGTTCTAGTTTTATATAAATAAGAAAATATAAGCTTTATCCTTCATATAATGACCACGCATACATCATACTATATAACATTTCTTGCATCATATTAAGCATGTTCATTATCTTTCATTCTTTCATTATCTTTCACTTCATCATAAATGAGGTTGCACAAAGCAAGAGCTCCATGTTGATCGACAACGAATGTCGATCCCCGTCGGTACACATCATCATAGTAGCTAACCCCCAACAGTTGATCCACACTGCAAGGCACATAGCCCGCTCATGAATACGGATCCATCATCATACATCAGACTCACCTAAGTGAAGTCTATTATAGTGCTTGCAAGACTTTTCATCACCAAACGGGCCCGGGGTAACATTCGTTAAGTTCCACTTTTCATTAATATTATCTTCCACTTAATATATAATACGTAACTTATTTAGTACACAACATACCAAGTACTAGTCAACATAACCCGTAACCAACCCTCCGCGGGACAGCGGGGGTTCGGGGGCGGCAGCCCCTGACAGCGGGGTCCTAGGGGCAGCAGCCCTAATAGGGTCCAAGGGGCGACGCCCCTGGCTGGGGCCGGGCTGCCAGGTCAGCGCGCAAAAATTTTATTTTAAGGTCTTTATATAGCATATTTTGTTATAAAAAAATTTATTTTTCTTGTTAAAACCGCTTGAAATCCTTACCATAAAAAACTTCTGTTAATGTTTATTATTAATACAATCACGAGAATTCATTTGTAAAACTTTAATAATAATAATAATAATAATAATAATAATATAATAATAATAATAATAATAATAATAATAATAAATAATGTTGATGATAATAATACTAATCATAAATAAAAACAACATAAGTTTTATTATTGAAAAACTTGAAATTCACTTGTTTTAACCTAGAATAATAACAATTCAAAACCTCAGGGATCAAACTGTAATTTAATTTAAACTCAAACATGAGTTTTAGGAGGAATTGAACAAATCCAAGACCACAGGGACTAAAGGTGTAAATTCCTTAAACACCCCCACCTTCTTTCCACCCACCTTCGACCCCCATTCCCTTCCACGATTTTCGGCCGCTTTACACCACGATCGATCACATTAACTTCTATTTTAATCAAATTAAATGAACCTGAACGATTGTATATCTGTCCCTAATCGATCCCCAGTTTCAATTGCATTTGAAATCACGCGAAATCACCTCTCCTACACCACCTCGGTCGCGGACCAGCAACCTATTCGAAGGCTCTGTTTCGAGCTTTCTAACTTGGAAATTATAGAGGGCTTTTCATCATTGAAGCCATTAGAAACTTCCTGTGCAATGAATTTTTTTATCATCAACAATTGCACCAGGAATTAACACTCACCAAGCTGCGACTGTTCTTCGATGGGATCATTTTCAATTCGAGCATTATTCTGGTAAATACACACCCACACACACTCGATTTCATGTGGGGAACAAAAGCCCCATGAATGTTTCTTTTATCAGAATGAATTGGATGGTCAATTGAGTCGATTTGGGATTAGGGTTCATGTTGAAAATTGGGGGTTTCTGTTAAATTGGTTTTAACAATTAAAAACCAAGGGTTAAACGCGGCTGAGGCCATTGGTACATTGGTAAGATGCAAGACCACTACACAGAAGGTCCTGGGTTCGAACCCGGGGAGCCTCACACATTTTTTTAGTTGTTTTTGGCCTTTAGTTTAAATACTAAAAATTTCTAAAAATTATAAAAGGTCATTTTATAAACTATGATCATTTTAAATCATTAGAATAATTTTTTCTGTAAATTATTACTTAAAAAGAAACACTTTTATATTTTCTTAAATATAAAGAAAAGAGAGATATATAAATAGTTTAATTTTATAAAAAGGTAGACTTTAGATAATATTTTGTAAAACCAATTTAACAGAAACCCCCAATTTTCAACATGAACCGCTTAAAATCCTTACCATGAAAACCTTATGTTTACTATGCATAATAGCCTCAAAAACATAGAAAAACGTTTAAATAAGGGGATCTAGAACTCACCTGGATAATATGAGTAACTTCTAAACTAAGCACTCTAGACTAGGATCACACTACACAACCTGCAAATAAGTTCACACTCAAAAAGGTCATTTTGTGTAGTTTCGCTCCCCAGTTTCGCTGGCAGTTTCGCTGGCAGTTTCGCTGCCAGTTTCGTTGCCAGTTTCGCTGCATGAGTACACAGTTTCACTGATCGGGGGAACAGTTTCGCTGGTTGAATAAAAATAATGAACCAGCCCGTTTTTAACCCAAAATCTTAACTTTTTACGTCCAAATCCTTGGTTTACCATCCATGAAACCATATCTAACCTTTTTACACGTTTTCATACGTAAAAATTTGACCTTTATGTGTTTCTTTGAAACTTTTCAAAACCCAAAACCCTAACATCCGGGTTTGATCTACAGAAGGGTTTAGAGGTCGATTCTTACCTGGATTTGTTGTTCCTTTCTTGAGATTTCATGCACAAACACCCAGATCTTCAATCCCTTGACCTTAGAAGCTCCAAATATTAAGTTTTCTTCACTTTCTCTCTCTACTTTCTCTCTCTGTGGATTTTGGGAGCTAGGGCTGAAATGAAGGAGATGGAGGCTGCTTTGGGTGGGTTAAGGGCTGATTATGGGCCTTAATCACTAGGCTCTTGCCCATAAACCCAATTTAGCCCATAACCCTTTTCCTTCTTTTATTAAATACCCATTAATTAAGCCCATTATCCTTAATGACTCGTTTTGACTTTTCGGGGTGTTACAAACAAAACCAAAGGTCACAAGAAAATACAAATTTAGCAAGAGAATCGAGAGGAAACGGTGAAGATCAAATTTATAGGAGAAAGTTTACCCTTTTCACGTCGGAAATGGCCTGAGGGGACCGAAAGACAGATCGGCGACCTAAGAACTGTCACTGCATGTTCACTCCGCCAAACTTGTAGAACTACCATTGATCCCCTTAGGCATCAACCACCCTCATACCAATATCTTCATATGAGAGATGAGAAAGTGTTCAGGGTGTTGTGGCCTCTGCAACTCGTTATTAGCTAAACACGTGGCCCATGCATTACTTATTTGTACTGAATGCATTGAGAGGTGTGGAGGTCGGTGGCACTGTAGCCACCGACATATAGTGCCACCGACATAAAAGATTAATATAGACTATAATATGTTAATCTTGATAAATCTTAATTTATTAATTTGGAGTTTATTTTTGGTTAAGATAATATTTAAAATATTTTATTATTTGCTTGAGTTGGTTTAGTATAAATAAATGAGTAAGGTATTGTAATATCTTGGTTTAAGTTTTAATTTGAGTTTATAATATCGAAATAGTCATGAGAGTTCTACAAATCTTCGTGTTCATTGTCAATTTTGATTTAATTGATTCCAACAAAATTAAGATCAGTTGTATGCCTTACATATCAAATTTTCATTTTTGTTTCACGTACTAACATACCTTCAGCTTACAAAATTCAAACATGCTTGATATTAAGCTATGGAATTTAGACAATGACTATCACTGAGTAATAACTTATTTAAACACATAAAGAGGTATCTTTATGTATAGATGGTGTTTTATTGATACCGGAAATACAAACATATTAGAGGTCTTTTGAATCAAAATAGGTGTTTGTGGTTTGTTTGTAAGACTATTAGACTAATCATACAAGTACTGGTGTTATGAAATATTATCAATTTTTTAAAAGGTAAAAACAAGACTCATCATGGCACCTGGTACAAAAGGGTAACTAGGGTGTACGCCTACGCCTACTTTAATGCTCGTAGTCGATGGATTAAATTAGAGTGGTTTGAGTATAACTGATTACATGACCCGACCGGTATCATATCTAGCTGTAGGTGTTTATAATAACTTGCAAAAAAAGATGGGTCTACTCAAGTCTAATGCTCATTTTAAGTGGGTTGAGCTTTCTTACCCTTCTAAGGACTTGAAATTGCATCATTCCCATAATGCTCGTGGCTTTAAAATTACATGTTATTGACAAATATTCCTACATAACTTTAGTTGAACATTTACGTTGTTAAGTTGTTCATATATTCTTAATTAGCTTCTACTAAGCTGAAAATCTCGCCTTAATAATTTATTAACTCATGTTAACAAAAAATTACAATACATGTGCGAATCAGATATCCACAACAAATTCTCTAAATCTTGTATGAAATAAACATGCATTTTAAGATATTAAATTTTGATGCATGAAGATAATATACCACACATCATTGAAAATAATTTAACCAGTTTCCAGTGTTGATATTTTAAAGAAAGAGATGACATTTTAATATCTTATTATCCAAAATGTTAAGTTCCACACTTCCACTTGACATAATTACCTTATGAAAAAACCAATGGACATGAATAGTCATGAATAGTAAATGGTCATGAATAGTAAACTCTGTTTTTTTTAATTTTGGTCACATAAATTGGTTTTGTTTTCCCTTTATAAAGGTGTTTCTTTTATATTTTGCCATATTCGCATTTCTTCTTTACACAGAGAGAGAGAGAGCAGTCGAGCTTCAGAGAGAAAGGGACTTAGCTCGCGAGGTACCGGTGGCGATAGCTTTCGGCTTCCGGTCCGTTTACCCCTCGTCCCTGCCAACGGCCGGAGGTTTAGTGATGTTATGCATGTTGTCGGTTGTGCGCCGATCGTTTACCCCTTCCTCTTTTTCGGTGGCCAAATGTTCAGTGGTGGTGTGCAGGTCAGTTACGGCCCCTATCGTCGTCGGTCGTCTTCTCAACTTGAGTGCCTTGGTGGTGCCGGGGCCACCGACGCCTTATTGGCGTCCGGTTACCTCTGATTTTACCTTTGATTCTCTTTCGGCAACAACTTTTCTTTTCTTTCAATGATGTTTCACCTTTGTGCTTCAGTGAAGATGGTTATTGGGTTTTTGGTCTTTGTGATCGGTGGGTTTGAGCCTTTGTTGACACCGGTTATCATCTGCTATGTTCTTTCTTCCTTTCCATTCTCTGCTTCAACTGCGAATTTGGATCCGCTGTGCAGGTATGTTTTTTATGTTTCCGTTTCTGATTTGTTGGGTTCTGCATGTGCTTATGTTGCCTTCGTTTAGCTTCCAGTGTGTATTGGTTCGGTTGCGATTTTCTTCCTTTTCTTCATCGTTGTTGATTATGCAATCTGTTATGTACATTTGTTAATGACATGTATCATAGTAAGTATATATGTGGTTTATTGTACTATCTGATGAACCTTCATGACACTTTTCTTTGTGAGATTTTGTTTCATAATGTGGATTTTCTTTTGTATCATCTGCCTCACGACCTAATTATCAAAGAACATAAGTGTCATGCCTATCTCTTTTAGCTTTTCTTATGCAATCATGATATGAGGTGTGATGACTATATGAGTTTTAGATTTTATAAAAGTTGAAATAAAAAACTAAAATGAAACAATTAATACATTTTTTCAGGTTTGAAGATTAAATTTATGTTTTAGTCCGAGTAAAAACAGACTTTATGTTATCATGTAAGACTATTTTTCTCCTCTGATTTTAATAGTTTATGATAGTTGGAGTTTCTCAAGATTTAGTACACCTAAATATTTGTTGCTATTGTTTGATGTTGGATTTTTTATTTGTTTAGGCCAGTAAAGACCTGTTGTGTTAAGGTGTTTGTGTGTATGTTAATAGTCTTTGTTGGGTGCTCGAACAATGGCTATATATGTGTTAAAAATAGGTTTATGTCTGAGTAACGTTGGCCTATTAATCGTCGTTTTCTTTGTCAGATGTTTGAAGGGTTTCAGGCTAATTGTTTACATGTTCGTGTGTTCGTTGTATACATATATGCTTTGTTATCCATATGCTCTTTTGTGTTTTCTTATGAAATGTATTCAACCAGTACGTATTTTGTTTGTCAAGCTTTGTTTGTTTCTTTGTTGCGTTATAAAGTGCATAGGTGTGTGATTGTTTGATGTCTTACATCGAAACCAGGTTTTACTTTTCAGTTTGCTTGACTTTTAGTCGTGTGCGTACCACTACTACATTGCTTCTAATATTTTGCGTTGTTTTTCTAGCAGTCATGACAAAAGTGTAGTTGTCTGAACATTGTCTTCTCAAACTACGTATCATCATCTAATTCATCTTTTGAGGCGCCATCTCAGATGTGTTGTGCCAGTCTTCCCATCGAACGGAATGTAGCAGCCATTGCGCAACAGGTAGCAAAGTTAAGACAAACTTTTACTCAGAAGCCATGTCTTATAAACATGTCGTACGCAACACGTACAATACGCAACAAAAAAAAACCATTATACGTCTCGAATAAATTAAACCTACGTAATAAGAACCAGTAGGGCATACGTCTTGAATAAATTAAACCTACGGAAAAAGGAATTTGATGAATAGTTGTGTTTGATGAACAGTTGTGTTTTGTATCCATCACCACCGTTCGTTTTGTTCCTCCCAATCTGAGCCATTCGTTTTGTTCCTCATGCCACCCTTCTGTATATATCGACACTTGGCGTTTCCTTACCGCCGTCATCATCCCCCCTGCACCACCACTGTCTTCGGTTACACCGCCGGCCCACGGCGGCGGATCGCACCACCAACTGTTGTTGTTTGTTTCAGGTAAGTGTTATGCTGGTGTTGATGCCTCGGTCACTTGCATGTTTGTTTCGCCGGTTGTGACTGTCATGATGGTGGTGGTTGTGGAGGCTGTTGCCACTCTGTCTCCCCTTTGTGGTTGAGATGGGGCAGGTAGCGGTCTTCTGCCCATTGACAGTGTTCATGGTGGTCGCGCGAGCACCTTTGTTGCTCCATCTCTTTATGTCTTTTCGATGCCCTTTTAGGGTTTTCGGGTTGTGAATGTGGTGGTGACGGTAACGATGGCTCTGTTGCTTCTCCGCCTTGGGTTGGGGTGGGGCGGTCGCCGTTGGCTATGCCGAGATCCCATCAGGCTCTCTGTCTCTCTGTCGCCCTGCAGGTGGCGATGGTTGCGTGTGGCGATTGTTTCGGGTTTTGATTTGGGGCTTTTGCCTATGGTGGCGGCTGTTCGCGAATCTTTGGTTGGTTTCATCGTTACCGTTGATGTTTGCATTTGCCGTGGTAGTCATGGGGTTGCTAGGACCGTCCAGTGGTCACTGGGGTTTCCGGTTGTGTCCGATGGTGCTCCGGTGAGGCCCTAAAAGCTTAGCCATGGCAGCAGTGCTTTTGCACTCCGGTAATGTGTTTTCTTCCTGATACACAACATGCAACAACTCTTTGCTCCTGATGTTTAAAAAAAACCAATGATTATCAGGATTTGCTTTGGTTGTTTGTTTGATGCGATTTGCCCTTGGTTCCATGTTGCCTTCAATGCGTATTTCTAATGGGTTGTGATGAGTTTATGAGTCTGAATAGAAATTGATTGAGGACATTTGTTAGTCATCGAAGGGTTGAGGGATGGCAGGTTGTTACCTGCAACCCGCCTTTCAGTCGTGGTGTAATTACCTCTGTTGTCACTCTGAGCCCGACATTAGAATGGAAACAACATCTATTCGAGTCTTTGTATTGTTGGTTTTGTTTGTGTATTGTACATTTATAGCATGGCTAGGTTCGTCTTTGTTTGTGAAAATTCATACAAATTGGCGTGTTGATTGATACTTTAGGGTTGTTCTTCAGGTTTAGTTTGATTTTGGTTTTTAATAGATTTGGGTGTGAAGGAGATATCTTCTGCTAACGATGGTAGAACTGCAAATTAAACTTTTGCAAGAAGATAGTTTTGTTTTGTTTGGGCCTCTGTTTGGAATAACCTGTTTATGTATTTGCAAAAAGATGATGTGGTGGATTGTGGTAGGTTTTGAAACGATTGATAGGCGATGACGATGAAATAAAACATGGCCATTGTTATGGCGTGGCAGATGCATTATTTGCAGCCACAATGCGCCATTGTTTCTGAGCCTTAAATTATAGTATTTTGATCACCTAACCATCATGTTCGAACTCTGCCGCGAAACGCGGGTCGAAAAACAACCTAACGCGGATCTGTGAAAAAGGAGGAAACTAAATTCGCGTAACGCGTGAACTGGTCAAACAAGGTTTATCACACGCACAACGCGCGTGTTGGATTTTAACTAGTTGAGAATAATTAAGTAGCTTCTTGGTTTCGACCAAACACAAATTAAACTTTAACATACAAGAATGATACAATAAATATCATTAGTCAAAACCTACACAACTTATCAAGATACTTTAAAAGCATCACATAACATATGCATCAATCAAGGCTTGATGTTTGCCAAATCTACACTTACTTTTCTTATATCACTAACATCTCTAACAATCACCTCTCTCATCACCACCACCCTATAAATACCACCACACAACAACCAACTCCCACTACACACACAATATGACAGAACATGATCATTACTATCAATCAAAACCAACAAACACCACCACCACGACGACGACGACAACAAGATTAAAACTCTTCGGATTTAACGTGCTTGACGATGAACAACCACAAGCCTCCAAGCCGCCGGCGGTCATCTCCGCCGACGGCCGGAGATACGAGTGTCAATACTGCCACCGTGAGTTTTCAAACTCACAGGCTCTTGGGGGCCACCAGAATGCTCATAAGAAAGAACGACAGCAGCTGAAGCGAGCTCAAATTCAAGCTAGCCGAAACGCCTACATTCGGGCTCCGATCGGCTCCGCCTTCGCTCCGCCGCATCGCCTCCTCGTGCACGGCGGCCGGATGATACTTCCGGCAACCGGGTTTGCATCTCCGTCGTGGGTTTTTGTTCCTCGTGCTGTTTCTCCGTTTCAGGTGCTACCGGCTTCCGGTGGCGTTAGGGAGTCGGCGGCTCATCAGCCGGATATGCGAGCCGGTCGTGGGTTGACTGATGGGGAGGTTGACTTGCATTTAAGGCTTTAGCCGAGCCGTGGCTCGGTAAATTTTGAGGTTTCATTGGCTTGGATATAATCTTGTAAATCGGTTTATTGATTTCTTTAAAATATTGAGGAATTTGATTAGCGTTAAACTTGAGTTGGATTTAATAGATTGAGATAAGCTGATTTTTGCAATAGATACGCATCGATACCAATAGACTATAAATCCTTTATGAGATAAGCATATATAAATATATTTAAAATTATTATGGATAAAATAACATATAAATAATAAACAGGTGCCAGACTTGAGCATGAAAAACTATTGACAAGCAAGACTAGAATTTTAAAACAAATTAAGCTCAAAACAAGATGAGCTTTGGCTCAAGGCTTTGCTTAAAAAGTTATATAATAAATTTGGGTGTTATCATTATCGAGCCGGTGGTCTCTTTGAAAGCGGTCTCTATGTCTTTCAAGATAGAGAAAAAACTGGTCACCACCTACACCTTCCAGACCCTACTTTTACAGGGACATACCGAGTATGTTTGTTTGTTTGTTTGTTTGTTTATAATAAATTTTAAAAAATAAACTTTTATCACTAGGTTTATGGTTAACAACATGTTTACGATTCCTTTTCCAAAGATTATCACTTTTAAAACATAAAAGTTAAAGATTAATTGTTTAACCTTAACCTACCAGCCACCTTTTAAACAACCCAACAAGAATACTACATAGATGTTGTTCTTATTGAATTACTACTTATCACCCACCTTTTAGACAAAAATTTCATGTGCTACAAATTTTACTTTATTCGTTTCAAGTAAACATGAGTCGTTTTCTTTTTGACATGAAACCTTAAGGATAAACGACATCGAAAAACCTATATAACATCTTTCACAAGAAGCAAATTCAAAACCTATATGTTTTGAAAACCATTAGTATAGCCTTATTCAGTATATATTAAAGCTACATATTTAATTCGAATGACAAAATATGAGAAATTACGTAGAATGACTATTTATACATACTTAGATGGTAAAAACTAAGAGATATTATGTAGAATCAAGTGAGCCCCAAACTGAGGTGGTAGAGTGAACACAGGGAACGGAGAATGTTTGTACGAAGGTGAAAGCTCAAACGAGAAGCGTCGCAGAACCATCGCTGTGGCGGTTTTGGCTTCCGTCATCGCGAGGTTTTGCCCGATGCAAACACGAGGCCCGTTCGAAAACGGGAAGAAGGGGTTCGAACCTTTACCCTTAGTTGCATTCGCAATCCCTTCTGAAAATCTTTCAGGTTTAAACTCGTTCACATCATCTCCCCATATTTCACGGTCATGATGAACATGCATCATTGCTAACGATAACTGCACGCCCGATGGTATCGTCATGTTTCCGAGCTTCGTGTCCTTGTGAGTAGTTCGTGTTATCCTCACCACGGGCGTGTATAACCTAAGAACCTCGTTTAGTATCATTGTTAGAATCTTGAGGCTTTTTAGACCTTCAAAATCAAGCTCTTTGTCACCAAATACTTGACGAATCTCTTCTCGGGCTCGGGTTTGCCATTCTTGGTGCATACTTAAACAAACCATCGTCCACACAATCAAATTCGAGGTTGTTTCGGAGCCAGCTATGTAGAATAATTTGCATTCTTCGATCACATCTTCCATACTCATTCCAACTCCATGTTCTTCAATCTCTTTTGAATTCGATTCTAGCAAGATTCCAAGTAAATCATCACATTTACCTTCTCCCGTCTCGATTTCTTTCTTTCGTTTGTTGATTATGCCCATTAGGACAGATCGAATCTCATTAATGTTCTCGCGAAACTTGTTGTTTGCTCGAGTAGGTATAAACCTGAATTGCAAAACAAATCAACTCTACATCTATAATTAAATACAGGGTAAGGATGCATAAATCGGACCCAAATTGGTCTGACATCCCAAGGCCCATGTATGCTGCATGATTCTTCTGCATCAGGTTTGTCTTTTATTTATTGTTAAATACATGTAATACAATTAAGGTTACTAGATCTTTCATTTGTCATTGTTATTAGTTATTACCTACTTCCAGGAATGTGAAGTATGAAAAGCATTTGGAATATAAGATCTATTTGTTCCTTTTGAATTCGGAATATCTTCCCCCCTTCTTCATACGAGCTACCGAAAGCTGATCGTGAAATCACATCGCCGGCTAGATTGTCGATATATGGCCAAACGTCGACTTCGGTGGAACTTGCTTCGCTGGTTAGGAGCTCCCATTTGTGGATCATGTCACTACAACTTGAGCTGATACCCGAGAACATGATCTATAAACATATCAACACATGATGGTTTTAGATGTGGATAGATCAAGATAATAGGAAATGTTATGTAGCATTAATACTTTCATTACAATTAATATTACCGGCTCACAAATAGCACATAGATTTGTTTTGTTCGATAAATGGGGACTTTTTAGGAAGTCATTCATCCTTGGAATTCCTTAACTAAACACATTTAACTTAGAGTACGCATTGATAATATAAAAGATCAGGCGTTTCTAGTGAACCCAATGGCTATGTAGTTTTGATAAGTTTATGTTGAATTTTTATAAAACAAATCAACTTAGTTATACTATATTAAATGAGTGAAATATATAGTACATTCCAATATAATTTTTATAGTAATAGTATGTTGTAAGTCATGAATTGATTTCGGTTAGTTGTTCTAAGCTAAAAAAATGTACATAGTCAAATGAAAAGTGCAATAATATAAAACACATGATAGCAAAACAATTGATAAAACATGTAAAATCATAAGCATAATTATTTTATAATTTCCCAGTTAAGAATATGTATGTAAAATATAGTAATTTCTTTTTATATTTGATAAATTTCTACACTTACACTATATTTGCTATAAATTTATCATACTATCATGTATATAAAGGACAATGAATGTGAGAAATTACTTATACTTTATGCATATATCTTATGCATAGGTATCTATTTGTTCGATTCGGTTAATGTTCGGTTATGAGACACCTTAACCATAGCCATAACCAATTTATCGGTTAGTCAAAAAAACCTTTACCATAACCGTCGGTTAACTTCGGTTATGAGTTAATTCAGTTTGTTGTCGGTTCAGTTATCGGTTAATTGCGGTTTTGGGTTAAGGTTTGCTCCACCCTTACATATTACTATACTACTTATTTTCAAACTAAATTGGTGAGTTTTATAAGTTTATTAACAACTGGAAATAACAAAACTAATAGTTGACTAGTTGAGTTGGGTGTAATTGTGTAAACCGGCTAGGTCAGGCCCAATATGAAGGTATCCTTTCGGAACATATAACCCAATTGTTAATTTGTTAGCCCCAACATTTTGGCAGTACACTAACCACCAATATTATAATAAGAAGCCTAATACAAAATTCTTAAATTTTTTAAGAAAAGATTGTATTTCTATAAAAAAAAAGTTGAACTAAAAAAGTTGCTTTAAATTTAATATAGCTTTACTTGATACAACCTCCAGTGAAAGGGTTGTTTGGGACATAATATAATACTTTTATCGAAACCTAATGCGACATTTTCAATATATAATGCAACATATTATTATAATGATATTAACTTTATTTGCTGTAATGTGGTGTCCTTAAGAGAATATGTCCCCATAAGGACACAAATCTGAAGTGTTGTATTCTTTCGTTCTCTTTATAAATAAATTTTAAGTTTGTTAGATTCTGTCATTTTCTTTAAAAAAATGTGAAGGTATCTCTAAACGGACCTTGAGATTTTGAAGATTAAAAGCGGGATTGATGATTTTACGATGCTTGGCCCATTTGTGACCCTCTATTACAAAAAGTCCGCGGATGATGCTATCTCGAAATGGCTCGGGGTGTGGCTTCTGAAACTCATCTGACCTTAATAATACCTCTTTTATCAACTCTGGATCCTTGATATGCATCCTTGGTTTTGTCCCCAACCACACGAATGATTTTTCACCTGTTTAATTGGCTCAGAGTTTGTACATAAACCCATTTTTAAAGTGATTGTTCCTTGATAAAGCTACTTAACCAAATTGTAAACAACTAATCAGGGGCGTTTTTTTTTTCGCAAAATCAACTTTAAGCACAAAGCTATAAATACCATAACATAGTGCATACAAGATAATCAAATGTAAAGATAGAAACGAAAGTTTTTTTTACTTACAGTTCTCTATTTAAATTTAGTTTTGTATACAACTAAAACTTGTTATTCAAATCATATCACTTTAAGAAATACTAATTATATAAGTTATTTTTAATAAAATAAAATAAGAGTTGCTTACAGTTCTCTACTTAAAATTAGTTTTGTATACAACTAAAACTTGTTATTCAAATCATATCACTTTAAGAAATAGTAATTATGTAATTAAACTAATTATATAAGTTTTAGAAGGGAATATATGTAATTAAAATTTTAATTTGGGTATATATGTAATTAACTAAGTTTTATAGTTTAATAGAAATAAGAGTAATATACTAATAATATAAGTAATTCTAATATATATTAAAAACTTTGGTCGGTGGCTACAGTGCCACCGTACCAACATCTTCTTCTTCTTCATTTTTTCCTTAATACCAAGAGATACTGATCACCATTCTGATCCTACATCTCCCTCTCTCTACCGACCGTCGGCCACATCTTCATCCATTGACACATTAGCACCACTGCTCCAGTACGACATCGTTGTAGGCGATTGGACAATGGATTAGGGTTAATCCCGATGTCAAAAGCGATAGACAACAAAATCCCTTCGCACCTTCAATTCATGTCTCCATGTAGCAGCCACCGTCTTCGATTTAAACATGTGAGTGTGGTTTTTGGTCTCCTTCAACTTAGGGTTGATCGAGATTAGGGTTGTAGGCGAAAGTGTTACAATTCATTCCCTGTTTTATTCTTAAATTCTAATATATATTAAAAACTTTGGTCGGTGGCTACAGTGCCACCGTACCAACATCTTCTTCTTCTTCATTTTTTCCTTAATACCAAGAGATACTGATCACCATTCTGATCCTACATCTCCCTCTCTCTACCGACCGTCGGCCACATCTTCATCCATTGACACATTAGCACCACTGCTCCAGTACGACATCGTTGTAGGCGATTGGACAATGGATTAGGGTTAATCCTGATGTCAAAAGCGATAGACAACAAAATCCCTTCGCACCTTCAATTCATGTCTCCATGTAGCAGCCACCGTCTTCGATTTAAACATGTGAGTGTGGTTTTTGGTCTCCTTCAACTTAGGGTTGATCGAGATTAGGGTTGTAGGCGAAAGTATATATTGTTACAATTCATTCCCTGTTTTATTCTTAAATTCTAATATATATTAAAAACTTTGGTCGGTGGCTACAGTGCCACCGTACCAACATCTTCTTCTTCTTCATTTTTTCCTTAATACCAAGAGATACTGATCACCATTCTGATCCTACATCTCCCTCTCTCTACCGACCGTCGGCCACATCTTCATCCATTGACACATTAGCACCACTGCTCCAGTACGACATCGTTGTAGGCGATTGGACAATGGATTAGGGTTAATCCCGATGTCAAAAGCGATAGACAACAAAATCCCTTTGCACCTTCAATTCATGTCTCCATGTAGCAGCCACCGTCTTCGATTTAAACATGTGAGTGTGGTTTTTGGTCTCCTTCAACTTAGGGTTGATCGAGATTAGGGTTGTAGGCGAAAGTATATATTGTTACAATTCATTCCCTGTTTTATTCTTAAATTCTAATATATATTAAAAACTTTGGTCGGTGGCTACAGTGCCACCGTACCAACATCTTCTTCTTCTTCATTTTTTCCTTAATACCAAGAGATACTGATCACCATTCTGATCCTACATCTCCCTCTCTCTACCGACCGTCGGCCACATCTTCATCCATTGACACATTAGCACCACTGCTCCAGTACGACATCGTTGTAGGCGATTGGACAATGGATTAGGGTTAATCCCGATGTCAAAAGCGATAGACAACAAAATCCCTTCGCACCTTCAATTCATGTCTCCATGTAGCAGCCACCGTCTTCGATTTAAACATGTGAGTGTGGTTTTTGGTCTCCTTCAACTTAGGGTTGATCGAGATTAGGGTTGTAGGCGAAAGTATATATTGTTACAATTCATTCCCTGTTTTATTCTTAAAGAACATGGTTTCAGCTACTATTCATTCCATGTTTGATTTCTAAATTTCTTGGTTTCTACTATAAGGGAGCATCTGGAAAGCCATTAAAGCATAATCCGCCAAGCGCATGATCTCATTATCGTCTTCTCTCCGTTAGGCATAAGCAAAAAACCTAAAGTATATTGCCATTGCAATCCCAGTCATGAAGATCTACAGTATGCAAAACCCATGTTTATTTCATTCTGAATTGGGTTACTTTTTGATTGATTGGTGGTGGTAGACTGCCGAAGCGGCGTCGATCCAATTAAGGCGGTGGTTAAAGAATCAAGCAATGTTCGGCTGCTTTGCCCAAGGAAGACACAATTTTATGCTTCTTGAATTATTCAAGTGTAAGTTGCACCTCTGGTCTCGCTGATGTCTATAGGTGTCTTCAATATTTTAGAATTTCTTTTCTCTCTTTTCTAAACTCGTATAATGTTTCTTAAGGTTTTTAATGGCACTTGGAGGAGATCTTACTACTGAAGTAGATACATACAAACAATAACAATGATGTTGTTGCCTAAATGAACAAATGTGAATATACGAAGGTATCAATTTGTGAATATACTATGTTAAAATCAAAAGAGGTAGAAGGTTTGAAGCTTATTAATTATCTTAGCACAAGGGATATCTTTCAGCAGTAGCCACTGTTTTTCATTGTTTGGTTAGCACATTCATCCTATTTGAATGGACTTTTAAGATTTGAAACATAAAATATTATAGATTTAATAGATTGAGTCAATTGAGAAGAAGAATTTAGAGTCAAGATTTTTTTTATTTGAATCAATTAAGAAGAAGAATTTAGATGAATTGGATCTGCTTTAACATTTATATTTTTTTATCTTGGTAAGCTTTAGTGTTAAGATTTATTTTTATAGCAGGAAATGTTTTGAAATTATATTGGAAATATAGAATAGCATGACAAACGAAGAACGGTGGCTGTGACCTTTTGCGAAAATTAAATACAAAATAATCTTTTGTCCATAGGTCATACTTTGATATATGATTCTTTGTTTCAGCTGACTGACTCTACTTGTAAGATTAGAAACTATGATGTGGTTTTTATAAAGCTATATTGACTTTGGTGTTTTGTTTATATGTTTTTTCTTCACAAAATGTACTTCTTAACAAATAGTTGCACATTGTCAATCTTTTCATATTCTTATTTTGAAAGCGTGTAATTTTCCTAATGAATTGTGTTGTTGTTAGATATTGAATGTTGTAGAAATGTTGTTCCAATTTTTTATTTTCTTCTCCTCTGCAGTAAGCTTCAAAGTGGGGTCTTCAACAAGATAATTAATTATTAAGCTTAAAAGTTTCCTCACATTCACATCCCCAAATTAAAAGTCTTGCATAGAGGTGATTAACTTTTATTTTTAGAGTTAAAATCGCTAGAGATTGAATCGAGCCATTAATGTTTACGAGTACTTTAGGTACAAGACTATAGGTTAAATTTGGTTTCTTTATAAAGCCTATGTAGAAAACAAAATGGAGAATGATGGCTTCAATATTCAAACCCATGTATAATGAAAATAGACCACAAAAATAAAAATGAAGAAAAGTTAAAAAGTTATCAAACAAAAGATGTACAGTTTGATTTATTAGGTATTTAGAAATCAAAGAATTGAATTTTGAATCATTTTCTTCTGTTGAAATTTAATTGATTAAGGTTAAAGAAACCAAGTCCATATAGCCACAAAAAGGAGGACGATGGCTTCAATTTTCAAACTCTTTTTTTTAACCAACAAGAGTTTTACTTTACACATTTGCAGGTTTCTAGGAAGTTTCTTTTGATTTCATGGATGAAACCTTCCATCTTCACAGTCTTACTTCATCATTCTGGTGTTGCCTACATCCTTGGCTACAAAATGTTGTGTTCCTCTACCCATCAAGATTTTTCTTTTAAATGATTTCAGCTAAAACGTTACTCTTTCGTCAATACGCAGATCACAATCCCGTAAAAACACCAAACTCAAAAAGGACCCGCGGCAACGCGCGGTTCCAATTTCTAGTTTTTAATAAAAGTAATAAAATGGGTAAATATATAATATTTATGTTTAATAAATCAAATATACGTAATCAAACTTTTAGTTTGAGTATATATGTAATTATCTAAGTTTTAAAAGGGAATATATGTAATTAAACTTTTACTTTGGGTATATATGTAATTAACTAAGTTTTACAAGTGAATATGTAATTAAAAATTTAAGTTGGGTATTTATGCAATTAATTAAGTTTATAGGGGTATATATACCCAAAAAGGAAAAAGAAAATTGAATAATACCGTATTTGGAGACGATATGATGATCGAAGGGGAGAGCATATGAAGTGATATCATGGGTGAGTGATATGGCCTTTGATTTACCTTCTTTCACCTTTGTTGCAAACTCTATCATGTCACCTATTAGAAGCTTGTATGAATTACCTTTATACCCTTCATCTCTAAGCCACTTCTCGAGTTTCTTTGGCTTCAACCATACCCAATTTAGTAATTTCCATCCCCACCTCAAGAACACAACTACAACAATGGCCATTGCAACTTTACCCATTGTTTCCATCTTTTTTTTTTTCTCTAGAAAAAAGTAAAGAGGATAATAAGTTGTTTTTTCGAATGGGAAAAGAAGACAATAAATAAGAAGAATTTAAGACAAGCAAGAAGAATTTAATAACCATTGACTTAATAGCATCCATAAATTGACGATTCAATAACGTGGTCGACACTTCTATATATTATTTTATAGTAAAAAAAGCACAATTCGGGTTGCAAATTATTACACGACACGAAAAGATAACACGAAAACACGATCCGACTCTAACATAAAATTTAGAGGGTTTGGGTTTAGTATGAATAGTTTTGGGTCAGTTGAGGGTTGAACCCACATCGACCCAATTAACCCATTTATCATTTATTTTAATATTTATATATGTTTTATGTCATACATTAAAACTTTTTAGGTGTTTTATTTCAAATATTAAAACTAATTTCAAAACTGAAATAAGATTTTAAAATCTAAATTTAATTGTTTTATATTCATTAGTACTTTTACTCTAAAATAGTAATTTTAAAGTATTAATATGTGAAAAATAAAAAGAATTGAAAAAACGGGTTAAAAGGGTCGTGTTCATGTTAACCCGTAAATTTTCATGTCTTGTTCGGGTTGACAAGTCTGATATGATTTTCGGGTTCGGCTCGTGTTTGGGGTTCGCGTAAAATTTTCATGTTCGTGTGGGTTGGACCCACCATTTTACAAACACGACCCGTTTAACATATCTAGTTTAGATTTAAGAGTAGATCGATTGTTATGTTAGTTTGCTACTTAAAAAAATACGACAAGTAAATATACATCCACCTGATCTTATGTAGCCAACAATTGATAATATTAGAAAAAGAATGTACTTAACTCATCCATGAGTAATTAAATCTGGGGCCGTGTCCTACTGACTTACCGCTACGTCTGGACGGGTCGTGCTTCCGGATTCGAGTATCCAGTTATGTGTGGGTTATTTTGTACACTACGTCTACAGACACAATCATACTCATACTCACGTGAATATACAAGATGCGCTTAATTAAATTCCTAATGTATATATGTTGTTCTTATCGAATTACTACTTATCATCCACATAAATTTTGTATTTATTAACCAATAAGGACCATACTATTTAAAATTAAATGAGATAATCATATGTTAGTGTTCATGCTAGATAAAATTTTATACTATAGTCATGAAGTACTCATATGTTCACGAGTATTTAAAAACGAGTTTGAAATTATACTCTTAAACACGTACTAGACAAAAATTTTATGTACACGAGCTTTTGAGTTTTGTCATGAAACCCCAATATACATCTTTCACAAAAGCATATATGAAACCTATATGTTTTGAAAATCATCACTATAACCTTATTAGATATATTAAAGCTACTTATATAACAGAATAATAAAATTACGAGAAATTACGTAGAATTACTGTTTATACATATTGAAATGTAAAAAATTAAAAGATATCATGTAGAATCAAGTGAGCCCCAAACTGAGGCGGTAGAGTGAACACTGGAAACGGAGAATGTTTGTAAGATGGTGAAAGCTCAAACGAGAAGCGTCGCAGAATCATCGCCATGGCGGTTTTGGCTTCCGTCATCGCGAGGTTTTGCCCGATGCAAACACGAGGCCCGTTCGAAAACGGGAAGAACGGGCTCGAACCTTTGCCCTTAGTTGCATTCGCAATCCCTTCTGAAAATCTTTCAGGTTTAAACTCGTTCACATCATCTCCCCATATCTCACGGTCATGATGAACATGTGCCATCGCTAGCGATAACTGCACGCCTGAGGGTATCATCATGTTTCCGAGCCTTGTGTCCTTGTGAGTCTCGCGTGTTATCATGATCACCGGTGGGTATAGCCTAAGAACCTCGTGTAGTATCATTGTTAAATTCTTGAGGCTTTTTAGACCTTCAAAATCAAGCTCTTTGTCACCGAATACTTGACGAATCTCCTCTCGGGCTCGGGTTTGCCATTCTTGGTGCATACTCAAACAAACCATTGTCCACACGATCAAATTCGAGGTTGTTTCGGATCCGGCTATGTAGAATAGTTTGCATTCTTCGATCACATCTTCCAAACTCATTCCAACTCCATGTTCTTCGATCTCCTTCGAATTCGATTCTAGCAAGATTCCAAGTAAATCATCACATTTACCTTCCCCCTTCTCGATTTCTTTCTTTCTCTTGTTGATTATGCCTAGCAGGACATATCGAAGCTCGTTAACGTTCTCGTTAAACTTCTTGTTCGCTCGGCTAGGTATATACCTGAATTGCAAAACAAATTAACTCAACGTCTTTCGTTAAATACATGGTAAGAATACGTATATCAGGCGCAAATTGGTTTGACATCCCCGGACCCACGTAATGCATGAATCTTATGCGTATATATGCAAGAATCTCCGGTTTGCCCTTTATCTATTGTTAATTACTTGTGATCCAATTAAGGTTAGTAGATCTTTCATATGTCTTTTTTGTTACCTTCTACCAGGAATCAAAAGTATGAAAAGCATTTGGAATATAAGATCAATTTGTTCCTTTTGGATTCGAAATATCTTCTTCCCTTCTTCATACGAGCTACCAAAAGCTGTTCGTGAAATCACATCGCCAGCTAGACTGTCGATATATGGCCATACATCCACTTCGGTTGAACCAGCTTTCGCGGTTAGGACTTCCCATTTGTGGATCATATCACTGCAACTTGAATTGATAGCCGAGAACATGATCTATAAACATATCAATACATGTTTAGATCAAGAAAAATAGATATGTTATGTAACATCATGCCTTTTAGACCAATTAGTATTGCCATTTTTGCTCACAAATTATGCACAATTGTTTGTTGGTTTTTTGATTGAAAACTTACTAGGAAGTCATCATCCTGAAACTTCTCTCACAAAAACCATTTAATTTTGAAATTCTTTTCTCATCCACATTCAACATGCACATACTGCACATGTTGGTGGTATTTGAGCTCATACTTCTTTATGAGCCCACAAGGCCGATTTAATTTCAACCTTTTCATAGGTATGTTCGTAGGATTTTTGTAAAAGTAAACAACTTGGTTATAAACATGTCAAATGAGTGATAAATGTATAGAACCTTCTAAGATCAATAAAAAAAGGGCGTACCTGGTGCTGCAAAGAGCTCCCGCGTTTTCGCAGGGTCCAGGGAGGGTCCGTCCCATTTAAGGGAAGATGTACGCGGTCTTTCCCCCACATATTGTGGGGAGGCCGTTTCCACGGATCGAACCTGAGACCTTCGGTCCCTTAGGAACAGCTTTTACCGCTGCGCCCGCCCTCCTTCTAAGATCAATAGAATTAGTTTTATTGATGACAATAAGAAATCACTATTCATTTTCAATAGCAAATAATTATAGGTTAAAAGTATAGTGTGATCAAACAAACAAACATATCCAGTATATCCCACTGAATAACAGTGTCTGAGAGAAAAGTATACTATGATCATATGTAGTATATTACTGTACTAGTTATTGTTAGCTAAAATGATGATATTCATGGGTTTATAATTTATTAACGGCCAAAATAACAAAATTAAACGATAGTGTTGGGTCAGGCCCAATATGTTCTTTTGAGCTATATAGCCCAATTGTTAGGCCCAAAATTCAAGTGCTCTTTTAGCCTATGGGGTCATAGTCATACCGGAATATGGCACGAAAGGAGTAGGATCCTTTTTTTTTTTTTTTTTATTCTTTAACTGGATTCTGTCCTCTACACGAACCTTGAGATTTTGAAGGTTAAAGGCGGGATTGATGATTTTACGATGTTTGATCCATTTGTGTCCCTCGGTAACAAGAAGTCCACGGATGAGGCTGTCTCTAAATGGCTCAGGATGTGGTTTTTGAAACTCATCTGACCTTAATAATACTTCCTTTATCAACTCTGTATCCCTGATATACATCCTCGGTTTTGTCCCCAACCATATAAACGATTTTTCACCTGTCAAATGGTTCATAGTTTGGACATCGATCCATTTTCAAAATGATTATGTTAATCAAAATCGAAGAAACACATGTTAAACAACTATTATCCAGGTGCATGTTGATACAAAATCATATATTAGTAAATAATTGTATGATACATGTATGTAGTGGATAACCGAATGTAATGGTAAAAAAGAAAGCCTTGTATTACATTCAATGCAACGATACAAACACTTATGAAATACTTGCAGTTCTCTATTAAATAGGGACATATATGATATGTACCCAGGTATTTGTATTCAATTTTTAAGAATCTTTATGAAACCTATACGGATTATATACTGTTAATGGTTGTTTACTCAACATTTTTTGTGTACTACTGCATTTGTGTTTTAAAACAATAGGAAATTTGTTGAAACATTGGGGCTACAAATTTTGATAGTACGTTGTACTTTTAAAACTAATGTTTTAAACTGAAAAGGGAGCTAAAAATTTTGATTTTTTTAGAGAGGTTCCTAATCTACACTGTTACATGTCGGTTGCAATACAGCTCCATTGTAATTAAAGACAACTACTATTTTGATGGTTTAAATTTTATCAGTTAATGATGTAGTTTATTACTACACATATATAAGTTACATGTGAATTTTTATAGCATGTTGATGATTCTAAAAGTATACTTTACTCTTATGTTAATTTGTATGGTATCTTCTATTCCTAACTTAAGAGGTTATACCCCTTAATACTCATAATTTTTATATTTGGATTTTGACCCGATTTGTTTACACTTGGCTCATTCACATATAAGCTATTTTAGCCTTCACTGATGAAAAATCTTCAATCCGTCAATAGGACTTAGAAGTGGTTTTATGTACAACTAACAGTACTTGTTAATTAAATCATATCAATTCGAGATCTAATAAATATTATCGGAATCACAACTAATTCAGTCAAATACCAAAAGACCATAGAAATCAAATTGATTATAAAAAGAAGAAAAGACTTGAATAATACCGTATTTGGAGATGATATGATGATCGAAGGGGAGAGCATATGAAGTGATATCATGATTGAGTGTCATGGGCTTTGATTTAACTTCTTTTATCATTGTTCCAAGCTCTATCATATCACCCATTAGAAGCTTGTATGAATTACCTTTATACCCTTCATCTCTAAGCCACTTCTCGAGTTTCTTTGGCTTCAACCATACCCAGTTCAGTAATTTCCATCCCCACCTCAAGAACACAACTACAACGATGGCGATTGCAAATTCACCCACTGTTTCCATCTTTTTCTTCTCCAGAAAGAAAGAAAGAAAACAAGATAATTAATAAGAACTTATGAACCGTTGACTTTAATACAACATCCACGTGATGATGCAATCAAGCGCTATAGATCTTTATACATCATCATCATCATTATTATTATAATACATAATAGTAGGAAAATAGTATACGATACATAATAGATGTAAAAAGTCATATTTTGGTCCAAGTGTGTTTGTATGACTAATGTAATCAATATAATTTCAGGGGTTAGTAGACATTTAATAGTAGTTTTCGATATTGTAACACATTTATGTAAAACTATTTTTTTGAACACTCATTACACATGTAATCAATATTTTTTATGAAAGGGGTAAAAATAAAACTATTTTTTTGGTTTGGTGAGCAGGCGATGTGAAGTGAAAAATAAAAATACGACACATACGTGGAGTGAAAAGACGTAAGAAGACACCCTGTTGTCTAATCCAAAAAAGTCACACGACTCACATGCATGTTTAGTTGACGTACATATATAACTATAGTTCTTAACAAAACACCTCAATGATAAAGTGTCTTTTATATATCTAAAAAGTTAAGAATTCATAATATGTAAAATACAAATATAAGTGATTAACAAAATTAAATTAAAATATATATAAAAAGTTGAAAAGAAAACTAACTCTGTGTTTCCAAGTCTCATTTAAGGAGAGAAAAGAAAGGAAATGGAAAGAAATAAAAAATAGTTATGTTTCAGAGTTTTTTTTAATGGAAAGAAGTGAAAGGATTGTTAAAAATTTGTGTTCCCGAGTTTAGAAAAAAGAAAAAAAATGAAAGAAAAATGAAGGCTAAAATCAATCTTTTCAAAATGAAAGGAAATGGAGAGAAATAAAAAGAAAGAAAGAAAAGAAGAGAAGAGAAAAGAAGAGAGAGAAAAATAAAATATTTCTTTTTTTTTCTCTGGTTATGTAAACTCGAGAACACAAACACACGTTTGGCCGGAAAACCTAGCTGGAAAAGCGTGAAACAAACTTCGTATTCGTATCGATCACAGAATAAATCGATCGAATTGCAACCCAATTCGATTCACTTCATAGCAATGCTCAACAAATCCAAATCTAAATCCAAATCCAAATCCCCCAGCACCACTTCAATGATTTCTTCTTCTTCAAAACTCACCACTCAATCCAACATATCAAATGCACCACCACCAATCCGAATTCACTTCAACTCGCCGGAGACGGCGGACAATTGAACATCTGGCCGCCGTCTCCGGCGGTGGTTGATACTCTAGTGCTTGAATTGAAGGCCAAAC
Source organism: Flaveria linearis (assembly GCA_024085815.1). Lineage (NCBI taxonomy): Eukaryota > Viridiplantae > Streptophyta > Magnoliopsida > Asterales > Asteraceae > Flaveria > Flaveria linearis. The sequence goes on along the minus strand of CM044005.1, from coordinate 6,071,179 downwards.
ACGGAGATATGGAAGCAAATTGGGAGAAAACGATACTTGATTTTAAGAAGGAGCTTGATGAGGAGGAACAATCGAAGCATCCGTCGTCTTCCGGTGTGGATAATAATTGCGGCGGCGGCGGCGGTGGTGGTGGTGAGGGATTGAGAGACGAGAGAAGGCTAGGGCGAAGTTTTCGGTTCCGCTTTCACGTCGGGAGATGGAGAAGGACTTTGAAGATATGGGGGAGCGACGACTGCCACGAAAACCTAAGAAGAGGCCTAAGATCGTGCAGAATCAACTGGATGTAAGTGATCTATAGCATGAATTTTATGGAAATTGTAGCAATCTCATGTCTGGATTTTGGATCTCGGTTATACTGATTAGATGCGCATTCTATGCCAATCTGTTTATGTGGATTTGATGCAGTTATACACAATTTTAACCTAGTTGTGATCTGATTCACTGTTAGATCAGATGGTTTGAACTGAAAATTAGCCCCAATTTAACAGTAGCATTTTAAATTCTACTAGTCTGATATGAAATTAGAATGTTTAGTGATAGAATTTGGGGATAAAGTAATAAGATCTTTATATCAAAGCACAATACTCTCTGCAATTATCTGATTGAATTGAGCTTTTTATCAAAGAAAAAAGTCTCAATCTATTGTGGCTTCTAGCAAGTATAAAATAAGCAGATAAAGATCTGAGGTTTGTTGATGTATTATTGCATTTGATTGTTGCTGATTCTGGATAACTTGAATATCTATTGATATGATTGCAGACTCTGTTTCCTGGTTTGTGGTTGACGGAGATACATGCTGACCTGTATAGAGTTTCTGAGACCAGGAAGGTATGATACTTTGATTCTTAAGTGCATTAATGGGTGGTGTTTGGGTACTTGTAAATACCAGTTTATTGGTTCTAAATCTTTATGTTTTCGTCTTCGCTTATTTACTTTCTGTCAATACAGAGGTAGCGAGGTAGCGACTTTATTTTTGTGGAACTTTGAAGAATTTTGTTTATAGTTGACCCGTGCTGAAATAAAGTTGTCTACTTCAATATGACTGGAGAGCACCAAATGTAAGTATCTTTTGGTACTATGATAGCTGAAAATTCATTTCACATCATACTTGTGTTGTGTATGAATTCTTTGCTTTTAACCTTTTGGGCATGGTATAGCATTTGATCTTTGTATAGAAGGTATTTAGCCCAGATTCATGTTAAGATATTTGACAAGTGATCTTATTTTTACATGGTATGTTAGATATTTATATACAATTGGTAATAGTGTTCTTTTTGTGTCAGCGTATAATCGTATATCCATTATTCATGCTTGTTTTTGTTTTCTGTTTCCGTTTCATTATTACTAATGTTCTATAATAAGATGATTGATGATGATACCTGTTTATGGAACTGCATAGATACTCTGCATTTTGCCAGTATATACCAAACCTGATCCTATATAACCTAATTTATAACCTAATCCTTTAGTTACTAGATTTATCATTCAAGAAGATGATTTTAGGTTGGATAAAGTGTAAAAATCAGACCCTTTATGCCAACCAATATTCTCCGCTTTTCTCTAGGAGTTCACATTTTTGTTTTTAGTTAAACATCATTGAATTTCTCTCACTCACAGACAATGCCCCCAAAACACATTCATGATATATGAGGTTGGGTGGTCTTCATGTCCCAGTATCAAACTTATGGAAAGTGATGTGGGATTTGCCTAATGTATCCATCTATATGTCAAAAAAAATGGCGTAAAATACTGCATAGCTTCCATGAAGTTATTGTGATAACCAGGAAAAAGGAGATAACCATACAGCACTAGCATCATTGAGTCATCTATTACTCTCGCTCCCATTCCCCTGTTCCAAACACCTTAAACCAAACATTCCCCAATCTTATGTTTTCCAGCTATCTGACCTAAAATTCCAGTTCCAATCAAGTGATATATGCTTCTCTGTGTGTGTTTGTGTGTGTGTAAATATAACCTTGTAAGTATATTCCATTTATCTTTCAATGCAAACAGGTAAACACCAGTACCGTAAACATATTTTATGGTATTAATTGCATACTCTTAACATAAATATTTCCTTGATGTGATTCATTCTTAGAATCCTGTTGCAGTTTATAGGATCAGTCTCAGCCAATGATGAAATAAAGTTGTCTACTTCAATATCACTGGAGAGAAGTGTAAGTATCTTTTGATACTGTTATAACCGAAAATTCATATCTCATCATACCTGTGTTGTGTATGAATTCTCTCCTTTTAATCTTCTGGGGATGGTACAGCATTTGATCTTTGTATAGAAGGTATTTAGACAGATTCATGTTAAGATATTTTGACAAGTGATCATATTTTACATGGTATGCTAGATTCTTTTTACACGATTCGTAATAGTATTCTTTTTGTGCCAGCGTATATCCGTTATTCATGCTTTTTTTTGCTTTTTTTTGCATTTTTTTTTGTTTTTGTCTTCGTTTTCTTTTTTTCTCATTTTTTTATGAGCGCATTATCTAATTCTTCATGTGATATCTATCTTTGTGTTGTATGCTTTGTATTATGATTGTTATTGTTATTGCCTTTGTTAACGAGTCGGGGGTCTCTTCGGAAGCGGTCTCTCTATCTTTCAAGATAGAGGAAAGACTTGCCACCATATACCCCTCCCAGACCCTGCTCTCCAGCGGGATACACTGGGTATGTTTGTTTGTTTGTTTGTTTGTTTTATCCGATCCTTCACACCAACCAATATTGTGTGCTTTGCTCTAGAAGCTCACAGTTGAATTTTAGTCACCCGTCTTTGAATTTTCTCTCATCCACAGGACGTTCATAACATTTGAGTTTGGGTGTTCTTTATGTCACCATATCCATGTAGACAGTGATATAGAATATGCTTAAGGTGTCATGCAAAGTTGTCCATGCCTCACATTGCTAATATGTTCATCTATTTGTCAAAAATGGCATAAAATATTGCCTATTTTCTATGAAGTTATCGCGATAACCAGAAAAAGAAAAGGAGATAACCATACGACTCTAGCATCCTCGAGTCATCTGTTACTCTCATTCCCATTCCTCTGTTGCAAACTCCTTAAACCAAACACCCTAACATTCCCATTCCTCTGTTCCAAACACTCTCTAAGACCCACAACGCCAATTCCAATTAAGTGATGTATGTTTCTGTGTGTGTAGATGTAACCTTGTAAGTATATTCCATTGATCCTTTAATGCAAACAGTTAAATACCAGTTCGCAAAAACAGACAGATTTCATGGCATTGATTACATACGCTTAACATAACTATTTCCTTGATGTGTTTCATTCTTAGAATCCTGTTGCAGTTTATAGGATCAGTCTCAGCCAGTTGGTTGCCCCTCAAGTGATAGCCTCACCATGGGTGGTCTTTATGAAGCACAAAGGGCATGCTGGTCAAACCCAAGTCAGTTTCTTATCTAATCAACCGTTGTCGATGGTTGTGAGCGATTTTCTCACATATGGGCTCTAGTATTTTGTTTCTTTGTCATTTTAAAACTGACTGAACCCGTTTTGACCCGTGGTTTGAACTGCTCAAAGTGTCTGTTTTGTTGAGAGTTATAAAGTTATTTAAAACATCACATATATTTACTAATATCGGGTTAAGTTTGTTGGCATAAAATTTTCTTAGTATCATTCATTCATTTCACTACTAGAAAACTCGGTAATTGTGATCCAAAATGGTCGCAGTAAGCCATTTGCGACTTGTATTATTCCCGCCACATTTTTTGTGTCAAAAGGGTTTTAGACATTCTTACTATTTATTCTTATTTAAATAATAACAAATAATTAATATGTCAAAAATTATAGAAGATAAAGTTTCATTCAAAACATATTAATGTGTTAAACTTGATTTTCAGTTTTGCATGATCACTATTCGCAACCAAATGATGGTTTTAAATTTTGAATCGGTGATAAGCTTAATTATAGACGAATCTCCACATTTTAAAATATAATCAGTAATAATAAAAGACTTTTGTTATTATTATTTAAATAAGAATCACTAGTAAAAAATGTTGTTAGATGAATATATATGTAGAAAAGCAATAACTAGAAGCATTGTATTACAGAATTTAAGATATCAAATATATATTAAAAAAAAAGAACATGGGAGGGGATATGCTACAAAGGTTATATCACTAGTAAAAAATGTTGTTAGATGAATATATATGTAGAAAAGCAATAACTAGAAGCATTGTATTACAGAATTTAAGATATCAAATATATATTAAAAAAAAAGAACATGGGAGGGGATATGCTACAAAGGTTATATTTTCTAAAAAGGGTGAGAAGTAATTCTGGCCATTGGATCAACTCATTAAAATAGATCAATGGTTCAAAAAAACGCGGTGGCAAAAATGTAAATAAGTGGAAAACTGCTAACAGATGGAGGGGCAAAAAAGTAATTTGACACAATGGTTGTTTGACACAATGGTTGTTTGACACAATAGTTGTTTGACACAATGGTTATTTGACACAATGGTTGTTTGACACAATGGTTATTTGACACAATGGTTGTTTGACACAATGGTTGTTTGACACAATGGTTGTTTGAAACAATGGTAATTTAACACAATCGTAGTTTGACACAATGGTACTTTGAAACAATAGTAATTTGGTATATTGGCATGTTATTATATTTTGCTATTTGTTGGCATGTTAATATTTGTTGCTATATGTTGCTTTACATTACACAATAGTATTTTGGTAACTTGTTTATCGTCAAAATCAAACGTAAACAAAACTCTTCAAACATGACATAATGAGTATTATGACACAATGAATATAATGACACAATGAGTATATGACACAATAAATCTTATGACACAATGAATCCTATTCTTGAATAGGCATAGAATCAACTGTTGAGCTGTTTAAAACTTGTTCATCCTTAATGCTTTGAAGATATAAACTACAACTGCGTATAACATGACCAGGTTGTTTGCAAAACCCACAATTTCTCAACTTTTTCCCTGCTTGTTCGATGGCTAACTCACGAGCTGACTTCATTCTTTTCGGCCTACCTTTTGTCTTTTGCTTAACAGGTACACTGAATTTTGCTTCATTTCGTTCGCTCCCTCCAGGTAACTTTGCAAAAACACAATTCGTCTTTGTTCGTAACCAATTGATTAACAATAATTGTTTTATTCTGACACAATGACAATACAAAAAGACACAATGAATCCCCAATCATGACACAATGAACCTTTACAAAAGACACATTATAAGCAGCTTTCATGACACAATGAACCTTCATAAAAGACACATTATAAGCAGCTTTCATGACACAATGAATCCCCAAAACATGACACAATGCACCTTCACAAAGAGATGACACAAAGTGTCACACCCTCAATTTCCACCAACGGGGTTTTACCGTTAGGCGTGTGACATACCAGGATCTCAGACACAGTCATATCGAACGACACTATATGAATTTAAAACATACATTTGTCTTCATTCAATGAACATTAACTGATTACAACAATGCGGAAGCGTGTACAAAAGTAGTATATCCATTACAATGCTGTTACATTAGCCATGTTCAAACAAAATGTTCAATGCTAAAAATAAACTAGATGAATGCATGTCCTGAGTGCGTTTCCTGAAGCGTGCCTCATAAGCTTAAGCATTCCTGTGACCTGAGAAAACATGCTAAAGTGTGTCAACATAAAGTTGGTGAGTTCACAGGTTTAATTAAACAAGAAATGTATTCGTAAGCGTTTCCATGTTATGCGTTTCAATGGTTTAGTACATAAAGCATATCGTGAGGTAGCTAGCCTGTGTTCTTGTTACTTAGCGTTTCGTGTTTCGAACCGAAGCTGACTGTTTACGTCCCAATGTGTGTTCTCCACGTCTCTACCGACCGTGAGAAGCGCAAGTTCCACGCCTTAACCGACCGTGGCATCGTAAGTTCCACGTCTTGACCGACCGTGGCAATCGTAAGTGTTCCGTCATGTCTCATCAGACCATGACGGGGTGTTCCACGTCTTAACCGACCGTGGCAATCGTATGTTAGGTTAATTGTGCGCCCGTTTGACCTCCAGTCAAGCTAGCGCGACTAGCCCGGGCGGGGTTTGTCAGACCCAGTAGTACTACTCAAAATTACCTCGCTAATCCCATTACTAACGGTTCGTGTGTGCGGGGACATGAGTGTGTTGCACTAACGTAACAAGCGATATCAATATTACTACAACCATTAATGTAAATGTGTTTTGCATGTTTTCTCCCCCAAACGGAAAGAGATGTAAAAAGGGGCCGTGAAACTCACCGATGATGTAGCAAGTGCGTAGGATGAAAGTTTTTCCCAAGTGTTGTTTACGATGCGCTGTCAAACACCTATTGACAGTTGTGTTAAACGTTAATGTTGTGTTTAGCGTTACTAGACATGTTTACTTGAGTCGGGTCGCATGGGTTCGGTCGTGGGTGTCACACACACAAGCAGTCATAGACATATTAGACTCCATGTAGACTTCTAATGAGTTGTTGATATTTGTAAACAGTTACGTTGTTTTTGGTTGAAAAGTATGTGCTTGTTGATTGCGTTGACTTTAATCTTTGTGGTCAAGAAATGACACTTTATTGTTGTTAACTTGTCGTCGCACGATAAACACATCGCACACCAGAAGGATTCACCTCAAAATGACTCCAATCGCATAACAAGGCTAGACGCACAACTGGACACTTCATTCGCACGAATAGGCCTTCAATCGTACGAATCAAGTTCCCTCGTACGATTGAACCCTCATTCATGCGACTCAGCGTTCAGTCGCACCACACATTTCCCAATCGCCCGAACCAACTACCAATCGCGCGTATGAACCTTCATTCGTGCGGTTGGTCCTTCAGTCGGGTGATACCCAGTCGCACGCATTCATTCGGCTGACTCAATCGCACACATTCATTCGGCTGACTCAATCGCACCACTCATTCGCACGTTTCATCCCAGTCGCCCCGGTCAATCGCGCGAAGGAACCGATCGCATGACTCAGTCGCACGGTCGGCCCAGTCGCGGACTGCAGCAGATCGCGACTGCTGGGCAGGTCGAACGGCCTTCGGCTGTTCCGTGCTCGGTTTTATCACAATCAAGACTTCCAGAAACACTCTCCTAACATGTCTAAGGGTAATGCACACTCTGATTGACCTCACACGCACCCCCACGACCACATGCATTCGGGTTGAACCCGAACACCCGAATTTCATACTTGCAGCAGTGAAACGGGTGTCAAAACAGATGGAAATGGTCGCCTACCTGCTGGGATCGTGATTCTTTAGCTGTTGCGTGGCTTAATCCGGCAAAAACGAGCTCAATCGGGTGATTTTGGGTGCTAGGATGAACAATCGGAGGTGAAGAGATGGAGTAGGAGAGAAAGAGCAGAAATGGGAGTGTTTGGCTGGTGGGTGGGTATTTATACCCAGCCCAGTTTGCCAATTAACAGGTTTAGTCCCTGTACTTAGGTACCGAGTTCCCGAATTTGTTTCGGTTGATAACGACTTAGACGAGCGAGCTCTATTAATTAATAGGATTCCTTAGGTGATCTTGTTTATGTGAATTCCCTACAAACACCCGCGTTAGTATTCTTATAATAATTCGTTTAACGATGTCTGTGGCGGTGTTTGTATACGTTTCGAGTATTTGCGTGTACGGGTATATGTTAACGACAACGATTTTGGAAAAATGTTAATCTGAAATTACGGGGTGTCACATCATCCCCTTGTTGCAGGAATTTTCGTCCCGAAAATTAGTACATCATGTCACGTGGTTTTTACGGGGTAGTACAAGACTCAACAGTTTGTGATGTGGGATAGAGTACCTGTGTATCTAAGAGGTGGATGCCTGGTTTTGGAACAGTTGAGGGTACTTCCTCTTCATCTGGTCCTCGCGTTCCCAGGTAAATTCTGGTCCACGCTTCGAGTTCCAACGGATTTTAACGATAGGGATACGACTGCGTTTGAGTGTCTTGACCTCTCGGTCCATGACTTCCACTGGTTCCTCGACGAAATGTAGTTGCTCGTCCACATGTATCTCGTCCAACGGGACGATGAGAGTTTCGTCGGTAAGGCATTTCCTCAAGTTGGAGACGTGGAACACATTGTGTACTCCACGGAGTTCTTCGGGTAGGTTCAATTGGTAGGCTACGGGGCCAACCCGTTTGACAACCTCAAACGGTCCCACGTACCTAGGGCTCAGTTTCCCACGTTTCCCGAAACGAATCACACCCTTCCAAGGTGACACTTTCAAAAGCACCTTGTCACCTATTTGGAATTCCAATGGTCGGCGACGCTTATCAGCGTAACTCTTCTGTCGGTCACGGGCTGCTGCCATACGGTTACGGATTTGCACGATCTTCTCAGTCGTCTCGTGCACAAGTTCAGGGCCGGTGAGTTGACTTTCCCCAACTTCCGCCCAACAGATAGGTGATCGGCACTTACGCCCATAAAGTGCCTCAAATGGAGCAGCTTTGATCGATGTGTGGTAGCTATTGTTGTAAGAAAACTCGACTAGCGGTAAGTGGGTTTCCCAACTGCTGCCGAAATCTATGACGCAGGCACGTAACATGTCTTCTAGAGTCTGGATCGTACGCTCACTTTGGCCATCGGTTTGGGGGTGGTACGCGGTGCTCATATCCAGCCGCGTTCCTAGTGCTCGTTGTAAGGACTGCCAGAAGTGCGAAGTGAATCGAGCGTCACGATCAGAGATAATGGAAACTGGCACACCATGCCGAGAGACTATTTCCCTGAGGTAGATACGAGTCAACTTTTCCATGCGATCAGTCTCCCGGATTGCCAGGAAGTGTGCGGATTTCGTCAAACGGTCCACGATCACCCAAATGGTATCGCATCCACTGGGAGTCCGAGGGAGTTTCGTGATAAAGTCCATGGAAATCTGCTCCCATTTCCATACTGGTATTTCTGGCTGTTGGAGTAGACCAGACGGTCGTTGATACTCCACCTTAACCTTAGAACAGGTTAGGCATCTGCTTACGTACGTGGCAATGTCAGCCTTCATGTTCGGCCACCAGTAATGGACTTTGAGATCGTGATACATCTTGTCTGAACCTGGGTGGATTGAGTACCGGGACTTGTGAGCTTCGTCCATCACCAGTTCCCGTAGACCTCCATACAAGGGAATCCATGTTCGATCCATGAAGTAGCGGATTGCGTCAGGCTTGGTTTCTAGTTGCTTCTCCATGCCTCGTAGCGATTCGGCTTTTAGGTTCTCACCTTTTAGCGCCTCAAGTTGGGCATTGCGGATCTGATCCGGTAAACCGGTGTGAATGGTAAGTTGCAATGCTCGAACTCGTCTTGGCTTGGGCGTTTCCTTCCGACTCAGGGCGTCCGCTACCACATTGGCCTTGCCCGGATGATACTTGATCGTACAGTCATAGTCGTTTAACAACTCGACCCAACGACGTTGTCTCATATTTAGCTCCTTCTGTTCAAAGATGTGCTGGAGACTCTTGTGATCGGTGTAAATGGTGCACTTGGTACCGTACAAGTAGTGTCTCCATATCTTGAGTGCAAATACCACAGCTCCCAGCTCTAGGTCGTGTGTCGTGTAGTTTTTCTCGTGTATCTTCAATTGTCGTGATGCATAGGCAATCACCTTATTGCGCTGCATCAGTACGCAACCGAGGCCTTGAATAGACGCATCACAGTAGACTACAAAATCATCTGTCCCCTCAGGCAGGGATAGAATCGGTGCTGTACAGAGCTTCTGCTTCAGGATCTGGAATGCAGATTCTTGTTTATCACCCCAATCATACGTGATGCCTTTTTGAGTTAGTGCGGTGAGAGGTTGAGCAATCTTCGAGAACCCTTCGATGAACCGTCGATAATAGCCAGCTAACCCAAGAAACTGTCGCACCTCGGTCGGAGTCTTAGGCGTAGCCCAGTTCTTGATAGCTGCTATCTTTGCCGGGTCAACGTGTATCCCATTCTCATTAACCACATGACCCAAGAAATGGACCTCTCGCATCCAGAAGTCACACTTTGAAAATTTTGCATACAACTGTTCTCGTCTCAACAGCTCCAGAATCAGTCTAAGGTGTTCTTCGTGCTCTTCTTTATTCCTTGAATAAATGAGAATGTCATCGATGAAGACAATAACGAACTTGTCTAGGTAGGGTTTGCACACTCGGTTCATTAAGTCCATGAAAACCGCTGGTGCATTGGTCAACCCGAATGGCATAACCAAGAATTCGTAGTGACCATACCTCAACCTGAAAGCAGTCTTTGAAATGTCTTCTTCTCGAATCCTTAGCTGGTGATAACCCGATCTTAGGTCTATCTTTGAATAGTAACTCGACCCTTGTAGCTGGTCGAACAGGTCATCGATACGCGGGAGAGGATAACGGTTCTTAATTGTTGCCTTGTTCAATTCTCTGTAATCGATACACATGCGAAAAGTTCCGTCCTTCTTCTTGACAAACAGGATTGGGGCTCCCCATGGTGATGAGCTAGGTCTGATAAAACCTTTATCTAACAGTTCCTGCAGTTGTATAGACAGCTCTTGTAGTTCCCTCGGAGCTAATCTGTACGGTGCCCTCGCGATAGGGGCGGCTCCCGGAACTAAATCAATTTGGAATTCGACTTGACGATGCGGTGGAAGACCGGGTAGGTCTTCAGGGAAAACCTCGGGATAATCGCGTACCACAAGGATATCTTCAATTTTCTTTTCCTCGGGTTCTGTCTCAGTGACCATGGCTAGAAAGCTATATGACCCTTACGCAAACACTTCTGAGCTTTCATATAGGAGATGATTCCAGAGACCATGCCACTCCTTTCGCCCTGAACCGATAAGATTTCGCCACTAGGAAGTGGGATACGAACGATTTTCTCTCCACAAATGATCTCAGCTTGATTCTTGGATAGCCAGTCCATACCCACGACTACATCGAAACTACCAAGTGTGACAGGCATCAGATCTATATCTATCTCGTGACCGCATAATTCTAGTCTGCACCCCTTGGCGATATGAGTTGCCTCCATAAGTTTTCCGTCGGCTAATTCTACAACATAACTAGGTTCCATGACAGCTAGGGTTACATCCAGGAACTTAGTGAATTTGTTGGAAACAAAACTCCTATCAGCTCCAGTATCAAATAGTACAGAAGCAAAACAACCATTCAGGGAAAACGTACCAGTAACCACGTTCTGGTCATCCCTTGCCTCACCGGAACCAATCACGAATGCACGACCTTTAGCATTGCCCCCATTGTTACCCTTGTTTCCACCCTTCAGCTGCGGGCAATCCCTCCTGTAGTGGCCCTCCTTACCACATTCATAACAGATTCTAGTCGCTCCGCCCTGGCGTTGTTGTTGGGGTTGTTGCTGTTGAGTCATTATTTCACCCCGGCAGTCTTTGGCTGCGTGACCCATCTTTCCACACCTCTGACATCGGAGTCGGTCACATGGGCCTTGGTGATGGAAGTTGCACCGGTTACACTTTGGATTCTTGCCCGCGTAGCCACTCGACCCCTGGCCGTAGTTATTGTTGTTCTGATTGTTGAAGCTTCTTGAAGGGTCAAACTTTTTGGTCGGTTGTTGCTGGGGGTTGTTGGAGCTTGAAGACTTGCTGTTGTTACCTTCCCATTTTCTTTTGTGATCTGATGAACCAGAAGCAGCGCCACGTTTAGGCAGAGTGCCTTGTGCCACAGCCTGGTCGGTGAGTTTATGGGCCAGTCGGATGGCCTGCTGGATAGTGACAGGATCAGCAGCCATCACACTAGCCTGGATTTGAGGAGCCAAGCCATCAATGTACTTTTCGATCCGTTTGTAGGCCGGAGTTACCATCTGCGGACATAATGCTGCCAACTCGTGCGAACGAGTCGTGTACTCCTCAATGTCTGAACCAATCATCTTTAAGTTCCAAAATTCTGCCTCCAGTTTCTGGACTTCACTCCTGGGGCAGTACTCCTCTTTCATCAGGATTTTGAAGTCTTCCCATGGCATACCATTTGCAGCACCAAGTCCTAAGGTTTGGACTTGTGAATTCCACCATGTCAGGGCTGGTCCCTCCAATGTGCCGGAGGCGTACTTGACCCGGTTTTCATCAGGACAGCTGCACATGGCAAACACTGACTCAAGTTTCTCTAGCCAGCGAAGCAGTGTGACAGCGCCCTCAGAGCCGCTGAAAGAATGAGGCTTGCAATCCATAAACATCTTGAAGGTACAGACTGTTGGACCTCCTCGATTCGGGTTCTGGTTGTTCTGGTCCTGGTTGCGGGCCTGTTCATAAGCTGCAAGCGCATCAGCCACGCGCTCGTTGATGATTGCATTCAGCTCGGCTTGAGTTAGGGTGATATTTCCTCGTCCACCCGTGCGTCCAGGTCCTCTTCCAGACATGATTTCTTCAATACACAACATACATTAATCAATAACCGGATAACAATTATTGACAGTAATATATATTGTATCATGCTAGTAAGAATGAGGGGTTTTTTTTTTTTTTTTTTTTTTTTTTTTTTTTTTACACATCGATAGTATGGATTTGTGAGGATCCGAGGCCTTATGCCTCCTAAGTGTGGAATTTGAAAATTTGTACTGGCCATTCCCGTTATCACCCAATAGAGTTGCCAGAGTTCTCATGCACGACAAATTACAATTACGTGTGCACCCGTGATTCTAATTTGCTTTGCATGGTCACACATGGTTCCTCCTATTCGAGATAACATACCTTGTCCAGTACCGAGTGTCATCAATGATAGAAGCATCAAAGATGTAGTTGTTATACCAAGAGTCAAATAACTAGAGTTGTACCAAAGTTGTACAAGCGAATTGGGTGTCTAAGTCCGATTCTCTAATCGACTTGAATATCTTAGTTGTCCCTCATCTACTGCTCAGGTTAGCATAGAGGATAGGATATGCTGGGAATAGTAACAAGTGTGGGAGAGTTGGTTCTTTTTGTTTGTCATCGTTAAGCTTATCGCGTGTGTTAGAAATAAGTTTCGTGTTCCAATCATGGAAATGTTTGATTCAGTTCGTTGTTGCTTTCACTCCACGAGTGAAGGATCAAGTGTAAGCGTTGGTTGTGAGCGAGCGCGATTCTCCGCCCCTCTATCAGCCGGTAATGACACACATGTCATACCCATAGTGTTATGTTTGCTCAGCAGTGTAAGGTCAATACACTAGAAGGTTGTTTGCACAATAGTGGTGACCATGTAAAAGTGTTTGTGCAATACTAGTGTTGTGTCTAAGGCTATAGTCTAGATGCAATGCAATCCTAGTTCTCTATAACCTGTGGCTCTGATACCAATCTGTCACACCCTCAATTTCCACCAACGGGGTTTTACCGTTAGGCGTGTGACATACCAGGATCTCAGACACAGTCATATCGAACGACACTATATGAATTTAAAACATACATTTGTCTTCATTCAATGAACATTAACTGATTACAACAATGCGGAAGCGTGTACAAAAGTAGTATATCCATTACAATGCTGTTACATTAGCCATGTTCAAACAAAATGTTCAATGCTAAAAATAAACTAGATGAATGCATGTCCTGAGTGCGTTTCCTGAAGCGTGCCTCATAAGCTTAAGCATTCCTGTGACCTGAGAAAACATGCTAAAGTGTGTCAACATAAAGTTGGTGAGTTCACAGGTTTAATTAAACAAGAAATGTATTCGTAAGCGTTTCCATGTTATGCGTTTCAATGGTTTAGTACATAAAGCATATCGTGAGGTAGCTAGCCTGTGTTCTTGTTACTTAGCGTTTCGTGTTTCGAACCGAAGCTGACTGTTTACGTCCCAATGTGTGTTCTCCACGTCTCTACCGACCGTGAGAAGCGCAAGTTCCACGCCTTAACCGACCGTGGCATCGTAAGTTCCACGTCTTGACCGACCGTGGCAATCGTAAGTGTTCCGTCATGTCTCATCAGACCATGACGGGGTGTTCCACGTCTTAACCGACCGTGGCAATCGTATGTTAGGTTAATTGTGCGCCCGTTTGACCTCCAGTCAAGCTAGCGCGACTAGCCCGGGCGGGGTTTGTCAGACCCAGTAGTACTACTCAAAATTACCTCGCTAATCCCATTACTAACGGTTCGTGTGTGCGGGGACATGAGTGTGTTGCACTAACGTAACAAGCGATATCAATATTACTACAACCATTAATGTAAATGTGTTTTGCATGTTTTCTCCCCCAAACGGAAAGAGATGTAAAAAGGGGCCGTGAAACTCACCGATGATGTAGCAAGTGCGTAGGATGAAAGTTTTTCCCAAGTGTTGTTTACGATGCGCTGTCAAACACCTATTGACAGTTGTGTTAAACGTTAATGTTGTGTTTAGCGTTACTAGACATGTTTACTTGAGTCGGGTCGCATGGGTTCGGTCGTGGGTGTCACACACACAAGCAGTCATAGACATATTAGACTCCATGTAGACTTCTAATGAGTTGTTGATATTTGTAAACAGTTACGTTATTTTTGGTTGAAAAGTATGTGCTTGTTGATTGCGTTGACTTTAATCTTTGTGGTCAAGAAATGACACTTTATTGTTGTTAACTTGTCGTCGCACGATAAACACATCGCACACCAGAAGGATTCACCTCAAAATGACTCCAATCGCATAACAAGGCTAGACGCACAACTGGACACTTCATTCGCACGAATAGGCCTTCAATCGTACGAATCAAGTTCCCTCGTACGATTGAACCCTCATTCATGCGACTCAGCGTTCAGTCGCACCACACATTTCCCAATCGCCCGAACCAACTACCAATCGCGCGTATGAACCTTCATTCGTGCGGTTGGTCCTTCAGTCGGGTGATACCCAGTCGCACGCATTCATTCGGCTGACTCAATCGCACACATTCATTCGGCTGACTCAATCGCACCACTCATTCGCACGTTTCATCCCAGTCGCCCCGGTCAATCGCGCGAAGGAACCGATCGCATGACTCAGTCGCACGGTCGGCCCAGTCGCGGACTGCAGCAGATCGCGACTGCTGGGCAGGTCGAACGGCCTTCGGCTGTTCCGTGCTCGGTTTTATCACAATCAAGACTTCCAGAAACACTCTCCTAACATGTCTAAGGGTAATGCACACTCTGATTGACCTCACACGCACCCCCACGACCACATGCATTCGGGTTGAACCCGAACACCCGAATTTCATACTTGCAGCAGTGAAACGGGTGTCAAAACAGATGGAAATGGTCGCCTACCTGCTGGGATCGTGATTCTTTAGCTGTTGCGTGGCTTAATCCGGCAAAAACGAGCTCAATCGGGTGATTTTGGGTGCTAGGATGAACAATCGGAGGTGAAGAGATGGAGTAGGAGAGAAAGAGCAGAAATGGGAGTGTTTGGCTGGTGGGTGGGTATTTATACCCAGCCCAGTTTGCCAATTAACAGGTTTAGTCCCTGTACTTAGGTACCGAGTTCCCGAATTTGTTTCGGTTGATAACGACTTAGACGAGCGAGCTCTATTAATTAATAGGATTCCTTAGGTGATCTTGTTTATGTGAATTCCCTACAAACACCCGCGTTAGTATTCTTATAATAATTCGTTTAACGATGTCTGTGGCGGTGTTTGTATACGTTTCGAGTATTTGCGTGTACGGGTATATGTTAACGACAACGATTTTGGAAAAATGTTAATCTGAAATTACGGGGTGTCACACAAAGATAGATTTTGGCACAATCATGCTTGCTTGACACAATGAACCTCTAAACCTGACACAATCACGCTTGCTTCACACAATGAACCTCTAAACCTCTAAACCTCTAAACCTGACACAATGAACCTATAAACCTGACACAATCAGTTTGATAATGTCCAGAGTAATCTAACAGTATAGACACAATGACGATACAAAAGACACAATGATGATACCTATGACACAATGATGATACCTATGACACAATGATGATATCAATCAATAACAAAATTCGCAGAAATCTACAGTATAGACACAACGATGATCAAAACGACAAAATTACGGTGCGAAAATTAACATACTATTTCAATTACAGTATATAATCGTCCTCATACGTACCAAACTGATCATCTCTCGTTGACATCGCTGAACTAATTGATGTAAAGCAATCTTCAACGATTGAAATTGAAAATTCGATTGTTTGAATCTTCAACGATTGATCAATTGAAAATTTCAACGATTCGATTGTTTGAATCTTCAACGATAAATTGAAATTCTGTTGAAACCTCAATCGTACAGAAACAGTCGATATATGGCACACCTTCATCTTAATAAATTACACTTCCTAAAATACCCTCCTATTTTTAAAAATATGTCACATGTCACTCCCTGATTGTTTCTCACACTTTTTACATAATATTGACTTTGTATTTGAACCGGTCATAAAGAACATTCATACTAAAAAATATAAATAGAAAGAATGAAAATAAATATCTTGAATATATTTGGTAAAAATTCAAAACACATTTTAAACCATCATATCGGTTTAAAAATATTATTATAATATTAATGACAAACTTCTAACCTAGACTAAAAGCGATTTTTATATCACTGTCTACATGGATATGGTGACATGAAGAACACCCAACAGTGATCAGATTTAAACATAGAAGTTTGCCACAACATGTAATTTAGTCTAGGTTCTTTATGCCACCATATCCAAGTTCAAAATACTTGAGTTTGGGTGTTCTTTACTCAAAGCGATTTTTAGACGGCAAAGTTCTATGTTTGACTTTTAACCTAGACTATATTACATGCTAAGTCCCTACCTTTAGATTAAAGTCTTGGATCGAGTACTTAACTTTCTAATTCCAAATATAAACACTATACATTTTCAGTACCTGAGTGAAATTATGAAAATAGCTCATATGATTAGACTAAGGGCTGTTTGATTCCTCTTACCAGGCATCTGACCACTGACTGGCTGACTCGATCAGCCAGTCAGTGCGTTTGGTGTTGCTGACCGCCTCATCTGACCCGGATCTCCCGCCTCCAGTCAGTGCGTTCCTCTCTTCCCCCCTTTGCTCCATCTGTTGCCGTTGACCCATCTGCCGCCCTCACCCCCCACCGCCGGCTTCCTCCCTCCGCCACCTGCCGTCGACCAAAATCGAGGGTTGTTTGTCACCGCCCCTCCCCCCGTCGCACACCCTCACCGTCGCCCTCACCATCTCTTCTCGAGGGTTGTTTGTCACCGCCCCTCCCCCCGTCGCACTCCCCCACCGCCCCTCCCCCCGTCGCACTCCCCGCCGGCTTCCTCCCTCTGCTCAGGTACTTTGCTTGTTGATTTTGTGTTGATTTTTGTGGATTAGGTTTAATTGGTGTCTATTTGTTTATTAATCGGGTTTCTGATGAGGATTTAGGGTAAAATGGTTCGATTTGTTGGTATATTCTAGTTAGAAAGTGCAGGTAATGAGTTTATTGAGTTCATTGCAATGTGATGGATTGAAAACTATTGAGCTGATCAGGTTGTTAGTTTCTGCTTATGTGTATGTAGATGTATGTGTATGTAGATGTATGTGTATGTAGATGTGTATGTAGATGTATGTGTATGTAGATGTGTATGCATATGGGTATGTAGATGTGTATGTAGATGTATGTGTATGTAGATGTGTATGTATATGTATATATTGCTTATGTGTATGTATGTATATAAGGTTATTTTTATCATTCAGCATAGTCAGTCAGATGATAAATCAAACAGCCAAGTTTCAGTCAGATGCAGACTCAGTCAGAACTTCTTACTGGGTCAGCTTCTAACTCAGTCAGATCTTACTCAGTCAGCGCAATCAAACAGCCCCTAAACCTTTTGTGACTTTTTGTTCTGTCTAATATTTTGAAATTTTTTGTTATCCAATAAGAATAATTAAGGGTCCTAATAAATAGACACCCACTATTTTAAATCGACACCCCCCAATACGCCGCGTATGGGTCCATACGCGGCCCATGCCCGGCATTCCATTAATGGCGCATTAATGGTATAGCTATCTACCATTAATGCGCCATTAATGTCTGACATTCCACGTCACATCAGTCTACCTATACAGGGCGTATAAGACCATATGCCACGTATAGGTCGGTGTCGTATATTAAAACTCAAAAAAATTAAAAAAAGTATATAAGCTATACGCCGCGTATGGACCCATACGCGGCGTATAGATCCTCGGGACCACTATATCTTTTAACCTTTCTCACTTTAACACACACTTTGAAAAAAAACTCTCTCGTATAGCCTATACTACACGCATTGTTCGTCGATTTTTCTACATCCAGGTATGTATTACTGTTCCTACATCATTATTATGTTAATCGTTCACTGATTTAAACGTTAAAGTAGTGTTTTATGCCTTATAATGGGTGATCTAAAAACTGATAGTATGAACTATACGCTACTTCAGCCCGGGTATAGGGCTATACGCAGCGTATAGTTCTATAGTTGGGGAAGAAGACCCATACGTGGGTACCCTATACGCGGCGTATAGGGGGGGTGGACCCATACGTGGCTTATGACCCGTATGTGGGTACCTTATACGCGGCGTATACGTCTATACGTGACGTATGGGGGGTTGACCTATACGTGGCTTATGACCCATACGCGGGTACCCTATACGCGGCGTATAGCTCTATACGCGGCGTATAGGGGGGGTTGACCTATACGTTGTTTTTGACCTATTTGTTTTCTTATACAGATATGTCTTTCGATTCTGATGTTGAGGCTGACGTTGTTGACCTTATTGCTGATCATCCTTGGCTGCAGTTTGAGGCCGGTTCCATTGAGCACGCTAAGTGCTCAAAATTTATACGTATGAAGATCGGTCATCAAAAGGTCGTCGATTGGGAGGTATGGCCGAGCTCGGAGAGCGCGATAGACTTGCTGGTATTATCGGAGACGATACGCCATGGAGTCGTCTATTTGAGATCGCGTTTTTACCGTCTTACCGTGAGCTGACTGTGAAGTTTTTATCCACATTTACTTATATTCGTCCTGATGAGATGGAGGAGGACGATGAGCGCTCCGAGATTTCGTTTATGCTTTGTGGACATGCACATCAGATGTCCATTGAGCAGTTTGCCGTTCTCTCGGGGCTTTATTTTGAGCCGGAGACTGTTACCCCTCTATTCACCGAGGGTATTACTGAGATGGAGGAGAGTCGATTGAGAGAGTGGTGGCCTCAGATTGTCGGAGGTCTGTTTCAGAGGACTAAGGGCAGGGTCACTGGCATTAGAGATCCTCTCATTCGTTACTTGCATCGTATGATCGCCACATCCATCACGGGACGTGGTAAGAGTCGGGAGTGGTGTACCATTCCCGACTTATTTTACTTATACTGTTTGCTTACGGGGACCAGGTGCAACCTGGCGAGATGTTTGGCGGAGTATTTTGCTTCGTATTATCATCGCCAGGAGCGAGGAGCGGTGTACCGCGTGTACATCACGGTGATTGCCCGAGCTTTAGGTTATCTTCCTCGGCATCTTGCTGACGTATCTCCGCCGATCGAGCGGTCAGATTAGATCGTCGTCCGCTATTCGGCATGCGTATTATACGCCAATTTCGGGTGGCATACGATTCTCTCTTCGACCCGGGGAGATCTGGCAGCCAGCAACTGTTCAGCAGCTCGGCATTGACGATCCACAGCAGCAACACAGGCATATTCCGCATGATCAGCCACCACCCGACGAGCAGCCACATGATCAGCCGCCACCTCAGCCACATCAGCCGCCACCTCAGCCACAGTTCCCTCGACATATTTATAGAGATGTGAGGCTGCCTGCACGTATGAAGACATTTATGCAGGATATTTCTACGAGTTTACGGCAGCAGAGTCGTCGGCTCGATCGAGTTGAGGATCTTATGGAGTGGCACGTTCAGCTAGAGATTGCACGAGCCCGTGCTGCTGGTATTGATCCTCTGGAGTTGTCACCACCTCGACATGCATGCATACATACATACATGCATACATACATATACATACGTACGTACATATACGTTAAAATAACACAAAAATATACGTACACACATAGTCGGTTAATGAGTTATAAAAATATAACTTATACGCAAAATTTATACGCAAAATCTTTAGAAAAATATACGTTAAAATAACACAAAAATAAACACCATAACCTATACGCGCGTATGGGTCCATACGCGGCGGTAGGTTGTTTAATCTCAGCCAAGAGCCGAAGACAATGGTAGCCTATACGCCGCGTATGGTTCCATACGCCGCGTATAGGATATAAAACGTCAAATCAAAAACCCACCCTATACGCCGCGTATAGGGTATAAAATGTCAAATCAACAACGCACCCTATACGTCGCGTATGGCCCCATACGCGACGTATAGGATGCAGGGGTGTTGATTTAAAATCTGGGGGTGTCTAAATAAAGGGACCCATAATTAATTCAAATTCATTTATGACGTAGGCTTCACATCTTGTGATTCAATTCTTTTAATCTTACTAAGACTGCTCCCAACGCTACAGGTCATCCTTCTCACAAACAATCCTAATCAGCATGCCATATCAGCTTTCCACTTACTTTCACCCATTCTTCCCACAAACACTTTTTACCCTTAACACCATCTCTCCCACAAACACCTTTATTTTTCCACCTCATATTTTCTTTATTAATTTACTTTAAATAAAGATATTTAAATTATTGTAAATATATTTAATTAAAATAAAATAAAACAACAACGTAAAAACAATAGCCGTTATGAAAAAACGAAAAAAATAGCCGTTATGAAAAAAAAAAAAAAATAGCGGTTATGAAAAAAACAAAAAAAGTAGTCGTTATGAATGTAAAAAAATTTAAAATATTTTAATACTATAAATGTAAAAAATATATATTATACTTAAATTATTATTTAATTGACTCATTTTAAATTATTATTTAATTAACTCAAACTAATTACTTTATACTAGAAATGTAAAAAAATTAAAATATTTTTATTTAATTAACTTATTTAATTAAAACTTTATACTTATATTTTTATTTTAATTAAAAGATTTTAAAATATTTTAATTAAAAACATATGAGTTTAAAATTATTATTCATGGTGGTGGGGCCCACCAACCCCATCTTTCCACCGCCCTTCGTGCAACATATTCACGGGCACCGCACCCCATCGCCGCCCTTCCGGCGGGCGCGGTCCACGTCGGTGATGGGCCGGCCACGGGCGCACGATGGGGATATTCTAAGTTTAATACAACGTTTACTTAAAAAATGACATATTATTGTTTTTACTTAAAAATGACATAATTAAGACATGTCGTTTTATAAAATTCAAATTCATAAATGTTTTTAACCAAAAATTCCGTCTAATTTTTTTTATTGTTTTTTAAGTACTTAAAAATTTAATATTCATTTTCCTCTATATAATACAATGTTTACTTAAAAATGACATATTATTTCTTCAAAATGACATAATTAAGCATAATCAAGCAACCTTTTAAATTGATTAAACTTTTTGACTTTTTATATTTATTCTTTTTCCTACAAGTTTTAAGACGTCGTTTTATAAAATTCAAATTCATAAATGTTGTTTTTATCAATGTGTTTTGTCCTTTGCATACTCTTATTTTATCAACGTCACCAAAAACTCATAAGTTTGTGACAGTTTTGTCTTTCCTGAACTAAAAGCTTATTATGAATCTGTAACTGAATACCTTTATTTCCTTCAGCGCCAAGATTTATGCATCCGTAATGATAATCTATATGATGAAATTGTTATACATCTATCTGCATCATATTAGGTGGTACATTATTGATAATGAGGTTTTAGATACGAATTAACTGACATAAAAAATGATGAAAATGTCACCTGGAGCAGATAAGTAGAATAAGGGAACTCCTCAATAGTGCCCAGAACCTGTCATTAAGAGCACAAAACAAATTTAAACGCCTATAAATTGCACTACCCACATTTCTCTTGAAACAAATGTGTGGTAAAGAAAAACTTGTAGCATTTACCCACATATTTCTCTGATTTTAATTTGTTGAATGAGCTAACGGTCCAGTCAAACATACAAGTAATATTAGGGTAGGAGTAAAGCCAACCGTTATCTTGAACTGGCGCCAACTGAAGTCAGATGAGTAAAATCAGAACACCACCTCATATAAAACGATGAAGAGCAAAAATAGCAAGAAACATAAGTATGCTTTCTTGATGAAAATGGCGTTACCATGGCGATGCCTTGTGATGCTATAAGAAAATACCTCTTTAGACACTTCCGTGTATAAATTTGCCTCTTCTGCATTTTGCCCTGTAACGGTTACCAAACATTACAGAAATATGCCTGGATATTTAATCCATTTTATGAATGGATAACAGTCTGGTTGTCAGCATGTAATCTGCATGTCTGTTCACCTTTGACCCATTTCATTTGGAACTTTTTTTAAAGTGCCGACCTCACCAACTAGATATAAAATAAAATGAGTTAATATATATATGTGTGTCTATATGTATGTATAAAAAGGAAGCATGGTCTGCATGGAGATCCAATGTGATTTTGTAACTTAAAGGCCTTGCATTCATAAAAGTTGTGTCCACTTTTAGAAAATTAGTTATTTCTTGAATGAAAAGCTTTCATTCTTTGAAGTCAATATCCTGTAACAATATCATTTCAATTTACAAAGGATACTAAAAATTACAATCATCAAGCTTATGAAAAGATTAATTACCTAGCATGTCCTCTTGTGGTCTACAACTAACATTTTGAGTTGATTCAGCAACTGATAAACAGTTCCTTACCCTTCAAGATCGTTGCAGCCACCTACATCAAAAGGTTTTATAAAATAAGCCTAAATCTTGAATAAAATACGTGATTTTAAACTTTGCAACCATCAATAACTGTAGTCGAACCTTTTGCTCGGGTTTGATAATTTTAGAAGAACTGAACCGTAATATATTACCTAATGATTGTTATAAAAGTAACATTTGTTAGCAGTGAAGCTTTCATTCTTTGAAGTCAATATCCTGTAACAATATCATTTCAATTTACAAAGGATACTGAAAATTACAATCATCAAGCTTATGAAAAGATTAATTACCTGGCATGTCCTCTTGTGGTCTACAACTAACATTTTGAGTTGATTCACCAACTGATAAACAGTTCCTTACCCTTCAAGATCGTTGCAGCCACCTACATCAAAAGGTTTTATAAAATAAGCCTAAATCTTGAATAAATACGTGATTTTAAACTTTGCAACCATCAATAACTGTAGTCGAACCTTTTGCTCGGGTTTGATAATTTTAGAAGAACTGAACCGTAATATATTACCTAATGATTGTTATAAAAGTAACATTTGTTAGCAGTGAAGCTTTCATTCTTTGAAGTCAATATCCTGTAACAATATCATTTCAATTTACAAAGGATACTGAAAATTACAATCATCAAGCTTATGAAAAGATTAATTACCTGGCATGTCCTCTTGTGGTCAGGTCTACAACTAACATTTTGAGTTGATTCACCAACTGATAAACAGTTCCTTACCCTTCAAGATCGTTGCAGCCACCTACATCAAAAGGTTTTATAAAATAAGCCTAAATCTTGAATAAAATACGTGATTTTAAACTTTGAAACCATCAATAACTGTAGTCGAACCTTTTGCTCGGGTTTGATCATTTTAGAAGAACTGAACCGTAATATATTACCTAATGATTGTTATAAAAGTAACATTTGTTAGCAGTGAAGCTTTTACTTTGCTGTTACCCTTTAAAAATTGACCATCATATCTGTCCTTGGAAGGAACAAATTTACACCAAATCTGAAGATGTAAAGCGACATCAAATGAATAATACCTTCACCAATCCATGCTTCGATAAAAGATCTTGTATGAAACACTTGTAAGAAAGCCTCAAGGCGCCATGAAAACTGACCATTAGCTTGATATTGAGTCTTGTGAACTGATTAGCAAGACTTCTAATCTAACCACCAATATTCCTACTATTAGAATTTTTTTACAACAATTAGTTTTACAATAAAAGAATGATGAATACATTTTGTGTAACAAACTAATTATATGAATGGGGAAAGAATCCTTTTGCTACCTCTCATTAGAAGAACGACTGCAATTTCAATTAATAGACAAAGGATGGCTTGTTACCGACTTTGGTGTCAAGGAGTAAGTCTGCAAGTAACCTACACTTTAAAGAGAAATTGATGATTCATGCTCAAAGGATCTGAACTCAGAAGTCATGATAGCCAGAAACTTTAAAATTTTCATTTACCTTAACTAATAACCAACAAATTAATGAATGACTTGAATAAAACGGTACCTAGTATAACATCGAAGGATGATTTGCTTGATTTGATCACTGTAACATTCTCAGAATAAGGTGTATCAAAGCCACAAGCGAAGTTCCATATGGTAACTAAACTGTGAACATCATATACCCTGTCATAATCACAGAACCCTCCATTGTTCCTGCACCTTGAACATCATATACCCTGTCAACATCACAGAACCCTCCATTGTTCCTGCACCTTGAACACTCTTCTGTAACTAAAATCAGGAGAAAGAAGACAAAGATCAATGTTATACCCTAATGGATGATGGTCAATAAAAGAAATGCAATGATTTCACACTTTCGCTAAAGGATTTGATGTTTCAAATTATGATTTATGAGTAATCAACTTATGTGTTTAAGGCATCATAGACTGCAAGTTTCAATACACAAGTTTCTATCTAAACAAAGAAGCTTATATCACAATTAACAATAGGTGTAGCATTTCAATCATTTAACAGGCTATCACTCCGTTACCCAACTCACACTTTCACAATTCACCAAACTGTTTACTTGTATAAGGTACTTAGATATTCCCCCAACTAAATTAGCATAACTACATTAGGCATGAGCTTGCCAATGAGCTCATATAATGTAGTTCATATTTGCATAAAATTTTGCTTAGATAGATCAATACAAAAAATTACATTGAATGAACTAAATAATGAACTTTTACTATGTCAGAAGCCTTAAATC
This sequence comes from Flaveria linearis, assembly GCA_024085815.1. Lineage (NCBI taxonomy): Eukaryota > Viridiplantae > Streptophyta > Magnoliopsida > Asterales > Asteraceae > Flaveria > Flaveria linearis. Next base: position 6,046,243 of record CM044005.1, on the reverse strand, counting down.
ATTGACAAGGTCATCTTGTTGAATGCAAATATAGAAGTTAAATAATTCATTTTCAAACCATAAAAAATATAAATTTTGCATTAGGTGTTAGTAAACCAAGTTACTAATTTTCTTCGTCCTATTGTACACAAATACAAAAGTCGATAACCTTATCCCTCGTATTTGTAAAAGCATAAACTTGAATCCATCAAATATGCAGTGTACCAATAAACCAAGAGAAGTTGTTAACAGAAGCATATACTAACAGTTAAAACCATAAATCAAAATTTACCTGATTAGATTCTTGCTTTAATTTCAATTACTGCAGTTGAGAGTGATGAGCAGCAGTAGAGGACATATAAAACGATTTAAACCTTTGATTTTCATAAATCAAAGAACGATTATAAGAAATCAATGTATGATTACCTGATTTGATTCATGATAGTACCTGATTTGTTTTGACTTGTTACCAAAACCATCTTAATTAGAGAAGGACTTGTTTTTAGTAAATCAACTCAGCATGAGTTCGCTTGGAAGACCTCCTCAGTGGTCCGTTTCTTTCACTTTGGACTTGAGTGTTTCTTTGATAATTTTATAGTTGTGTACAATAATGCACTTGAGATAGAACTGCTTGAATGTGCTTATCATGCCCTTTAGCAAATAGTTCCAATGCATGTATATTCAGATGCTTACCTGCTTGGACTCAAAAGCTTGACTGCTTACTCTGTTCTAATCACACCCTAAAGTAATAATTGACACCGTTATTCTAAGATTGAAATAATAAAATAAATCCCATAACACAACAGTATCAATGCAATTCACAACAAAGAAGTTTTCATTTGAGTTCATACCTTGAAGAGGATCCTCACTCATTAATCAAGTTTTAGGATCATAGTGGGCAGAATTGACATCAAGATTCAGCAGATATTTTGCTATATCTTCTTGAATACGCAGATTCCTAAACAGAGACAAAACGTTATCATTGCAAAATATTCCCTTCTAGACATAAGCATTAAAAAATGTCTATGTACGTATTACAATCCGATGGTTGTTACGAACAAAATAAAGGAACCATACTTTTTCTATAAACAGTGACCATGAAATATGTTCAGATAAATACATAACTTGTATATGAAGTTAGAAAGCAAACCTCTACGATTTTGTTGCCCATAGCCAGAGTAGTCGTAGTTGCGTACAATCATTTTTTTTTATAAATCTAGTATGTTATTTTGACCAAATTGATCACATTTACACAACACTCATAACTGATTATTTCAAACTCAAATGGCGATAATCATACATCCAAGCATCCCATAAACTTCAAAAGCATGCTAAAAATTGGAAGGAAAAAAATACAAAAGTCATCTCTGGTTTGGAACCAGGATTCCACATGATCAATTCTGATATAAACACACCTAATATAAAATTCTCGAAACTTCTCTTTTAATGGAAAAAATCATCAAGATTTGAGATTACAATAGCTAATAGTTGACCAGATCATATGGGTAACCACATAGGCTCAAAAACAATTTGAAATTTCACAGATTTCAAATCATTATAACTTATGACTACTTACTCTTAGGTGATTAGTGAAATGCTTCTGCTTAAAGATCTTAAAATTCACCAATTTGAGTCCAAATACACAAATTTGAGTTTAATACTTCAAACTTCTCCAAATGAAGCAATAAATAGAAACGAGATTTGAAACTAGTTCAAAGAAACAAAATAGGTTAATCCGCAACATATGTGATAATGTAAATGCAAATTGATTTAAGTTAGTGTTTAGTTTAGTATAGTAGCACACATAGGCTAAGAAAGTGATAATTAGTACTTCAAGTGGCAATCAACTTTAGCAAAATTATGAACCAGAACAAAAAACTAAAGAATACCACCATAGACGGCTTGTCGAGGACATCTTCGTTCCAACCCAAAGAACTTGATGGAACTGAGGGCACAGCTTGTAACCCTCGGATTGACTTTGATTACACGAAACCCACACATTAGTCTCTTCATCGATATCAGTATCTTTGAGAAGTTTGTTTGACATCAAACGTTATGAAAAAGGAAAAGAAAAGCATCATATTCGAAGACTTACCAGAGAAATGAAAACTGAATGTAGCAAAATTTAGTCGTCTTTACTGTAATAACCCGAGGAGAGATTAAAACCCTAGTTCCATAAATTCTTCTGTAGAAACACCAACACCATTTAATCAAACTGCATTGCAATCGAGTGATCAAAAAGCCAAATGAAAATTAGAATTAACAAAAACTTAATAGGGGATGATTTCGGTAATCCAAGTATCCATCGGTTGCAAAACAATGATGAACACGATCACATATAAACACTGATACGTTGTAAATCGCCATTGAAACAGCTTTAAAATCAACAAAAACTTACCAGAGATTAAGCGACAAGAGAGAGAAAGACATTCGTATCAACGATCACAGTGTGCATTGTGCAATTTGAAAGAGAGAAAGGGGGTGGGGTGGGGATTTCTGCACCTAGGCAAAAGGCCGTTAGAAAATCATTGGTATTTTGATTCTGTTTTATTATGGAAAAGATATTATTCCAAAAAGATCTTAGTAATTATTACCCTATGTCATAAATCTGTACTATACCCATTAAAATAGGGACCGTTAGCCGTTATTTAGACACCCCACATTTTAAATTAACACTCCGGTATCCTACACGTCATGTATGGGTTCATAAGCGGCGTATAGGGTGGGTTGTTGGGGAATATATTTATTCCCTATATGCGACGTATGGATCCATACGCGGCGTATAGGGAATAAACACATTCCTTGACAATTTATGTCAGACGCATAAAGCTCTACGCCGCGTATGGGTTCATACGCCGCGTATAGGTTCCAAAGTTTTTTTTCTTGGTATGGCTGGGGAGTGAAATGAACCTATACGCTGCGTATGGATCCATACGCGGCGTATAGGTTATGGTGTTTATTTTTTGTGTTATTTTTACATAAATTTTTTAAACATCTTTGCGTATAAGTTATGTTTTGTAACTTATTAACGACATTTTAAATATTAATAAATTAATAAAACATATAAGATAAACATAAACTGATAATATAAATAATAAAGTTTTAAAATTCATAACAAAATAAAAGTTACAATGCTAGTAATAATATAAAAACTACAGTGAGTCTGGGTAATGTCGAGGCAGTGGCAACTCCGTAGGATCAATACCAGCAGCACGTGTTCGCGTAATCTCTAGTTGAACGTGTCAATCTATAAGATCCTTAACTCGATCGAGCCGACGACCTGTTGTCAGGTATTAATGACGTATTAATACTTGTCATATACGACACAGACCTATACGTGGCGTATGGACCTATACGCCCCGTATGGGTCGACTGATTTGACGTAGTTTCACACCCCAACCTTGACGGCGGAAACGTCGAGGCGTGAGAGTTACGATTGTTCACAGCCACATAACGCTATTTCCTGAAACATGTTAAAAATAAAAGATCAACATATTGTTGGTGAGTATTCTATAGTTCTACATACATATGTATATAAAAGATGGCAATTCATGTTGTAAATAGAGAACAAGGTAACTAGGGATGTAAGACAGAATGCACAATCAAACCTTAACAAAGTTTCATAAGTCTCAACGTGTACTTGGACCAACCAAGTTATAAGTATAAACGATTAGCCAAGTGTACTTGGATCAACCAAGCAGGCTTGTCAGGCCCATAGATCTATGACGTCGCCAGGCTAGCAATAGTTAATGATTGTACATGTATTCGACATTACATGGTAGCTACAATATTCAACTAATCACAACACAAGTAAATTGCCATAAGTTTACAAGAATCAAACGTTTACGAGTGCAATGATTAATAAGTAACATGTTTCACCCCAAAGTGTGAAAATATGAAAAAGGGGTATAGAAATACTCACTTGGCGATTAAGTATATATTGGATGATTAATAAGAAATAATAACGCGCGTCGTTCCAACGAATTCCCTTACAAGGTACCTAAAACGTATTTATTTCAAGATTAAGTTCGATAATAAGTTTAACAATTAAACGTGAACCAAGGTTTTACGATTTTGAAGTTTTGTATACCATATTTATTCAGAAGAAATATATCTTTTTAAGTGTTTTAATCTAGAAATGAAATTAGGTTTAATATCGGATAATGTTTGAATATATTTTGTATATATTCTTTGTAATAAATATCATTACAATAACGTATTAGCCGATAATTATTAATCTAAATTAATTGTCAAAGTATATTTTATAATAAATTACGTTTGTAATTAATTGTGAAATTATAAGATGTATAATTTCTATAATTTACAGGACTGTTTCATAATTAAACGTGATATAGTGTCCATTTTTATAAAAATAATTGTTTATAATAATATAATATTTTATAAATATTATTAAGGGTTTTTAACTAAAATAAATTTACAGAAATTATCTACGTAACATTTTAAATAAGAAAGTTTATAAGATTTATTTTTATAATTTTTAAGAATTTTTCTAATATTTTTAGGGGCTTAAAAAGCTAATTAAAAAAATAAGGGGAGTGCCCGGGGTCGAACCCGGGACCTCCTGTTACAAACACACGCACTAAACCAGTGAACCAAAGGCTTAAGCCATGATAACATATGGTTTTTAATCCACTTAAACACAATTTTAACCAAACCCCCAATTCATAAGAACCCTAATTTCGATTGGATTCAAATTGACCCCCAAATCAAAGTTGTTAATCGGATTAATGTTAGGGCTTTTGTTCCCCAACAGAAATCGAACCTATATGTATGTTCAATTACCCGAATTTCTCACGGATCGATGATGAACTCTCGAAGAACAGTCGCGACCGTGTTGCGATCCGTTCAGGTTACAATCGATGATGAAACTCAAATTCGCTTCACGGAAAGCTTCGAATAAGTTGAATGATGGAAAGCCCTATGTTGATTTCTGGTTTTGAAGCTCTGGAGATGGTGTTCGAATAGTTGCAAGTTCACGAAAGAGATGATGATCGATGCTTATGTTCGCGTTTGATTCAGATGGAATTGAAAGTTGTGAACGCTTAGGAATGATTAGATGATCGTTTATATAGGTTCAATTTTGACAATTGTTAATGTTGAGTGGTTTTAATTAGGTATGTTTAGTGGGTATTTTAGTGGTCCAATATGTGAAATCCGGATATTTTTTACTCGAATTAGTGCGTGTTGACAGGTTCGCGATAGCCCCACGATCGTTTTGGTGCATTTTGAAGATTTAAAATCCATGTTTTGAGGTGAAATGGAGCTCGCCGGCGCCGCGGTCGGCGGTCGGCGGTCCGGCCACCGGAAATACGGGGAGAGGGAAAGGGCCGGGGGGGTGGGTTGTAAAATTACATTTTTCAATAATGGTCCCTGCAGTTTGAATTTTATTATTTTATGTTTAAAACTTCCATTTTAAGTTTCAAATTGACATAATACCCCCTGGACTTTATTATTATTATTTTATTTTTTTATTATTCTTGCTATTATTATTATTATTATTGTTATTTATTTATTATTAGTATTATTATTATTATTATTATCTTTTTATTATTATTATTATTATTATTATTATTATTATTATTATTATTTATTAATAACACGCCGTGTAAATACGAGATGTTACACGTAGAATGTCAGGTATTAATGACGTATTAATGGTCGATACCTATACACCGGGCATGGGCCGCGTATGGACCCATACACGGAGTATAGGTGGATGTCGATTTAAAATATTGGGTGTCCCTTTATTAGGACCCTTAAAATAATACGATCATTCGAAGCAGGGTAATACTTTTGTCGTTAAGAAAAATATAAAGCATTTGAGAAGTACACAAATGTAATTTTTCTCAAATTTTAAGACACCTAAAACAAACTTTGAGGTACATGTTTTATGCTATGGTTTCTAAATGCACATATTAAACAAACTTCTACTAATTAATACATTATTTAATACATATTGATTATTTAATTCATAAAATCAAGTATCATCTTATTTATTAAAATTAAAATTAAAATTAATTTATATTTACTATTTATATTTTTATAATTAAATATTGTTTAAATTAAGTATTATCTTATTTAAATAAATAAGTATATAACTACTAAATATTTATATAGTTATAATAATAATATAATAATAATAATAATAATAATAATAATAATAACGATAATAATAATAATAACAACAACAACGACAAGAACAAAAATAAATAATAATAACAATAATAATATAATAATAACAACAACAACAATAACAATAATAATGATATCCATATATAATCAGCGTTTATAGCGGTTCAGTTGTATTACGATCTTTAAAAGAGACTCGGTGATACCCGTCGTATCGCGCGAGTCAACCCACTTACTATATAAAACATTTGGGATGTACATAATAGTAATTTTATTTAAACTCCAGGACACCTAAATCACCTTTGCATATAGTAAAAGTTTCTATGTAATGATTCTAAATTATTCTTATTTATTAAACTTGATCTAATTAATACATATTATTAAATTCATATTTATATTGACATGTATCTTTTATATTTTTAAAATTAAATACTATTTTAATTAAGTATTATTTTATTATTAAATACTGGACCAACCTTTAATTTTAAAAAATTTAGGATAAAATTAACGGTGGTGCTGGTGGTGGTGGTTGAAGTCGGAGGTTTTGATGGTGGTAGGAGGTTTGAATGGTGAAGAATAAGAGTGAAGGATATTTATGAGATGTCACACGCACTTAACGGCAATCCACTTCAGGGGCCAAAGTTTGTTACATTTGTGTCAATTACTGGACCAACCTTGTAATTTCAAAGAGTTAGGGACAAAACATGAAATCAAATCAGACTTAACTACAAGGACCACCCGTGTAATTAAGTCTGTTTGCGGTTAAATATGGTATTGGGCTTAATTTATAAAATACATAATCAAAGGGTAAACGAGTGCACTTTTTTGCTTTTTTGCGTATGTTTTTACGTTTAGGACTGGGGTACTCGGTCATATCAAATCACACTTATTTATACTAAATTATAGGGCTAAAATATAAAAAATGGTCATTTTTTAAATGGCTATTTTTTAGAAAGGGCAAAAAAAGGGAAAAAACCGGGTTCAACCCAGGTACAACTGGGTCGGGTTCGAGTTGGGTTCGTCAAAAAATTCATAATCTAAAACCGGTTCCAACCCTACAGGTTTAAACGGGGTCCAACCCGGGTACACCTCCCATTGGATACTAACCGTACCAGGGTCCGGGTCGGGTTCGTACTCGGTTTTTATGCCCACCTCTATTGTGAAGGTTGCTATATATTGTAAACTATGTTAGATGCTCATATGTTACACATGTTGAAATAAAATTATATATAGTTTATATGTGTGTATAATCTTGTAGAAAACATATCAATGGAATATTACATATAACTAACATATTTAAGTTATAAATAATATTATTAAAAGAACAATAATTTTTGATTCATAATATCCATAAACCTTTGTATATACATTATTAACGTATTTTGTTTAAAAATTATTAGCTACAAGTTAAACTATATTTAAACAAATTTAAGTCTTATTAAAGTATTTTAATAAAATATATTTATTTTTTAAAAAGAAATTATCTTGATTAGTATAGTATCAAATGAGATTAATTAAATAAACTTTTTTGAAGTCAAGAATTTTACTAATTGTAAGTTTATGGTGGTGGTGACATACGGACAATCTTAAATGGAGCCTAGATAAAGATGATGTGGACATACCCAAAAAAACCATGTGAATGATAACTATTTTATTTAATTAAAGTAGATTATTGGTGTCATGCCATCGTGATAAATAAATAATACTATTATAATGTAAAATTAAACACATTTATCACTAAAAATACAAAATAGTTTTAAAATCAAAATAAGTTTAATAGTTAATTACACAAATGGTCCATCTGATAAGGTCGATTTTATGTTTAGTCACTAAGCATCATTTATTACAAATTAGTACACTAAGTATGTCAGTAGCAAAATTGTCTTGACTTGGATGGAGATTAATTTTTTCACTAAATAAGTTGAAATTATCATGATACCCTTAAGTACTCAAGTGAGGTGGTGGTTGTTAGTGTTGAACGGAGTAGTAGGGAAGAAGACAATGGGATGGATCCTATAAATTTGACATATTAGATCTGTTTATATGTTAATCTAAGTTTTTTTTGGTTACTTCAACAATTTTAAAATAAACGTTAGCTATTGTCTATGCTAGGGATCATTTTATTATAAGTTATCATATTTAGTGTGTTAATTTGTAATAAATGATACTTAGAAAATAAATATGAAAATCGACCATATCACATAAACCATTTATGTAACTAGCTCTAAGATTAAGGTCAAATTAGTAGTGACGAGCCCGGAATAAACGGATTTGACATAAGGCTTTTGATAACTAACGACTGTTAAAACCAATGATGAAAAATGTTATGTTTTTTTTAAAACTAAGGATTAAACATATAATTTTTCAATCCCAGTAAACGAAATGTAAATTTAAGCAACCATCAAGAACGATCCGTGTAATGTACTCTAAATTAAATCATCACTAAATATAAACTATTTTGCTATATACTTTTTGGAATATAACTCTTAAGTCACTTGTCTCATCAACCATCTGACATAAAATCAAAAAATAATTTGAATCCAACACATCACAAATGTTGGTCCACTAACATTATCGAACGACAACTAACAAGACATGAAAACATCAATAAAACTTATGCATTATTAAACCAAGATCATAAGAAAACACATTAAGCATCAAATTTATCGATTCGCCATCCAAAATACGTTTATGTCCATCAAGAAAAGAACATGATAAACCAACTCTAAATGGACTCCTATCATTTTGGATCGAATTGAAATTGAGGTTATACTTTGCTTTTTGATTTGGGTAGAACACTCCAAAGTTTTTTTCGAGACAAGGCTCCGTTTTGTTCTCGTCAAACATGGCAAACAAGTATGTTTAAGTGGCTCTTCCTGGCGTCTCAGGTCTACCTCATGGTGTGTGTGCAACCATGTTTGTGAAATATGTTTGTGCATTGTCAAATGTTGCTCCAAATACGGCGACAGATTGTCATTCGGTTTATGATACACAATTTCCACTAAAGGCCCCCCGACCTTCTCTAATGCCAGGTATGTCACATCTACGATCAAGTAAAAAAGTTTTTTGGTATCCATTGCTCCATCTTGTGCATGTCTTTGGGTTGCTCTGTCGGTTCATATACACACGGGTGAGGTCTAGTTGAACATTAGCATCATATGTGTTTCTAATATGTATGTAAGACTCAAATAAGTAACTCCTAATTATCATCTATATATGAAATGTTTGTTATATAATTTTAAATATGCTATTTTTAAATGTATTTTTTACTCTAAATTTCATTCAAAACGGAGTTGTAAATACCATAATTTACTACTTATTTAAGCATAATCATGCAACCTTTTATATTGATTAAACTTGTTAACTTTTTATATTTATTATTTTTCCTACAAGTTTTAAGACATTTCATTTGATAAAATTCAAATTCATAAATGTTTGTTTTTATCAATTTTTTTGTCATGCAACCTTTTATATTGATTAAACTTGTTGACTTTTATATTTATTTATCAATGTTACGACATAAGTTTTTTCAATAATTTCTTTTTTACACATAAAGGTTCCGTATAAGTTTTTTCTATAATTTTTTTTTACACATAAAGATTCCGTATAATATCAACGTCTTCATCAAAACTCATGAGTTTGTAACAATTTTCTCTTTCCTGAACTAAAAGCTTATTATGAATCTGTTAATTGAATACATTTATTTTACAAAATCATGCAACCTTTATATTGATTAAACTTGTTGACTTTTTATATTTATTTTATAAACGTTACGACATAAGTTTTTTCAATAATTTCTTTTTTTACACATAAAGGTTCCGTATAAGTTTTTTCTGTAATTTCTTTTTTACACATATAGATTCCATATAATATCAACGTCTTCACCAAAACTCATGAGTTTGTAACAATTTTATCTTTCCTGAACTAAAAGCTTATTATGAATCTGTTAACTGAATACATTTATTTTCTTTAGCACCAAGATAATCTATATGACGAAGTTAAAACTTAGATATTGTAAAAATTAAAAGCTAGATTTTTATTAAAACAACGAACTCTAAGGTGCTGTTTTTTTTTCTTCAGAAGCTCTTCCCCACCTCTTCATCTGCGCGCACGCAGACGCGGGAAGAGCTTTTGAATGCACACTGTTTGATTTTTGGAAGACGTTTCATTAAAAAACGTCTTCCTGATGTCTGCGTGGAGAAGAGGTGGACTTACCACTTCTGAGGTCTTCTAACCTCTTCTCCATTCCCACCTCCCCCATGGCCACCCCACCTCCTCCCACCTTCCCTACCGGCCACCCCACCTCCTCCCACCTTCCCTACCGGCCACCCCACCTCCTCCAACCTTCCCTACCGGCCGCCCCACCTCCCCCACCTGCCGGACCACCGCCGCCCCACATCCCCCCATCGGTCAAACCACCGTCGCCCTACCTCCCTCCATCGGCCGGACCACCGCCGCCCCCATCCCCTACCTGCGCCGGACAGCTGCTCGACCGGCCCCCTCCCCCCGCTCGACCGCCCCCTCTCCTGCGACAGCGCCGACCTCCCCCTCACGGCCGACCGCCCCCTCCTGCGACCTGCGTGACCGGACCCCCCTCCTCTGTGGTCCGAAATTAGGATTAAACTCTGTTTAATTTCATGTGTTGCATTATGAGTCAAATTGGTGATTTCTGGTTAGTTTTCGCATAGGAGACGATGGTTGAAGACTGTGATGATGGATGAAGATGATGGATGAAGACGAAGATGATGGATGAAAAGATGATGGATGAGAAGATGATGGATGAAGACTGATGATGGATGAAGACGAAGATGAAGAAACTGAAGATTGAGAAAGTGGAGATTGGGAAGGGTGGGGTTTGATTTATAATAATAATAATAATAATAATAATAATAATAATAATAATAATAATAATAATAATAATAATAATAATAACAACAACATTACAGATTTTAAAAAACAAACAGTCTTTTCTTGCAGACTGCAGACGTTTGTTCCAACTCTTCTCCTGCAGATGTCTGCAGATGTGGTCCGCAGACTGCAGACATTTTACTGCAGAAAAAAACAAACAACACCTAAAAAAGCATAAGATACAAAATTTTCTTAAACAAAAAACTTTCTTAAAAATACTAACTTTTAAAAATCATTTTTTTTAATTTAAGGATGATTTTGATAAAAAAATTATATTTCAAAACAAAATGTAAAAAAAACAATTTCATAAAATGAAATATTAAAATGATAATATTGTTGTTTTACTTGAAGTACTTACTTATAAATAGCACAATCCTATTTTAAATAGAAACTATAGTTTTATAACATTTAAATTTAATACAAACCATTTAATTATTTATTTATTTAATCCATGCATTAGACATGGTATAATCTAGTGCTTAATGCTTAATATACTAAAATAATTAAAATGTTATTGGGTTTGTTTATGAGTTTATTAAATAATTGATAGTTTTTTCTTAAAATATACACGTATATATATTTAATATATAATCAAATTCAAAAATTTCAGACCTCTGAGGAGATGAGACTCTGGGCGGTCACCCACCCACAGCACCCCGAGGGCCACCCCTGATGTCTTACCGTATGGATCATGAATCTTCAAATTAGATATAAAAGATTGAATTGTTGTCCATTATTAGTTAAGCAAAAAAAATATAAAATGATGCATTTGACTAAATATGAAGTTATTATGTAAATGTTGACATAGATCTTCACATCAACAAAGTCTATTTTCATTTTGATCTCTAAGTGTTACAGACGGGTTTATGTTCTTGATTATTTTTTAAATATCAAAAGACGATTTTATAATTTATATACAAGATACTTCAGCGTATGCACATTTAGAAAGTAATTACTTCCAAAAATCACTCGCATTTTTAAGAATATTCACACATCAAACAATAAAGACGAGCACATAGATAAATCAAATTGCATAACAAAAAACAGATATAAACACAAAAATACGAAGGTATTGCCACTAGTTTTAAAAAGTGTGTATTCGTTTTTCAAGAAAATAAATAACAAATCAAATCAAATCAAAGCATCATATATATTTATTTAGTGCATTTTTTGTTGCGATAGTCTTAAAATAGTATTAAACGTAAACTTTACTATTAAAAAAAGCGAAAATTTCCCAAAAAAAAGAAAAAAGAAAGTAGACTTTTGTATGTCACAGTAATTAATATTTTGACATATCATTTAGCTTCAGATCTTCATTAGTATCGATAAAAAAAAGACTTTTAAAACAAGACTTTTAAATTTTTTTTACCAGTGATGGGGTATCACCCGACCAAGGCAAGGAAGGAACCAACACGGGTACGCAAAGCCGCGGCCCAATGTGGCACGGCCATGACGCTCCAGCCGCGGCCCAGCCGCGGGTGCCTCGGAACTTCAATTGCGGCCCAACGTTAGCATGGGCATAAGGCTCCAGCCGCGGGTGCCTCGGAACCCCAGTTGCGGCCCAACGAGGCGTGGGCATGATGCCCCAGCCGCGGCCCAGAAGAAAACGGGCAACCAAGGAGAATGCGGACAACGTAGGGGACCGCCTACATCTAGCGAAGACTCGATAACGTCGACCGCGACCCAGCATGGACGCAAGGGAGCGTCCCCCAGCCGCGGCCCAGCATTAAGCGTGCCGAGCATCCGGCCGCGTCCCAGCAACGTGACGGAGCTTCATCTCGCGACCCACCACGTTTCCCTTTAGCAAACCATTATAAGATCGCGTGAACAAAAGCAGTCTCGGCTAAGCCAAGACGCGGCCCAGGCAAAGGACCTGCCGGACAGCCCAGCTGCGGCCCAATAGTAACAAGCTTAACATCTACGAACGCGAATAACGAACGGCGAGATGAACCTAAGCCGTAACCAAAAAACTTATAAATAAAATAGATACTTAAGAGGTCCCCAAAGGAACTAACGTTAAGGAACAAAAGAATCGGAGGGAAAGTTATTGGTTGCTTCAGGAACACAATCAGAAGCAAAAGAAGACAAAGACTAGAAGACAAATCCTGAAAGAAGCAGACACAACAGGATAACCATGCAGAACCAATAGGATGCAGGTCAACTATAAGAGACAAACAACATTAATATCAAGTAGGAAACCCTTTACACCAAAAGGGAAACGAATCCCTTGACCTAAGAGCTCCAGTTCAGGTGCCTAACTCCAGGCAACTCGAAATAGACTTACACAGAGGAATTTGTCATATGCATGTCACTATAAATGCGAAGGCCCAGGTATATTCACATCATCTCATTCCAACTGACCACACTCATACACAATCATTCCTAACTCTCTACTCTCTCAGAGAATACAATTCACCTAATTCCTTCAGCTTTAACATCTCATGTCCATCATCTCCATTCTTACTCTCATAATGCTTATATTTGATACATCTTGTATACATACTGACTTGAGCGTCGGAGTGCCCTTGGAGCTCAAGCTCCAGGGCCTCTAACGAGCTTTCTGTGGTTGCAGCTCATATGTATAAGAAGAAGGGGAATGGTGATTATCACCTATGGACGGATCTGAACCAAGGAGTCATTCTATTGCACTGCTTCTTATTGGACTCGCCTCTAGGTGAGGAATTTGAAGCAACATTTGGCGCCATCCGTGGGACAAATGCGACCAAGGCATGCCGCGGGTATCACCCGACCAAGGCAAGGAAGGAACCAAGGAGAATGCGGACAACGTCATGGCGAAACCATAACGCTGGACTGTTGTGGCTCAACAACCAGCAAAACAAAGATATCATTAGCCAGGAGCTAGATACATGAACGAAGGAGAAAAGACATTACAAGTTAAATGACAACCAAGACTCCCATGATACATTCACCTGAGTACCTCTATATTTGACCCATATAAAGGAAGAGGATTTGATCTCATTCAACACCAAACTAGTCTGCAGGTATTTGTCTTCAAAGCATTTTTTGTTCCTCGCCTTCCAAATAAAGAAGATAGTAGTGTACATTATAGCCAATGCAATCGCCCTTTGTTTAGCATTCAGGAGCCAGTCGCTAGATTCTTTTATGAGGCCCGTGAGGGATGATGATCTGAACTGAGGAAGACGACACCAGACCCTGACAGCAGCCCAAATCTTCTAAGCCACCGGGCAGTATAGTAATGTGTGGGAGATTGTCTCCGACCACCAGCCGCATTGCACACAGGCACCCGAAACAGGAATTCCACGCTTGACCAGAAGATGCTTTGAAGGGAGCCTGTCCTCGCAAGCTCTCCGGGTGGTGACATTAACTTTGAGGGGCACCTGTTTGATCCAATTGAACTCATTTGAGCAGCTAGGGAGATAATAGTTTTCCACCAAGTCTCTAATAAACTTTGTATTGAAGACGTGATTGTCTCCCGGTTCCCAAAGCCATAGGTCCTTCTCCTGAAGTGTGACATCCTTAAGTAAATTAACCAGAGCTGCCAACTCCTGAATCTCTTGATTCGATCTCGGAGGAGATTTCCAATTGTCATTGAATCGACAGGAATTGTCGTTTGACACTAGCCTTTCGCAGACGAAACATTCTTTGTTTTTTTCAAGTCGAGAAAGGGAAGGAAAAACATCCTTCAAGCATCTCGTCGCTACCCAATTGTCAACCTAAAAGAGAATTGAACTGCCATTGCCAATTCTGCATGAAATAAACTCGGAGGAATCAACCCCGATTAGGGATAGCTCTTCAACGACTGATAAGATATGTCCCCACAAGCCCGAAACTGATTTTCTTAATGGGAATGTTTCGGATCCCTGCTCCCTCCGTGAACGGCTTTTATCGTCTTCACCCATAAGGAATCATTTTCCGATTTGAACCTCCAAAGCCACTTAGATAATAACACCACATTCATTGCCCGTAGGCTACCAATCCCCCACCCTCCCTTAGATTTCTCAGCTAATAATCTTTCCCATTTGATCCATGATATTTTTTCTTTTCTATCAGAGCAGCCCCAAATGAATCTCCTTCTTAAGCTTTCCATAGCGTTAATAACTGAAATGGGTGCTTTAAACAATGAGAGGAATGTAAGGCCCACCTTTCTCAGGGAAGCCTCACAGTTGGTCATTCACAGCAAACATCGATTTAAAACAGTCATTTACTCATATGTGTATAAATATATATTGCAGCGGAAAATACCGTAAATTTCAATCCATTACAAATGAAATATAAACATTGTCTTTAATTCTTAAAATCTATTTAAATTCCTCTTAATCTTTTCTTCATCAGAGATGCCAGTCTTCTAGTGCCAAGAAGCTTCAGTCCCATGCCTCTATTCCGTAGCTCTAACTCTTACCTGTCAACTGATATGCATACAAAAGTCAGCTTCGCTAAATGAATTCTAGGTTTACTTTGCTAAATAACTTTCGTAAGAGATATTAGCTTTATCAGTTGAAAATAGTTCTCGTCTATCAGGCATCAATACATACAGGCTATCACTTTATCGATACTTTATCATTGCTTTTCATTTATCATTATTTATTACTCTTTTTATCCGTCAATTCTCTGTCACTATCGGTGCCTAGGCTCGCCTAGGACTTTACCGACACGCCAATTAAGGGCTTACAATCGTACTCGATCGGGCCATTATTGTCATGCCAATCAAGGCTTACAGACCTGCCTGTTCGAGCATTACTTTATCCGGGTGAGGGCACAACAAATGTAACCCTCCTTTAGCCATTGCTTGCAAGTCTTTACTTTATCCCTTGCCTGCAGGACTTTACTTGCAAGACTTTACTTTATCCAGATACACGTTATGGGCCACATAACCTTTCTTTACGTTTCACTTTCTTATTTAAGTTATATATATATATATATATAATATAACACAACACATCTTGAAGGCAATCCATCACTACAAGGTTATATCTCAATAAGGAAAAAACGTTATCAATTCGTTAGAAAATCCCGTTTCCCATATAAGGTAGTAAGTAAAACTTTACTCTAAAAGAACTGATCATAAAAGTATATATCTTAGTATGCATACCGCCCCAAAACATTTAAAGCATGTATAAAATAGGGGATCTAGAACTCACCTGAACTCGTCCAAGTAGCTTAAATTCTAAGTCACTTAGGCTATAGTCTGAACACCTTAGCTGCACGAAAGTAATATGCAAAAACGTCATTTTCTTCATAGTTTCGCCCATAGTTTCGCTACAGCGAAACTGCAGTTTCGCTGCCAGTTTCGCTGGGCAGCACTTCTGCTAGTTTCGCTAGGCAGATTCACTGCCTTGAGCGCCCAACTTTCGTTGGAATTCCCTAGTCTCGCAAAGTCTATAGGTCAGTCTGGGTATTAGCGAGATTACCAGCGAAACTATAGTTTCGCCCAGCGAAACTAAACTGTAGTTTCGCTGGAACTTCTCCTAGTCTCGCTGAACTAATGTGCAGTTTCGCTGGTTGAATGCTTAAATTCGCTGGATCGGGGCCCAGTTTCGCTGGATGAACAGAAACTCAGATCCAACCTATTTTTAACCCAAAATCTTAACTTTTTACGTCCAAATCCTTGGTTTACCTTCCATGAAACCAAATCTAAGCTTTTTACACGTTTTCATACGTAAAAATTCGACCTTTATGTGTTTCTTTAAACTTTTCAAAGCCCAAAACCCTAGAATCCGGGTTTGATATACAGAAGACCTTAGAGGTCGATTCTTACCTTGTTTTGTTGCTCTTTCCTTGTGTTTTAATGCTCCAATCCACCAGAACTTCAATCCTTCCAACTTTCAAGCTCCAAATCTTGAATTTCTTCACTTTCTCTCTCTACTTTCTCTCTCTACGAATTTGGTGGCTAGGGTTGTAATGTGATGGAATGGGACTGATTATGCATGTTTAAGGGCTGATTAGGGCCCTTAAACCCACCAAGTCTAGCCCATTAAGGCTAATTTGATCCATAGCCCACTAATTTACCCCTTTATTTCTTAAATTAACCCTTAAAAGCCCATTATTATTAAATGGCTCGTTTCGGGAAATTTCGGGGCGTTACAAGGAAGTAGATGGGGAGACTTCCTAGCACGGATTTTGTGAGGATTATACGTCCACCCATGGACAGGGAGTTCATCTTCAATTTGAAAGCCGGCTACGTATTCTGTCAAGAACCGGCTTCCAATGTTTCGTCCGACTTAATTAGCGCCCACCGGTAGCCCAAGATAGGAGAAAGGAATGTTTCAAATACGACAATGCATTCTAGATGCCATAGATGAGACCACCGCAGAATCAATACCAACCCCAAAAAGCCTGCTTCTAGTGAGATTGATCTTGAGACCATTAGATAAGTTGAAACACCTAATAATGCGTATTAGGTTATCTATGTTAGTTTCGGACCATTCGCCAATAAAGATGGCGTCATCTGCGAAAAATAGATGTGATAGAGGGGTAGACCCGTGAGGAAATCGAACACCAAGGAAGGCACCCGCGAGATCGCAGAATTCATGAATACATTGAGGGCTTCCATGACGATATTGAAAAGGTACGGTGCTAAAGGATCACCTTGTCTAACTCCTCTAGTCATAGAAAACTCTTTTGTGGGAGAACCGTTTACGAGAATAGATATACGACTCGAGGCTAAGCATTCCCATATCCAACTTCTCCATTGATTTGGAAAGCCCATAAGTTCAAGCACATCCAGCAAGAACTTCCAATTCACAGAATCAAAAGCTTTCTCAAAATCAGCTTTAAATACCAAGACTTGGCGCTTTAAACTTTTGACCTAAGAGAGAGCTTCATTTAATATCAACACCCCATCCAGAATGTGACGACCTTGAATGAAGGCCGTTTGGTTATGACTAATCACCGAATCAATAACCCGTTTCATTCTTCCGGCTAAAATTTAGCCAAGACTTTGTAGATGCACCCAATTAACGATATTGGTCTGAAATCGCCCCACCCAATTGGATCCTCGACTTTGGGAATGAGGGTGACAAATGAGGAGTTGTTACCATGATATAAGCGACCAGTACTATGGAAGTGCTGAAGAGCCAAGATGAAATCTTCTTCAAAAATGAGCCAATATTTTTTAATGAATTCAAAGGTGAAGCTATCAGGGCCTGGTGCCTTATCCCCACGCAGCTCCCCACAGCTTCTTTGATATCCGACGGAGCAAAAGAAGCAATAAGATCATTATTGGGCATCCGATAACTGATTGAAGTTTCCATTACAAACCTTAGGTCTTGAGCTATAGGGCTCCTTGAACTTAGCTTCAAAAAACTCATATGCCTTCTGCTTGATAGCCTCCGGATTGGTACTCCATACCCCTTCTACATTAATACCATTAATCCTATTTCTGACAATGTTGGTTTTTCCATACCGTGAAAGAATGAGAATTTTCGTCCCCTTCAACCACCCATTTCACTATTGATTTTTGTTTTAGATCGAGGGATTTTTTTCCGTTCCATTTCCTTCATTGATTTCCTAAGAGCCATAAGGCTTTGAAGTTCATTTGAATCAAGACTCATGATTCTGCTAAATTCTCAAGGTAAGAGACTTCACACTCGGCCCTAGCGTATTCGCTTCCGCTTCATTCTGTAATCTTTTCTCCAAGATTTGATACTCGATTTTAGAATCCTCAACTTATGAGAAAGACAATATATTGGATCAACTCCAGCCATCCCATAGGACTTAGCAGCCTTGAATGCTTCCAGAAGCATGGAATCAAAACTCTCATCAGAGAGCCATGAGTTTAAATAATTTGAAGGGTATAGGACCGAAGTCAACATCAGACGTTTTGAGAATTATTGGGGCGTGATCCGATAAGCACCGGGTAGGAAGTATACTTGGGCCACCGGGGACTTGTAGAGAAATTGAGAACATACAAGGAATCGATCGAGTTTGCTCAGGCATGACCCATTGGCAGACATGTAAGTGAACCGGGAACCCCCATATGGTATTCATAAAGTCAGCACTAGCGATGAAACTATTGAATGTATCAACCGCAACCGAGTTAAAGTCCGAGTTGCATCGATCATCAGCATTCCGACCACATTGAAATCTCCCATAAAAATCCAAATACCCTGCATAGAAGACTTCAGGTGAAGGAGATCAGACCATAAAACTTCCTTATCCTTAGCGTTATGCGGACCGTATACATTCACAACAATCAGGTCCTCATCCAAATTAACCAATCTTCCTTTGATTAATAAAATCTATGGCTTTTGACCCCTCCCTTTTTCAAATTGATTCGAGTCTCAAATACTGAGAAGACCACAGATCGCCTAATTGCATTTACTCCTTCAATCGAATTTCCCTTTACTCCAGAAGTTACCGATCTTAAGTTTGCTAAGATCCTCCAACTGAGTTTGTATCGCCATAAAAGAGAGTTTCTGCTCCAATTTAATCCTTTTAATCAGGCCGCTTTTATACGGCACCGGCTCCCTAATGTTCACAGATGCGAAATTCAGATGACCTCTCAAGAACCCTTCACCTAGAATTGCTTCTTTGATCATCCCCGGTGTTCTTCCATGTGGAGCCCTAGATTTCACACGACTACACCGTTTTTTCCACTTCCAAATTGATATTCTTTTCTTCAAGGTGTCCCCCGTCGTAAACAACACCGTCCTAGAGATCTATGAGTCTGTGAACCAGGCTCCATCAGACGACCAGAGTAAGTCGAGAAAGCGACCGAGTTTTGCATAGGAACATTGATTGGGGATTACTGGACGATTCTCGATTGGGGGGTGACATTTAGGGGCTGTTTGTTTTCGTGCTGAGCTGACTGGGCTGACCCGCTGACTCGGTCAGCGGTCAGCCAGTTTGATTTCGGCTTCGAGCCCGGCTGACCGGGTCTCAGTGCTGACCCGGACCTTGAAAAAAAAATTGCTGACCGGCTGAACCAACCGACGGCCACCCCCCCACCGCCCCACCGGCGCGACACCGACGGGACCCTCCCACCGCCCCACCGGCGCGACCACCGACGGCCACCCTCCCACGCCCCACCGGGGAGACCACCGACGGCCACCCTCCCACCGCCCCACCGGCGCGACCACGACAGGCTGAGCCGCAGCACCACCGCCCCACCGGCGCGACCACCGACGGCCACCCCTCGGCAGCCTGTCGTGACCATACCTTCATCCCCTCATTCCGGCGCTCTCGATCAGCCACCTCCCCTCCCATGAGCTCTCGGTCGGCTTCATCCCCTCCTTCCGGCGCTTTCGATCAGCCACTCCCCTCCCATGAGCTCTCGGTCGGCTTCATCCCCTCCTCCCGGCGCTCTCGATCGGCGAGTTTCATGGGGGTGTGGTTGTGTGGGTTGTGCGTGAGTCTGTGGTTGTGTGTGTGTGTGTGCGTGAGTCTGTGTTTGTGTGTGTGTGTTTGGGGAAGAAGAAAGGAAGAGGAGGTGTTAAATAATAATAATAATAATAATAATAATAATAATAATAATAATAATAATAATAATAATAATGATGATGATGATGATGATGATGATGATGGTTGTGGAGTGAAATAATAATAATATAATAATAATAATATAATAATAGTAATAATAATAATAATAATTATTATTATTATTATTATTATTATTATTATTATTTATCATTTCACACTCAATTAGCAGAGAAATTTAACAGAGAAATAACAGAAGTGTATATAGAGGTTTTTTTTCATTCAGTAGAGTCAGTCAGATACATAATCAAACAGCCAAGTTTCAGTCAGATGCAGACTCAGTCAGAACTTCTTACTGGGTCAGCTTCTGACTCAGACAGATCTACCAGTCAGCACAATCAAACGCCCCTTAGATCCGGGATGCTCACAGGATCCACTCCAGCAGTTGGGTTATTGTATGGATTATTCTGGGCCACCGAGTGGGATTTTCCGGTTGGGCTTCAGGTCTGGGAATGGATGAGTTGGGCCAGGGGAGTTATTAAAACGGGCCTAAGTACAGTCCGCCAAGGACTTTTCGTGAGACTTTTTGTCGTCCAAGATGGGGAGGCAATCACAGTCTCGGGAACATACTCCATGCAGGACTGTTGGGGTTCACGATGAACCTCAATCCGCGGTGGTGTTAGGACCGTGTACGTACGGAGTACTAACTGATTCTTCATTATACCGGATCAAATAGTGCGAATCCTATTTGTTGGTGATCCAATCAGGGAGAACGTAATCAAGATCAATCCTAACGATTAGAAAACATTAAGAATGGACTAGGAATGATCTCAGACGTTCTATGAAGTTGGAATTTGCGAACTGGACGATCTGGGTCGACTAGGGTTATGAATATTCGAAGTGTTAACGTTTTCCACGAATTAAGTGGTATTTATAGGTAAGGGTTTCTCATTCGGGCTACTGAAAACATTCGCATGGTCAGTCGTGCGATGAGCTATGCGGTTGATCCATATGCATGACTGAGCCTTCAGTCGTATGACTGGTTCAATCTCATGCTTCAGTCTTACGACTGATCCATTGCATGAAGTTATTCATGCGTATGGTCCATTGGCATGGCCCATTCGCATGCTAACTTCATCATGTTAAGTTTGAATGTGTTAATCATTACAACATTATGCATACCAATTCAAAAACCAAAACCTATATAATTAATCATTACACAACCCATTAATGAAATATATAAACATTATAACATAAACAGCCAAATGTATTTCATTAATCAACGTCCAATTACATACAATCAAGACATTACAAAGATATTACATTCAGCTCAGATCTAGGGACACATGTATCAACAAACTCCCCCTTGGACCTAGATTCCTCTAATGTCTTGCTTTACCCATAACCTCTTCGTGCTTCTTGAATTTCTCCTCTCTGGTTACACCTGCATGTATTTCAATACAAAGCAGAGGCGTTATGACGTGCTGATACTGGAGAGCTTGTACGATATCCTGCGAGTCATAAAACAGTGGCCCCCTTGTAGAGTGTATAAACATCATTTGACAAGTAAACCACTGGGTCAAATACCCCCCCTTTTTTTTAAATGAATACTGAAATAAACCTCCCCCTAAAATACTAAAACAGAAAATCTTTTTATGTTTTTGGATTTTATATAACAAGGAAATAATTAAAAAAATAAAATAAAATTAACGGAAAAATAAACAAATAAACACGAGTCGGACTATGTATCTGCTTCTTCCGCAATCACATTACTTTTCTTTTTAACGCCGTTGACCTCTAGCAGATAAAAAAATCTAGGTTTATCAAATAGTTTGGTGTAGAGGTCAGCGCGCTGAAAATCCGTGTTAATTTTAATCACATCAATCAATTGTTTTTCATAGCAATCGCGTATGAAATGATATTTAATGCCGATGTGTTTTTGTTTTTGGATGTTGAACAGGATTTTTAGTAACAGCTATGGCAGCAGAATTATCACATAAATAGGGTGTTAGAAAATTGCAAACCGTAGTCGCGCATTTGCTGTTGGATCCAGATGATCTGAGAGCAGCAACTTGTAGCAGCAACATATTCAGCTTCACAGGTTGATAAAGCAACCGAGGTCTGCTTCTTGCATTGCCACGTGACTAATCGCCTTCCAAAGAACTGACACCCCTGCTGATGTAGACTTGAAGTTCATCTTGCAACCACCATATTCTGAATCGCTGTACGCAGTAAGCTCAAAGTCATCATCATGAGGATACCACAATCCCAGTGTTGGAGTACCCTTCAGATAACGGAAAATCCTTTTCACCCCAATCAGGTGATTCACTTTTGGCTTCGCTTGATATCTAGAACATAGACATGTGGCATACATAATATCTGGACGCGAGGCAGTGAGGTACATAAGAGATCCGATCATCCCACGATACATAGTGGCATCCACCAAATCCTCATCTCATCAGGAGCCACATCATGATTTGTGGCAAGAGGGGTACCAGCAGTAGAAACATTCTCCATATCAAACCGACTCAGAATATCGCCGACATACTTGGTCTGATGTAGGAAAATACCGGTTGGTGTTTGATCCACCTGTAGTCCTAGGAAGAACTTCATTTCTCCCATGGCACTCATTTCGAACTCTGCCTTCATCACAGATTCGAACTCTTTGCATAATGTTTCATTCCTAGACCCAAAGATGATGTCATCCACGTAGATCTGCACCATAAGCAAATCATCATCCTTTTCCTTGATGAACAATGTACAGTCAATTACACCCCTGCGAAAACCATGTTTCAACAGATGGGTGGAGAGCTTCTCATACCAAGCTCGAGGAGCTTGATGTAGCCCATACAGAGCCTTATCCAGCTTGTATACTCTGTCCCGATGATACGGATCCTCAAATCCTTCAGGTTGACTGACATATACCTCTTCACGGATTTCCCTATGAAGGAATGCACTCTTCACATCCAACTGATAGACTTTTATCTTCAAAAACGATGCATAGGCAAGGAAGATCCGAATTGCTTCCATTCTTGCCACTGGTGCAAACACTTCATTGTAGTCGATCCCCTCGACTTGTCTAAATCCCTAGACAACCAAGCGTGCCTTGTTTCTGATAACAACACCTTGGTCATCCTTCTTGCACTTTAGTACCCATTTGGTACCAATCACTTTAACTCATTTTGGCCTGTCAACGAGGGTCCAGACTCCAAGTTTCTTGAACTGAAGTAGCTTTTCTTGCATAGCATTGACCCAGGCCTCATCTTTCAGGGCGTCACTGACGTATTTAGGCTCGATTTGTGAAACAAAACATGAGAAAGCCCCGTTATTGACATAACCCTTCTCCATGACTGCAGCATAATCAGCAGAGTACAGCTGATTTCGCGTCTGACACCGGATTGAATATCCCCAATGATAGACGTGGGGGATGATTCACACTGATCCTAGTCACTGGTGTGGAAGGAACCAAACCTCAGAGTCAAGATTGGTGACTACAGGTTCAGTATCTGGATTTCCCAATACTGGTTCAGCAGCTGATGACCCACTTTGTTTATTAACATTGTGATCAAGGTCTGGTTCATCTGCTTCTTCATCACCTGATGAGTCATCACACTCGTCTTAAGCAGGAGTCGAAGAACTTGAGGCACCGTTTGCAGGTGTGATGTTGCTTGAATCCAGATTCGGTGTGTTGAGGACATCGTACATCATCTGGGTAGCAACCTCATCATCTGAATCAAACTGAGGAAGATTAAAGGAGTTGAAAAAGCCATTATAATTGAAGAATGATGATGGACCTTTTCCAGCAGGGGGGGTGGTGTATCTCTGAACATCTACGTTGCACCACACTTCTACCTGACCTGTCGAGTTATTATAACTCGTTTGTCTGGTATGCTGTATCCTAAGAATAATTCCTTGATCGGCTTTCTCACTGAATTTGCCATCCTGAGTCTTTTTCAACAGAGTACAAGGAGCTCTAAAAGGTTCCAGATACTCCAAGTTAGGCTTGCGCTTCTGAAGCAACTCATAGCAAGTCTTGCCATGCTTTTTGACTACTAACACACGGTTAAGTGTGTAGCAAGCATTGGCAACCGCCTCATTCCAGAACTGGACTGGAAGCTTAGAATCAGCTAACATGGTTCGCGCAGTCTCGATCAAACTCCGATTCTTTCATTCTGCAACTCCATTCATCTGTGGTGTGTATGCTGAAGTGAACTGATGAACAATCCCCTTTTCCTTGCAGAAAGCATCATCCACTGATTCTTGAACTCTGTGCCATTGTCAGAACGAATCTTCCTTACCTTCAGGTTGTAAAGTGACTCCAGTGTCATGACGAGCACCTTGAATGATTCAAATGTTTCTGATTTAGCTTTCAGAAACATCAACCTGGTGAATCTTGAGTAGTCATCTGTGACTACAAAGCAGTAGCAGTCTCCTGCGATACTCTTTGTGCTAACTGGACCAAAGAGATCCATGTGTAGCAACTCCAGGGCATCTCTATAGAATTAACTTGCTTAGTCTTGTGAGATTTCCTGGTCTGCTTTCCCTTCTTGCATGAGACACAAAATCAGGAAGTTTGAAGTTCTTGACAGTAACTCCTTCAACGAGGTTGTTGTGAATCAGTGATTCATCTCCTGTGATTGATGTGTCCCATCCTCCTGTGCCATGAGATGGATTCCTTTTCTGTCGCTTTTGATAGGAAACATTGAACTGTAGATTCAGAGTAGAAGCATTAGACATATCCAAGACAATATAAATCATTGTACCTGGATGCGGACATCAGAACCTGCTCCTCTGAATCTCCATCCTTCTTCAGTATGTAACATTTGTGATTGTCAAATATAACTTTGAAGCCCTTGTCAATATCTGAACACTGACAGCAGATTGTTTTCCAGTTGTTGAACAAAATTTACTTTGTCAAATTTTACCTTCTCATTACCTACTTCGCCTTGAGCAGTAATGTATTGATGCGGTGTGAAAGTATATATATTTTTTATAAAGAATTTTCGCACAGATTCAGTTTTAAATGGTTGTTACTACTACTAACTACACACACAAAAGGCAAGTGCACCTATCGTGAGGTAACATAGTGATGGTAAGAACGAGTATCAATCCGTGGACACACTAAGACTACTCAACAATCATTGTAATTGACTATCAATTTTTGTTTAAGAGAATGATGAATTGCATTGATATAAATTAGGGTTTTAAACTAACGATAAAAATAAGAAATAAAGTAAAACAAGTTGAAACTTTGGATTTAGAATCAAGGGATAAAGGCTATCATCCTAACTTGGATTACACTTATGTAATTGTGATGAAGTGATGGTGTGATTAAAGATTTTGAATAAAGTAATTGTGTTAACGTTTATAAAGATGAGCTGGCGCGATTTCTCGTCTATCCGCTCCGTAGTGACCAAGACCAACACAGGCTGAGATTTACTGCTTAGGTCAAGGCCCTAGTGATGTAGGTAAATCTTTTGTGCCCTTTTCGACATACGATTTCTGAAAACATAACTTAATGTAAGAAAAGAGTTGATCAAGTTCTATTCTAACATACCATTAATTTTAGAAAACCATAACAATTACTGTAGATTTCTCAGACTAATAAAAGGGAACCCGTAAATGATCAGAAAGTTAAGGTCTTATGATTTCTAATAACCATCTCTAGTTAATTAGCCATAGTTGTTATGAATAAAAGTTGATCATACGTTTTTCAACCGTGTATGACAATCACAATTACAAACCATAAACTTATAACCCCCGTTCAAATGTAGGTGCTACCCATCGAAAGTTTTCCCAAGACCACCATAACATTAACACAATATTTATCACACCATTAATTCATCACAAATTACATAAGTTTCATCCAAGTAGGATGATAATAAGAGTTTAGCTCATGACGAGCTGTAATGTAACAAACAACATAGAAGATAGATATGGATTCATTGATAAAATAGAACAATCAAACCAATGATCCACAATGGATGGTGTTTAGATAATCCCGAGCTTCTTCCAAGTGTTGTATGCACCTCCCGAGCCTCCAAATAGTCTTCAAAACTTGATTCCCGAGAGAATTCTGCAGAGTGTCCCTTCCACCAAAAGCTTGCAAAATAAAGAGCTTGGACCT
The DNA here is from genome assembly GCA_024085815.1 of Flaveria linearis. Classification (NCBI taxonomy): domain Eukaryota; kingdom Viridiplantae; phylum Streptophyta; class Magnoliopsida; order Asterales; family Asteraceae; genus Flaveria; species Flaveria linearis. The sequence goes on along the minus strand of CM044005.1, from coordinate 6,019,683 downwards.
CTATTTATAGGCTTTCGGAGTGTTTAAGCACGGCCCCGTGACAAAAAGGCACGGCCCCGTGTTAGTACAATGCTTACGAAAGTTGGTCGGTTCGTACGTGCAGGAGCTGTCGGGGCACGGCCCCGTGACAAAATAGGCACGGCCCCGTGAAAGGGGGTATCACGGCCCCGTGGTCATATGGGGCACGGCCCCGTGATCACTTTTGGGGGACAGTACTTTTGTCCTGTCAGATGTCCAATCACGGGGGTGTGCCAAATTAGCACGGGGGCGTGTTTCAGGCAAGGCATGGGGGCGTGCTTAATGAGGCATGGCCCCCTGCTTGGAGCTTTAAGCTTGGATTTCTTCAATTTCTTGTCCATTATGCTCCTTTTGTCCATCTTGCCCTTCACAACACCTGAAAACACAATTAAAAGATTTTAAGTACGTAATCACCATATTCGGGAGGAATCAAGAAATAAATGATGTGCTTTTGATAGTGTTTATATGTGTAATTTGGAGCACATCAAATATCCCCACACTTAAACTTTGCTTGTCCTCAAGCAAATCACTTAAAATGACAACTCCACCAAAAACCAAATAAAACAAAAGATAAATATGTTTTTCGGGAAATATGCAAGTAAAAATTATTTCATCCAAATGCAAACATTTTAAGCATGTATAGAATGATATCCTAGCAAGCAATGGGATTGTTAGTAAAGATTATAATCATGCAAAATCCACACTCCTCACAAAATACTCTCACGCTCGGCTGAATATATGGAATCATACATAAGATGAAGTATGACTAATACGCTCATTTCCTAGCATGAATACGTGTGGAATCATAAGCTTGCTAAGGGATCAATTCTCCACCTACTTAGATATTTACTTGCATAAATCATTAGGTCTTTTGATGGGTTGTAACTTGGCTCGGGCTCGGGTGTGGAATGTTTGGAAAAAGTGGCTAAATGCTAAAGACGACGGTCTTGGTTTATTTTCTAACATAAACTACAAGGAAAGCAGTAAAAAGTTCCCTATACAATACTTCAAGCTAGAAGGGATATGCTAACTTGAGGACTCGTTTAAGGTCAGATTGTCAAGACCGTATTTTGCTTTCAGGAACCTTACTTCATCCTTTACCCGAAGATACACAAAACTATCCTTTCGTAAGGATCGTTCGGCTTGAAGCCTAATAGCACCCAATCGGATCAGTTCTGTGTATTCGTATTGGGATTCAGTTTGGTTCTTTTGCATTTTCCATCGTGTGACCAATTTCCACAATTCGGGCATCTTTCGTATCTTTTTGCCCGTCTCTTTATGGCGCTTTTTGAAATTCCACAAAATGGCGGAACTTGTTCCTTTTTTCGCCATTTCTTTCTTGCGTCGTACGTGAGGTTGTAAATTTGTTCGCGGATTTCCGGGGAAGTCCCGGTTTTGCGTGATGAAGGCAACAAAGCAAATTAAAATCAAAAGAATGCATTCCAGTTCTTTTAGGTCTGCCGGTAAAAGACCAAATTTTTCTTTCTTTTTTCTCTTTTTTTCTTTTCTTTTCTTTTCCTTTTTTTTTAAATAAACCAAAATCGTGTCTTTAACGAAAAATGGGTTTTGTTGAAGGCTTTTTGGTTGAGTGACTTGGTGATTCGGGTGATAAATAATAAAATGTTTAGGCTCAACGGGGCTAACTAGGGTTGACGTTCGGGTAGGTAAGATTAAAAGAAAATGGTTGGGGCTTGAATGGTTAAGGGTTTCCTAATGCCTAACTCATTTTTATGCAGAAAATACTAATTAAGGTCTTGAAATGTATACCCAAAGCAAGTTTAATCACACGTATCATGAGGTACTCTCAATTGAATCCAGAATGAAAGTAAAATTGCAAATATTTGCAAAAGCTGTTTAAGGCTCAAAAATAAACTCACAAATGGATGGAATTGGGTAAAAGTGTTTCATTTTGCATGATTACATATGTTTACTTGATTATTGCTTTTAAGGATATCACAAAAAATATTTTCAATTTTTATTTGGATTTCTTTTATTTACTTATTTATTTCCCGAAAACGTATATTTATAATTTGGTTTATCAAAAATTGTTTAAATTTTTGGCTTCGTGTCACAAAAATTTATGGTTAAGTGATTTGGTTCAAATTTTCAATTTGGACCTGTTTTTAGCAAAGTATTAAGTATGTGTCTCGATTAATCCCATCCCCACACTTAAAATTCACATTGTCCCCAATGTGATAGATAAATTAAAAACAAGGAATGGAAACGAGATACTCCCCAAAATATTATGAAGTTGACTTGTATCTTTGCTTGCGAGAACCATCGGGATCACCTGAAATATCATCCATTTATTGAAAGCATTAAAATCCTAAACACACAAAATAAAAATAAAATGACATAAAGTAAAGGATAGATTGGCACAAAACGACTGTGCCCGGCCCCTGAAAGTGATGTGGATTTTCAAGGGCTTTGTGGTGGGATATCCCCCCACTCATGATACATTCGGTTTCTGATGTATGTGATATCATTGCTCAGGTCGTCCACTCGAGAGTTCAGATTTTCGACGCGGTTGAAAGCTTGTTGCGCGTATTCGAATGATCTCCTTGCATGGTCACTGGTGGTCTGGATTGCTTCATAGAGGTCTAACATGGTTGGAAATTCTCCGGCGTGTGAGCTGGAGGCCCCGGCGCCTTCATGATGTGCTGGCATATCAAGATCCATGATAATCTCCTCGGGGTCTGCCGGATCCCAGATTTGTCCCTTCCTATCCATGAATCTCGGTTGTCCATTTGGTAAGGTTGTGATCATGTACATGCTTATGCAAATGCTTAAGTCCAACAATCCTGGCATTACTCCTTCGGTTCCTTCCGTGTTACACCCATAACTCTCGTACAAGTTCAGGATCCAGCTTCCTCCAAACATTGGTGTCGGGGCACCAGCAGTTGCATTCCTGGCAAACAAGTTACAAAACAAATACCCAATGTTGCAGGGCAAATGATTAGTCATACAGTATAAGATAAACAAGTCTCTCAAACTAACAACTCCCTCGCTTTGTCCACGAGCTGTTATCGAATGGCTAAGCAACCGATGTTTGTATCGTACAATGGGTCCCGAATCTGACTACTCTTGGTTTTACTTGAGTTGAATGCCCCTGTTCCAATCTTCTCCCAAAATGCCTTTCTCATGGCGCCGCTTTCTGCGTCCCTACTTTCCTCATCTGGAAATGTATGATAAGCTGGCATTCCGGAGATTGCTTCCTCCTCCATTTCCTGTTCTGTATATATTCCTAGATAGACACCAAACAAAGCGATGGATGTTTTTCGCCAATGTCCACCCAGTCTGAATGTAACTGCTTCCTCATCCCAAGGGTCGGAGTCTTTCATGCTAAATCTGAAAGATGCTAAAATTCAAGAGTTAGTTCATAAATGGAAGGTCTGTTTTGTGAAAACAACCGCTTCCACTGGATACTCAATAAATTGTTATATCTTTCGAGCTGTCCGACAGCGCCAAAGTTTCTTCATCGGCTTGCAAATGTGACCTTTCGGCCCTTTGCAAGAGCCTTTGCAATCGATCACGACACCATCTTTCACGGTTTCCTCCAAATTGCAAGTATGGATGGTTCATGATCCTGAAATTTGGACAAATCAGTTAATATATACAAAACAGATTTTTTTGGAATAAACTATCTATTTTAGGGGAAAGATTGATTTTTAAAAGCCACGTTACCCATTTTTATCAATTTGTGTTGAAAAATAGTTGACACGGTGCTTTTTAAGAAAAATTTGTCAAATATGGGGGTGTGCCTCTTGAAACGTGGGGGTGCGGTTAACATTTTGAATTATGAAATTTCAACTCGAGCCAATGTGGTTTTGTTTGTAAATTCTTGATTAAGCATAAATTTGTCATTTTCTTGCTTGAAAAACCAAAGTTATACGTTAAACATTTTTATCAATTGTTAATAATTCAAGACAAAGAAATCAAAATATAAATGTTTCAACACTACTTACCAATTCTATGAAAATGAAATTTTAACACTAACTACTAACTAAAAACTAATTAACACTAATCAACTTCCAAGAGAACATAAACAAAGAGGCATGAAGCATTCATAATTCCATAACGTTTAAGCACAAGCTTTTACATATAATCATTAGGATTTCGGTTGTTTAGAGACCTAATCACCTAAATACATGCAAATGGCTACCATAATCATGGAAAATGACATACTAACCTCTTGATTATCTTCTTGAAATGATGCTTGAAAACAAGAAGGAAGAATTAAAAAAAATTGATAACAAAATGAAGAAGAAATGAAGTTGCAGGTCCAAAAAATCAGGCTTTATCACTAGTCATTGATGGGGAACAAGACAAAATGCTGAAACAAGTCAGATTTTGTCGAAAATTTGAAGTCACGGGGGCGTGCTTGTTGAAGCACGGGGCCGTGATTGCCTTGTGCAGTCTCGGTTCAATATTTTGTTGTTCCGTTTTTCAATTTCGCGCGTTGCGTAATTTACCCGGCTAAGTTTTGAACGTCCAATTCATCAGAGAAGTTACGAAATTAGTTCTAGAATTCAAATAAGCAAACCAAGCGACAGATACATTTTCCTATCTTCTACGATTACATAATACGTTAATAACCGGGAATCTGAAACTGCAAAACCAGACTCCTTAACGCGCACTAGCGCACATGACCCTTTACGGAATGCCTCTAGAAGAAGCCTCCACACATTTCGTGTGGAAGGGTCGGGATAGGGTAGTGCGAAGTGCGGTTGCTAAGTTCCGCGAGCCGACGGTTGATGGAAACAAGCTCCTCGCTCATGTCCTGAACTTTCTGGATGAGTTCAGCCAAGCGTTGAGTTGCGGTGAGATTCATCTCCGTCAATTTCTTGATCAGCTCATGGAGCTTAAAGAAATACTCTTGAGTTGTTGGTTCTCTCGTTTCAGTTCGAGGCTTCGTTGCAGGATTCTAATTAGAACTTCCTTGACTGGATTCTTTCATCTTTTCTTCGTGAGATTTTGAGCAGAATCGGGTGTGATGAAAGCTTGAAACAAGTGTGGTATTTATACACAAGTCTGCAAAGTTGATCACGGGGGCGTGCTTGGGTAGGCATGGCCCGTGCTTGTCAGAAGTCGCCTTAAATTCGTCCTGCAACGTTCCAGAGTCGTCAGCGGAGATCGTGGAAAAAATTTGTCAGAGGCACGGGGGCGTGCTTGGTGGGGCACGGCCCCGTGCTTGTGCTTGGGAGTCCTACAAAAAGCTAAAATTTGAAATAAAATCTATGTACAGGTGCCGTGTTTTCGTTTCGGGTCTTCGGCGCGACCCTTCCCCACACTTAATCCTCGTCGGGGCGGAGGTGTAATTCCTTCGAGAAAATCTTGGTTGGCCCATCGTTATATGGCTTTAAACGATGTCCATTCACTTTGAAACTTAAACCGTCGTGGTTGTCAATTTCGATTGCACCATTTGGAACCACATTTTTAATCGTGTAAGGTCCAGACCAACGTGATTTTAACTTTCCGGGAAACAGACGTAAGCGAGAGTTATACAGTAAGACATGTTCCCCCACACGAAATCGTTTAGTGCTCCTTAAACGAGAGTCGTGGAATTTCCTTGTCTTTTCCTTATAAACCCTAGCGTTTTCGTATGCTTGTTCTCTCAGTTCCTCAAGTTCATGGATTTGTAGAAATCGATTCTTTCCTGCAAGGCCTTGGTCTAAGTTTGCTGCTTTGAGTGCCCAATAGGCTTTATGTTCCAATTCCACAGGTAGATGACACGACTTCCCATAAACGAGTTAAAACGGTGTTGTGCCAATGGGAGTCTTAAAGGCTGTTCGAAAAACCCATAATGCATCGTCTAGCTTGGCAGACCAGTCCTTGTGATTTTGTCCTACGGTTTTTTCTAGGATTCGTTTGATACCTCGATTAGTGACCTCCGCTTGCCCATTCGCTTGTGGATGATAAGCTGTTGTAAAGCGATGATTTACTCCATAACGGGCCATTGCTCTTTCGAGCTGGTTGTTACAAAAATGGATTCCTCGATCACTAATCAAAGCCTTGGGGGTACCAAAACGAGAGAATAATTTCTTAAGGAATCTGACAACGTTTCTTGCATCGTTGGTGGGCAGGGCTTGAGCTTCGGCCCATTTTGAGACATAGTCAACTGCTACTAAGATGTAACGATTTCCAAATGATACCGGGAATGGCCCCATGAAATCAATACCCCATACATCAAATACCTCGCATACTTGAACGGGTTTCTGAGGCATCTCATCCCGTGTCGAGATGTTGGTTGCTCTTTGACATGCATCACAGGTGCGTACCATGTTGTGAGCATCTTTGAAGATCGTTGGCCAATAGAATCCTGAATCGAAGACCTTTTTGGCTGTTAGAGTTGCTCCATGGTGGCCTCCTGTGGGTCCTTCATGACAGTGCCTTAGGATCTGTTCCGCTTCACTTCCGTATACGCATCTTCGAATGAGTTGGTCTGCACCGATTCTGAATAGGTATGGATCTTTCCAATAGTAATGTTTAATATCAGTAAAGAATTTCTTCTTTTGCTGATAAGTCATTCCTTTGAGAAGGAGTCCGCTTGCCAAATAGTTTGCGAAGTCGCAAACCAAGTATACTCATCGATTGAAGATTGGATGTTCAAAAGGAATTCGTGAGGGAAATTATTGTTTATTTTGAATTCCTCGGTTTGTGGATAGTTTGAATCTTCAAGACGCGAAAGATGATCAGCCGCAAGATTTTCTGCTCCTTTCTTGTCACGAATCTCAATGTCGAATTCTTGAAGCAGAAGTATTCATCGTATCAATCTCGGCTTTGCATCTTGTTTGTTGAACAGATAACGTAGGGCTGCATGATCGGTGTAGACGACTGTTTTTGACAGGACTAGATACGAGCGGAATTTGTCAAATGCGAAAACTACTGCGAGAAGTTCTTTCTCGGTGGTTGTATAGTTTTCTTGTGCGTCGTTTAAGGTCTTGCTCGCATAGTGAATTGGGTGGAATTGCTTGTCTTTCCTTTGTCCTAACACGGCTCCTACCGCAAAATCGCTTGCATCGCACATGAGTTCAAATGGTAACGTCCAATCTGGGGAAACCATAATTGGAGCGGTGACCAACCTATCTTTTAACAGATCAAATGCACTGATGCATTCGTTGGAAAACACGAATTTTGCATCTTTCTCAAGAAGTTGAGTCATCGGTCGTGCGATTTTTGAAAAGTCTTTAATGAAACGGCGATAGAATCCTGCGTGACCTAGGAAGCTTCTAATTTCTTTCACGGTTGTGGGATATGGCAGTTTGGAAATAGTGTCCACTTTAGCTTGATCAACTTCGAGGCCTGCTCGAGAGATCTTGTGTCCCAACACTATTCCTTCAGTAACCATGAAATGACACTTTTCCCAATTTAGAGCAAGGTTAGAGTCCTCGCATCTAACCAGCATTTTTTCCAGATTTTCAAGACATTGTTCGAATGAGTTTCCAAAGACTGAGAAATCATCCATGAAAACTTCCATTGAGTGTTCAATCATGTCATGAAAAATTGCTACCATGGATCTTTGAAATGTAGCAGGAGCATTACACAATCCAAACGGCATTCGTCGATACGTAAAAGTGCCATATGGACAGGTGAATGTCGTTTTCTCTTGATCTTCGGGAGCAATGGGAATTTGAAAGTACCCTGAGAAACCGTCGAGGAAACAATAGAACATTTTTCCAGAGAGTCTCTCGAGCATTTGGTCAATGAAAGGTAAAGGAAAGTGATCCTTTCTTGTGGCGTCATTGAGTTTGCGATAATCGATGCAAACTCTCCAACCTGTAACCGTACGAGTTGGAATAAGCTCATTCTTTTCGTTAGTTACTACAGTCATTCCTCCTTTCTTTGGAACAAATTGGACGGGACTGACCCAAGGCGAATCAGAAATAGGGTAAATCAAACCGGCATCTAGCAGTTTGATTACTTCTTTCTTCACCACCTCTTGCATGCTTGGATTTAAACGTCTTTGAGGTTGAATGACGGATTTGAAGTCCTCCTCCATCAATATTTTGTGAGTGCAAAAGGATGGATTGATTCCCTTGATGTCCATGATTTTCCATGCAATTGCTCGTTTATGTGCCTTCAGCACATTGAGTAATTTATTCTTCTTATCTTTTGATAGGGCGGATGAGATTATGACAGGAAGCTGAGAGGTATTTTCAAGAAAAGCGTATTCGAGATGAGATGGAAGTTCTTTGAGTTCTAAAGCCGGAGGGTCTTCGATAGAAGGTTTGGCTTTAGGTTCTAATTCTTGATCGATGATCTCAAATGCTTCTTGACAAGATGATGTTTCGTCAACTTCGAGTTCTGGAATGATTTGGTGCTCACAGACGGGTTCAGTGGTTTGGATTTCTATTAATTGAGTATCGCAGGCTTCAATTTGACGAGTGTTCTTCAGATGACAGCTTATGATTGAGTCGCAAACATCAATATAATAGAGTGAATCGTCATGATGTTGAGGATGTTTCATGGATTGTCCTATGTCGAATGTCACTTCCTCCTCATCCACTCGGAGTGTGAGTTTGCCGGTGCAAACATCAATGAGGGCTCGAGCGGTTGCTAAGAAAGGTCGACCTAAGATGAGAGGAACATTCTTATCCTCATCCATGTCGAGGATCACAAAATCAACGGGAAATACGAACTTGTCGATTTTAACTAAGAGATTTTCAACAATGCCCCTCGGATATTTGACAGAACGGTCAGCTAATTGGATGCTCATACGAGTAGGTCTAGGCTCACCTAAGTTTAATTTTTCAAAAACTGCATAAGGCATGAGGTTAATACTAGCACCTAAATCGGCTAACGCGTTGCTGACAGAAAGATTTCCTATTAGGCAAGGTATGGTAAACTCCCTGGATCAGTCATCTTTTGAGGTAGTTTGTTTTGAAGAACTGCTGAGCATTCCTCATTCAAAACTATATGTGATAACTCTTCCAGTTTCTTCTTGTTTGACAATACACCTTTTAAAAACTTAGCATAATTTGGCATTTGGGCTAAGGCTTCCACCAATGGCAGATTAATATGGAGTTGTTTGAACAATCCCAGAAATTTGCCATATTGTGCCTCCATTCGTTGTTGTCTCAGACGACCGGGATATGGAGGTGGTGGAACATAAGGTGGGGGTGGTACGTATTTCTTGGCTGGTTCTTCAACAATGACAGGTTGCTTTTGCTTGTCACTTGTATTACGTGGTGTCTCGAGTTCTATTTCTTCAAGGATGGGCTGTAATAAGGTGCATCACCTTGAGTGGTTTTGCCACTCCTTGTGGTGATGGCTTTGACTTGAGCATTGGGGTTTGTTACAGTATTGCTGGGCAAAGTACCTTGGGGTCTCACAGATAGTTGTTGTGCTATCTGACCCACCTGGTTTTCAATGGTTTGCAATGATGCTTTGTTGCTTTTGATTTCAGCCTCGTTTCTTTGGAACCTTTCCTCATTTCTTTGATCAGATTTCCGGATGTACTCATCTGTGGCTTGTATGGTTAACAACAATTGCTGTAATAAATCTTCCATTGATGATGCTCCACGGTCTTGATTACTACTGCTTGGACCTTGATATGGTGGTTTCTGTTGCTGGTAAGGTGGCCTACGATTGAATCCAGTTGATGGTTGGCTGTTACCGGCTTCTCTGTAATTCAGATTGCTCCTCCAATTTGAGTTGTTGTTATATGCGTTGTTTGGGCCTCTACATAGTCAACATCTTCCATCATCATAATGCCTTGCGGGCATTCATTGGTCTTTTGTGAGCTTCCACATGTGTTGCATCGTGTTGAAGTCTTTTTAAGTTCAGCTTGCAATTGTTCGAATCGTTTGGTTAAGGCTTCTAACTGGGCTGTGATCAGTGTCTCAGAGTCTACTTGATGAATTCCTCTAGAGTTGATTTTGTTTCTCAAGGGATTGTAAGCAAAGCTCTTCTTAGTTGCCTTCTCTAGGGCTTGGTATGCTTCTGTTGGTGTGACACTTCCGAAATCTCCTCCCGCACTTTGGTCTACGGCTTGTTTGTGTGCTCCGCTGATTGCATCATAAAAGGTTTGACACTGCAGCCACAGATCAAGTCCGTGATGTGGGCATCTCCGAAGGAGACCTTTATATCTCTCCCATGCTGCGTGTAATGATTCATCATCGTCTTGGCGAAAGCTCGTGATGCTGCTTCTCAATTTGGCAGTGCGATCGGGTGGAAAGTATTTCAACAGGAATTGTTCAGCCATTTCCGCCCATGTGGTGATGGAACCATGCGGAAGTGAATCGAGCCAGTCAATGGCTCGGCCGCGAAGTGAAAATGGAAAAAGTCGTAGTCTAATAGCATCGTCTGAACAGTTATTGATTTTGAAAGTTGCACAGATACGAAGGAATCGTGAGATGTGAGCGTTAGGGTCTTCGTCTTGCAATCCGTGAAACTGAACAGAGTTCTCTACTAGTTGGATAATACTAGACTTAATCTCGAAATTGTTGGCCGCTATTGCTGGTTGGACAACACTAGACTCATAACCGTCGATTGATGGCGTGGCATAGTGCGTCATCTTCATTTCCTCGTCTTGATTAGCCATGTCTCCTTCGGATGGTGTATCTTCCGAGATGTCTTCTTCGATGATTGTTGCTGCTTGTTACGGCCTTTCACGTAACCTTTGTTGGAAAAGTCGTTCAGGTTCCGAAAGAGGTGAAACAAGTTCAGGACTAGACGAGTTGGACATACACTAACTTAAGGAAGCAAAAACTAACTAGGCTTAAAATGAATCAGGCAAATGTAACTAAACTGGCTAAGGTAAACTAACTACAAAATTAAAATGAATTTGAACAAAAAATATTAACAAGATATAAACAGGACAGTCAAAAATTTAGATTGTCTTTCAAACTTGCCGTGTATTCCCGGCAACGGCGCCAAAAACTTGATGCGGTGTGAAAGTATATATATTTTTGATAAAGAATTTTCGCACAGATTCAGTTTTAAATGGTTGTTACTACCACTAACTACACACACAAAAGGCAAGTGCACCTATCGTGAGGTAATATAGTGATGGTAAGAACCGAGTATCAATCCATGGACACACTAAGACTACTCAACAATCCTTGTAATTGACTATCAATTTTTGTTTAAGAGAATGATGAATTGCATTGATATAAATTAGGGTTTTAAACTAACAATAAAAATAAGAAATAAAGTAAAACAAGTTGAAACTTTTGGATTTAGAATCAAGGGATAAAGGCTATCATTCTAACTTGGATTACACTTATGTAATTGTGATGAAGTGATGGTGTGATTAAAGATTTTGAATAAAGTAATTGTGTTAACGTTTATAAAGATGAGCTGGCGCGATTTCTCGTCTATCCGCTCCGTAGTGACCAAGACCAACACAGGCTGAGATTTACTGCTTAGGTCAAGGCCCTAGTGATGTAGGTAAATCTTTTGTGCCCTTTTCGACATACGATTTCTGAAAACATAACTTAATGTAAGAAAAGAGTTGATCAAGTTCTATTCTAACATACCATTAATTTTAGAAAACCATAACAATTACTGTAGATTTCTCAGACTAATAAAAGGGAACCCGTAAATGATCAGAAAGTTAAGGTCTTATGATTTCTAATAACCATCTCTAGTTAATTAGCCATAGTTGTTATGAATAAAAGTTGATCATACATTTTTCAACCGTGTATGACAATCACAATTACAAACCATAAACTTATAACCCCCCGTTCAAATGTAGGTGCTACCCATAGAAAGTTTTCCCAAGACCACCATAACATTAACACAATATTTATCACACCATTAATTCATCACAAATTACATAAGTTTCATCCAAGTAGGTTGATAATAAGAGTTTAGCTCATGACGAGCTGTAATGTAACAAACAACATAGAAGATAGATATGGATTCATTGATAAAATAGAACAATCAAACCAATGATCCACAATGGATGGTGTTTAGATAATCCCGAGCTTCTTCCAAGTGTTGTATGCACCTCCTGAGCCTCCAAATAGTCTTTCAAAACTTGATTCCCGAGAGAATTCTGCAGAGTGTCCCTTCCACCAAAAGCTTGCAAAATGAAGAGCTTGGACCTCTATTTATAGGCTTCTCGGAGTGTTTAAGCACGGCCCCGTGACAAAAAGGCACGGCCCCGTGTTAGTACAATGCTTACGAAAGTTGGTCGGTTCGTACGTGCAGGAGCTGTCGGGGCACGGCCCCGTGACAAAATAGGCACGACCCTGTGAAAGGGGGTATCATGGCCCCGTGGTCATATGGGGCACGACCCCGTGATCACTTTTGGGGGACAGTACTTTTGTCCTGTGAGATGTCCAATCACTGGGGTCTGCCAAATTAGCACGAGGGCGTGTTTCAGGCAAGGCATGGGGGCGTGCATAATGAGGCATGGCCCCCTACTTGGAGCTTTAAGCTTGGATTTCTTCAATTTCTTGTCCATTATGCTCCTTTTGTTCATCTTGCCCTTCACAACACCTGAAAACACAATTAAAAGATTTTAAGTACGTAATCACCATATTTCGAGAGGAATCAAGAAATAAATGATGTGCTTTTGATAGTGTTTATATGTGTAATTTGGAGCACATCATGTATCCTCCTTTGTTACCAGCAAAGGAAACATGTCCCCCTTTAATTTGTTTGACATTTAAAAGGAGAGACTTGTTTCCTGTCATGTGCCTGGATGCTCTGCTATCCACAATCCATGTATTCGTAGAAGCACTATAGCGGACAGCCTGCACATAATTGAAAACAATTAGTTAAGGAGGGGGACCCAAGCCTTAACTGGCTTGGGTTTCCCAGAGGCATCACACATGATGAACTCAACCCACTGTCCTTTGTCAGTTGGTGGGACATCAACCTTCAACTTGTCATTTCTATCAGACACATCAGATGATTTTGCCTTCCACATACTGTCTTTATGAAAAGATTGTTTGTGGTAGACACTAGATTGATTTACTGTTTGTATCTTTGGTTTAGGTTCCAAAACCGGTTTCACCTAAGGCATCACAGACTTGCTAGTGACATGTCTATGTTATCTGTGGTGTGGAGGTGAGGTATAAGACCTAGCAGGTGTGTTGGACCTAACTGGAGTCTTAGATCTCTGTTTTGGTATCTTATTGACATCGTGATCTAAGTCAATCTTAACCCGAGGTGTCTGATAATGAGGACAACTTGAAGAGATGTGACCTCGTTTTCCACAAGAGTAACAGGATCTCCTTTCAAATGGACTAGGAGTTCTCTTGTGGGATGGGGAGTAGACCTCAGGAATGGGCTTTTTGGTCTCAGTCTTTGAACATTCACCTTCTTTGACAAACTTAACTTGTTTAACATTTTGGTTTATTTGTCTTTGAGGCTGAATATTATTTCTTTTAACTGATTTAACTTGAGTGGTTTTAGATATCTTGGATTGTGTGTCATTAGACTTTGAATCCAACCCAAGAGATGTTTGGACATTCTCTGCCACCCGTTTCTCAGCAGTGACATTGCTCGATGCTGAGGTTTTCTTATCATCATCCAGAGAAGCAGGTTTAACTGCTGTGTCCGGATCACTAACCAAAGGAGTTGTCACCACATGATCCTTAATTGGATTATTATTTATTGGACGTTGTTTAGTGTTCAAAAGGACCTCATGTGGTGGTGGAACAACTTTGTAACCCAAACCCTCCCCATTGTTGCGTTCTTTAACCAAGTTTTTAAAAATGTGCGAGGAACTTGCTAAACTATGTAGTTTTTGTTTCAAAGACTCATTTCTACTTGTAAAACCGCTTTGTCTTTTTAGTCTCTTCAATGGTCTTTAAGTAGAATTTAATGTCATTTTCTTGGTTAAACACAACAACTTCAGTTTCCTTTAATTGCTTATTTAAAGCACCGATCTTTTCCTTATAACTGCTCTCATTCTGTTTTAACACTCGATTAGCTTCTGAGCACAGTTTCAAGTCATTTACTAAGTTATCATTGTGTTCTAATAACCTAGCAAATTTTAAGTCAATGCTTTCTCTACATTTATCACAATCAACACAATCATGTTTAGCGAATAATTCATCCTTAGATTGTACCTGTGCAGCTGTGGACGTTCCAGCCATGAAAGCATTCTGAGACGCAGGTTGAGCTTCAGATTCTGAATTCAGCTCATTCTTGACAATTTCATCCACTGCATCAAACGTCTCTTCCAAGTCAGCAGTATCAACATCAGCTGAGCTCTCCCCCTCACTCGCTGAGTCTTCATTCAAGTCTTCCACAGAAGCTATGTTCGCTTCACCATCAGATAAGAACTGAAAGGACCAGTCCTGTCCTTCATCTCCTTGTGCTACCATAGCTTTAGAATCATTCCCTGTGGATGCTGGCTTCTTGTCTTTATCTTGCCTATTGAACGAGGAGAATGGATTCCCGTTCCCAGTCTTCTTAGGCTTCACGTATTCTCTTTTGAAGTGACCCTTTTCTCCATAGTTAAAGCACGTGACTTTAGACTTGTCAAAACCAAAGGTCGTATCTTTAGTAGCCACGAGATTCTGCCCTGTTTTCTTCACAAACTTCTTGGCTCTTCGGACAGCACTTGCAAGAGCCCACATGATATCCATCCTTTCAAGCTCGTTCTCATCTACTTGCTCGTAGTCTTCATCAGCAAGGTGGCAATTTCCAATCTTACCCGCCACCAGACCATCATAAGAGTGCACAACTGCAGCAAGTAGATCCATGTGCTCTTTAGCAACCTCCACTGTTACTTTTCCCAAATTTTCTGTCATCAACTTAGCAGATTGAGTAACAAATTAAAAATTTGACTTTGTAGAACCCCAGATGCACCATGAGACTCATTTGCAGATGATGAGCCTTGATCCGTAGATGACGATGCATTGGACACAAATGCTGTTTGCAGAGGTGCTCCAGAAGACTTTACAGCAGGAGTGGAAGTAGGAGTTACATTGTAGAGTGATGGGTCTTGTGTATACGCTCCTCTTTTCGTCCTGTACTTGTGACGCACTTCTTCCTCTCTCAGTTTTAGAATAAAGTCATTAATATCCAAGGTCTCTAAAACTGAGTTGTGTCGCCTAGTGGAAATGAATGAGTTCCACTTTTCAGGTAGACCATCTGCCAAGCTTGAAACTTTGTCTTCCATTGTCGTCTTTACTCCATGAGTGTGAAGTTCACTCATCAAGTGATAGAAGCGATCGATAATTTCATCCAAGCTTTCATTCCCAATAGCAGAGAAGTTGTCAAACTCCTTCTTCAACGCTTTACCCTTTAGGGACTTTAGAGTAGAATTCCCAGCATACCTCTTCTCAAGAGCTTCCATCAATTTTTTACTTTGCTTGAGATCTGAGTATTGGT
Organism: Flaveria linearis; assembly: GCA_024085815.1. Taxonomy (NCBI): domain Eukaryota; kingdom Viridiplantae; phylum Streptophyta; class Magnoliopsida; order Asterales; family Asteraceae; genus Flaveria; species Flaveria linearis. The sequence continues at coordinate 6,004,368 of CM044005.1, read as the reverse complement.
GAAAAATGGCCTTGGGAATGGACTGGGTCAAAATAGCATATGCCTTCTTTTCGGCATTGTAGGCAACCTTCTGTGTATCAGTGAGTCCACTTAAAGTCAAAGGAACACCATCAGCTCCCACGGGCATGTTATAACCAGTCTTAATAGAGTTCCATAAGTTCGTGTCCACTCCATTAAGATGAATCTCAAAACGTTGTCTCCATTGTGGAAATTCATCTATACTCAATAGCTTAGGTGGCTTGTTATGGTTCCCTATCTCATTTTCCAGTAAAAGCAGGTTCTGTATCCTTGAGTCCTTTCCAGCTGACATTGCAAAGTTTTCTGAGTCCATTATGTTATTACTTTAACTTGTGAATGAAACTGCTAATGCGATTGGGGAGTGCGACTGGGATGCGACCGACACTAGCTGTATGCGATTGGACTCAAACATACGATTGAACAGACGACTGAGAGACTTAGGCGACTGAACAGACCGAACGACTCAACTAGGCGACTGAACTGGACGATTGACTCAATCGGGCGATTGGATGAAGCGACTGACTCAATCGGTCGAATGAATGGGCGACTGGACTTCAGTCGTACGATTGAGCTAATCGTGCGACTAAGACTGCAGAAATCGAAATTTTTCACACTTTTGACCTAAAACGTGTTTTGTGACACCCTAGACGGTTGTAAGTCGAAAAACATTGATTTTGCAGAACATGCACACGTAAAAACTCGGTTTTGAGCAGAAAGATTGGATCTTTTCACGAAAAACGTGGACTTTAACAAAAACTTGATTGAATCAAATGAAGAATCAAGAGCCAAGGCTCTGATACCACTTGTTAGGACCATGTACGTACGGAGTACTAACTGATTCTTCATTATACCGGAACAAATAGTGCGGAATCCTATTTGATTGGTGATCCAATCAGGGAGAACGTAATCAAGATCAATCCTAACGATTAGAAAACGTTAAGAATGGACTAGGAATGATCTCAGACGTTCTATGAAGTTGGAATTGGCGAACTGGACGATCTGGGTCGACTAGGGTTATGAATATTCGAAGTGTTACGTTTTTCCACGAATTAAGTGGTATTTATAGGTAAGGGTTTCTCATTCGGGCGACTGAAACATTCGCATGGTTCAGTCGTGCGATTGAGCTATGCGGTTGATCCATATGCACGACTGAGCCTTCAGTCGTACGACTGGTTCAATCTCATGCTTCAGTCTTACGACTGATCCATTTGCATGAAGTTATTCATGCGTATGGTCCATTGGCATGGCCCATTCGCATGCTAACTTCATCATGTTAAGTTTGAATGTGTTAATCATTACAACATTATGCATACCAATTCAAACAACCACAAACGATTTTATTGATTCAACAAAATTGTGAAGTCACTGGATCGGTAAACATCCGAGCATGTTCTTGACGGAAGGATAAAAACCAAAAGATAAACAAAAGTACGAACAATAATCGAATGATTTTATTGATAAAACATAACGATTTTAAGCTCGTTACAACTTAAGAATCAAGACTTTTGGCAAGGGGAGATCGAGCATGATCTCCCCTCTCATCCGGCAGCGCCTAGGCGCCAGGAACACTATGAAAACCCTTAGGTTTCTACACATTGAAACTGTTATATATAGGCCTCGGCCCATATTAGATGCGACTGGGCCCATTCGTGCGATTGGACCATGCGTATGGTTCAATCGTACGACTGGACCATTCTTATGGCTCAGTCTTACGAATGCCCCAATCGCATCTCTCAGTCGCACGACTGGTCCATTAGCATGGCTCAGTCGTACGACTGAGTCTCATTCGCATATGCTCCTGCGAATGACCCAGTTTCATGTGTTTACAAGGTGTATAACATTAAGTCTAGACTATTCGTCAAGCGACGGACACACTATATATGACTATATATGCTCCAATAAATTCCCCCTTGGACGTTGCTTGCGAATAGTAGATAACACCTCTTACAATCTTCAGTCAATCTTTGCTCTGGTTTCCAATAGAATCAAACGAACAACCATATTAGCCAACATTGCCGATCCGTCATGTTACCACAATATCCCTGAAAATGAATTTAGGCACAATAGCTTTCGTTTACTTTGCAGAACACCATCATAGCAGTAAGATTCCCCAAATGACTGATTTTTCCAGATAATGACATGACCAGTTTTCCATTGCTTCAATCTTCACACAGTCTAACCTGTTTAACATTTCCAACTGTAGAAATTCCCCCTCACGTTCAGCATATCCCAGTATATATACATTGTGCTCTCCTGTCGTCTTCATACGATGTATTGGGCAAAAGGTTGAAGGTTCCAATCCACAGCTGACAATATCAAACAAATCAGCATGCACGAAGATTCATCATCAGAAACCTGCTCACATCATCACTTTCTGATTGCGTCTTCAATTTCTCTATACATGGATTCCCCCTAAGAATGAGAATCATCTCTGTGCGGATAAATATAACTTGATTGGCCCATAAATAGTCAGATGCTCCTGACTACCCCACAAAATCAGCACCGACAGCTGACATCTTCTCTTCTCTCTTTCGTGTTCTAACAACATTCACCAATTCTGGAAGTCCAACGAATAATGGGGTATCCATCGAACTTGTTTGACATAAGAAACTCAGGGTGAATGTGCTTTGCTCATCCTCAACTCTTGCATAGACTCTCCAGGACAATCTTCACTATTGACCCAAACACGAACCGAAAATGACCCGATAATTTTCCCAAAAAATTTTATTTTACCAAAATTTTTCAGAAGACTTCCCGACTGATAAAAATGGTTTAGGGAAAAATTCGTGCAAGAAGTTGTTCCAGACTCTTTTTTTTTTTTGGTCTGGTACACAGCTCATTCGTGCGACTGAAACAGACGAATGAAGACATACGTGCGAATGGGTGATTCGTGCGAATGGACACTCCGAATGGTTCAGTAGTACGAATGGATAACACGAATGGGTCAGTCGGGCGACTGAAGTACACGAAAGGGTCAGTCGTGCGACTGAAGGTTCATTCGTACGAATGGACATACGAGTGGTTCAGTCGTGCGAATGAGGCCCAGACGCATGGCCCAGTGGCATGAACGTGTCTGAACACAAAAAACCAGATCTGCAGCCGCCACAAGGCTGAAAAACCCTAATCCGATGATTTGGACGAGACACAGCACAATAATTGTACCACCGGATTCGTTTTTATGATCTGAAGAAGATTCCGAGTCCACTTTTAACAAATAAACATCACGCGCAATGAGATTTGAGCAAAACAAGATGAACACGAAGTGGGTTTTACGTCAACGAACAAGAATTCGATCCAGAACTCAAGAGCTCGGGTTGCTAGAGTGATTGTTAGATCATTCTAGCAGTAACCGGCTCTGATACCAATTGTGAAGTCACTGGATCGGTAAACATCCGAGCATGTTCTTGACGGAAGGATAAAAACCAAAAGATAAACAAAAGTACGAACAATAATCGAATGATTTTATTGATAAAACATAACGATTTTAAGCTCGTTACAACTTAAGAATCAAGACTTTTGGCAAGGGGAGATCGAGCATGATCTCCCCTCTCATCCGGCAGCGCCTAGGCGCCAGGAACACTATGAAAACCCTTAGGTTTCTACACATTGAAACTGGTATATATAGGCCTCGGCCCATATTAGATGCGACTGGGCCCATTCGTGCGATTGGACCATGCGTATGGTTCAATCGTACGACTGGACCATTCTTATGGCTCAGTCTTACGAATGCCCCAATCGCATCTCTCAGTCGCACGACTGGTCCATTAGCATGGCTCAGTCGTACGACTGAGTCTCATTCGCATATGCTCCTGCGAATGACCCAGTTTCATGTGTTTACAAGGTGTATAACATTAAGCCTAGACTATTCGTCAAGCGACGGACACACTATATATGACTATATATGCTCCAACAGGTGGGGAGTCTAAGAGCCACCGGTCATCCTCCGGTGAACGGAGACATACTGATACGTCTTCCTTGCTATCCATGACCGACTGAGAGTCCGAGAATTGAACGTCATCCTGATTAGAAGTCGATTGCATGCCCGAGCTTTTGACATGTTGAGGCGACCATGCTTCATGATCTTCGGTCACCCAAACCGAGAAGGAGATATCGTTCCTTTTAATTGTAATTTACTCATCAATGCGACTCTTTCTGGAAGTGAGAATACAACATCTGCCATACGAGACATCGTAGTTATCCCATGAGAAGTCGGATGGGAGAATGAGGGAACCAAATGATGCCCCAATCTTATCATACGTCATAGCACCCCAGAGGCTGAGAGGGACACCGTATATTTTTAACGCAGTGATTCTTTCGTTTGTAACTTCCTCGCCATTCCATAACCATAATTTTTTAATAGATTCTGAAACATGACCCCCGGATTATTGGCGAAAGTCTTAGCCTCATGGGTACTTTTGATAATGATCATCAGATGAAGACCACCGAGGTATGTTATGGTAGCATTAGAGATATTGTCGACCTCCATAATTCTCCTTGCATCCGTTAGAGCAGTAATATTTTCAGCTTCACCAATCACCGCCATTTGCTTTAAATTTGTGAGTCTGATATCGTTTAAGAGTACTGTTTTAGAGTTTCCAGCTCCAGTGGCTACTTCTTTGTAGGATCTATGATTTCTTTGATTGTGTATCCATTCCTCTCCTCCTCGGATAGGTTTAGCAGGATGATTATGGATCCTTTGCTCCTTGGGCTCCTCCGTGTTAGACCATCGTTTGTTCCCCACCTCGTTTCTCATCGGTGGTTTGCTCTCCCTTTTGTATTTCTCAGGGTTTGCTCGGATCCAATTGTTACCTATCGTGATTCTTGATAACTCCCTAGTCATTGCATCCTCGTCTTTTACATTCTGAAATCTGACAAAACCGAAAGCCCGATTGAACCTGTCCTTCTTCCTTGGAACGAAAGCATCCACTATCTGCCCGCAATGCTGACAACTCTTTCATAATCTGCTACTCGAACAGTCTTCCGTAGATTCCCGACGTAGAACGTGAGCAAGGAACCATTGCTGGGCCCTTGATTAGATCTTCTCTTTGTTCTCCGAACTTGCTGCCAGTCACCCATGATGTTGTGCGTCATAACAAGACTTTTAATTAGTTGAAGTTTATTGGAACTATTGAAAAATGCAGATATTCTAAATTGAAATTAATGTTTGGTTTATGAAACTTCATTTTAATTATAACAAAATATTGAATCCTGGGAAACTAAACTCATGCACCTTTCATTTTCAAATCAGTATGACTCAAATCTTGATCCGTTTTTCATTTTTATTGAGTATATAGCATGTATGTATTAAAATTACTTTGTTAAGAGAGTATATAAAAAACAAAACAAAAACAAAAAAGACAAAAAAAAAAAGAAAACAAAAGTCTTTCTTGAGTGTTTCCCTAGAATCAACTCCGTGTTGCTAGACATCCAACAAGTGACGGAGCTTGAACATCCCCGTAGAGAGGGGCGGGGGCGAAATTATTTTTTTTAGGGGGGCGAACTCGATATTTATATAAAAATTTATACTACCGGACCAAAAAATTAAAGTACCGGACCAAAAAATTACACTACCGGGTCAAAAAATTACACTACCGAAGAAAAAAGAGGGGGGGCGGCGGCCCCCCGGTCTCCTCCATCCTCCGCCCCTGCATCCAATGGGAGCTTACCATAGCTACCGACCATGAAGAATTATAGAATATATAATATATAATTGAGTATATAGTATGTATGTATTAAAATTACTTTGTTGAGAGAGTATATAAAAAAACAAAACAAAAACCAAAAAAGATAAAAAAAATAAAAAGAAAACAAAAGCGTTTCTTGAGTGTTTCCCTAGAATCAAACCCGTGTTGGCCGAAACGTTAGGATGCCAACATGCCCAACAATAAGCCCGTTGAAAATATAGATCAATCAAACATGCCTACATAAAGATATGAACTCATCTAGTCAAAGTTAAGTGGTATGATGGCGGGTGGTAGTAGTCCGAATTTACAAGTATGGAGAAAAATTGAGAGAAAAGGAAGGTGATGGTGTTGAGTGGTGGCAATGGAGACGTTATGTTTGATGGTGATGGGTTTGCGGTTATGTTTTTGTGTTTTTTGCAATATTTTTGACTTGAATTGGACCGACAAGTCCAACCGGATTCGGAGGTGCCATCGATCTGATCCACCTCAAAATCGTTTTGTGGCCAAGAAACTTTTCTAAGGGTATATATAATATTTATGAAGCTTTCTAAGAGTATATATGATAATATTAAATTTCTTTAGGTATATATGATATTTTAAAATTTTGTAAGGGTATACATGAAATTTTCACTAAAATTGTAAAAATATGGTCACATATAGATACATTTCCATATACATATAGATATAGAGGCCCTTACACTGTCAATGTATGAAAGTAAATTTTCCAATGATATAAACGAAAAAGAAATTAATCTCTCAAATCCTAGAATACAACTCTGGTTCCTTCAAGTTCAAAAAACAATGAACTCACGTATGGGACCTGGGCAGCTACAATAATGCATAGTGCAGAAAATCTGTAGTTCCCAAGGATATTTAGTGACAATATTGTGTCAAACTATCACCGGTCAAATTCAACCATTATATGTGCAAATGCCGTCAAACGAATTTGAAGTTAAGTGAACATATCAATATGTAAATTCATGCCCAAGTTAGGAACAGAAAGCACCACAAGGCTATTTGCAAACAGGAAGTTGTTATCCTAATGTAATTCATATTTTCCAACAATCAAAGAATAAGTTTAGTTCAACAACTCACAAACTATATAAGTCACAAATTTTTATGATCACAACGGCTATTGAATCCCTGATACTTTCAAATGTGGCTACAATCAAAGAAATTAATGTTATGTGTCTCAACTCTTTCTCTATAAAATGTATAATTTGATCGGTAAACTAATTTATTCAATTCTTATTTACCTACGTACATACTTGCATACATACATAAATGCATAACCGTTTCAACAGACTCGAGTTTAGTGGATGCTATTCGGTTACGAGCCGCCCATATAAAATTCAATGTCAGCCTTGCATTAGGACAAGAACCGTAAAGTTTATGGTTGTTCCGATACAAGATCTTAAATCTTACGTGGGAGGCCCGTAACCAACTAGGATCAGTGGAACCCAAGCCAGTTGAAAAGATTATTAAGTATCTATTGCATGTATGCATATGTGTATGTATCTATGTTTTTGAAGTAAGAACTAAATAAACTTGTACCCCTACGTCCGGTTTAATATTAAAAGGACAATTTTAATACTCTTTCAAATAACTTAGAAAGGTGGATGAAAAACCCTAAACCCCAAGAAAATGAGGCCAGATCTCTTTTCATTTGGATGAAAAATAAGGCCAACTGATAAACGATACAAGTAGACAGAGAAATTTGGAATATATCAGGAGAGGGACTAAAGAAAAAAGATGAAAAATATCAGGGGGTGAAAGTGTCAAATACAAGTAAATGAGGGCAAAACGTAAAGTCTCCAATACAAAGGGGAAGAAAACCAGAAAGTTGGGATTTCCTTTATATCCATCGTCATTTTCCCTCCAAATTGAAACATCTAGGGTTTCTTACAGTACTGAAGTAGTGTTTTGCCGCGATCAATCTCAATGGCTTCTTCATCTTCTTCGTTATCATCTAGCCATGGTTACGAAATTCCGTGGGTTGAGAAGTTCCGACCGACGAAGGTGAAAGACATCGTTGGAAACGCAGATGCGGTCTCCAGACTCGAAGTAATCGCACGCGATGGTAATATGCCCAATCTGATCTTATCTGTAAGTAATCAACCCTAATTTCACGTTCAAACCGATGATTATTGTAAACTCGTGTACATTTTGACGCAACGAGGTTTCCCTCTTTAGATTAGACGTGTGACATTGCCTGTTTTGTAGTTTTGTGAAGGGAGGATTGGCTTATGACTGTTGAGGGCTTGAGGGATGAATAACATGAGAATTGATGATTTAAATCTGGTGAATGATGGGGATTTTGATGAATGTGATTGTTAATTGAGATTCTGGTTTATGTGGGAGAAGTATTGCTGGAGTGTTCCACATAACGTTGACTTATTGTTTTTTGCGTATTTGAAATTCTGTTTTGAAGGCTAAAATAGATAGTTAAATAAATGCTTTTATCTGTCTTATCATTTTAGTTGGCAATTAGAAGACACATATGAACATCTGTCATGAAATTAGTTTATTATATGTCTTAGGTGTTGAATGCATTTAGTTTCTCTGAAGATCTGCTATAAAGGCATCCATGGTAAAAATGCATGTATGTACGTGCAGGGGATGAGGCTGGTCACACGCAGGAATGTGTTTTTTATCCTGATTTTTTCTTTTAAATAAATAACTAAAATATATCAAAGAACCAAATTTTGTTTGTTCGAGTTTTCGAACGTGCATTTCCTAGATTCAAATTACCAGACTTGAAGTCTATTGATTTGTACATTATGTAGAAGCATACACGTGCAAAGCTGTTTGCTTGTTTGTAGTTTATTGTGTAATACACTCAAGACACATTAGCATATATATGAGTGGGAATGGTTTTGTCTATACCCTCTTGAACATGTGTCTGTTTTTTTTTTTTTTCTTTTCCATTTTCAGGGTCCTCCTGGTACTGGTAAGACTACAAGCATATTAGCTCTTGCACATGAACTACTTGGATCAAATTACAAGGAGGCTGTTCTAGAGCTAAATGCATCAGATGACAGGTCTGCATATTATTGCTAACTGAGTTTCTTCTTAAATATTTTAATATCGGGTTATTTCCGGGAAGCTCATCATATTTTGCTCTTTCCTTACCAGAGGTATTGATGTTGTGAGAAACAAAATTAAGATGTTTGCTCAAAAGAAAGTTACATTACCTACTGGAAGGCACAAAGTTATTATTTTGGATGAGGCTGACAGGTGACCAACAACCATTTTTTCCCTCTCATATGTGGAATTATTATTTATCCTTATATGGTATTTTTTTAATATAAACAAGCTAGTCATCATCAAATAGTATTCAACTATGATATATTTTTTTGGGTTGGCTTTAATCTGATCCTTTTTTTCTTATGCTTTCTATGATGGGATACAATTTAGCATGACATCTGGAGCACAGCAAGCACTGAGGAGAACTATGGAAATCTATTCAAACTCTACTCGTTTTGCTCTTGCATGCAACACGTCTTCAAAAATAATTGAACCTATTCAGAGTAGATGTGCACTTGTACGGTTTTCGAGGTTGTCTGATGATGAGATTCTTGGTCGTCTCAAGATTGTAGCTGATTCTGAAAAGGTAATTTTTGTTTTAGTGCAGATTATATCTTTTGTCCAATAGGTTGTTGTATTGATTGTGGAAATTGTTTGTATTAATATTAAACTCATGTTCATTTTTCGTTCCTAGATTATAACTCTCATATATGCATGATTGGTTTATATTTTATAACTTGCGTAGGTGCCTTATGTTCCAGAAGGGCTTGAAGCGATTATTTTCACCGCTGATGGTGATATGCGACAAGCGTTAAATAACCTACAAGCCACTTATGCTGGATTTCGATTTGTAAACCAAGAAAATGTTTTCAAGGTTAAAGCCTTTATTGCTATTTGAGCTTTACACTTTATAGAATTATTTACTGTAGTTGTTGCAAATGTGCCAGGTAGGTGCCATGTGGGTAGGATTGAGCTGGAACAGTTTTTGTCTAGTATTATTTTTACTAGATAATTAGTATGTTAAATTTCATACTGTATATTATATTGCTTTAATAATTTTTGAATAATAAGATTTAGGATGTTTTGTGCATTAAAAATATGCTTCAGGCAACTTCTTATCTTGTTGACCATTTCTTTTTAAGTTTTTTTTTTTGATTCTACGTGCCTGACCTGTTACAGATAAAGTATATCTTGAATCATCAAAATGACAAGTAATTGGCCAAATTAGCATTATGCTACCTCTAATAAATTGTTTTAATGTCATATAACCATGTTATTTGATTGGGTTTTCAGGTGTGTGACCAGCCTCATCCCTTGCACGTGAAAAATATGGTTCGCAATGTGATTGAAGGGAGATTTGATGATGCTTGTTTTGGTCTAAAGCAACTATATGATTTGGGCTATTCCCCAACTGATATTATCACAACCCTTTTCCGAATCATAAAGAACTATGACATGGCAGAGTATCTGAAACTGGAATTTATGAAGGTAACAATGCTAGAGACAATTATTATTTAATAAATGCCAATACAACATATGATATGGAAAGTTTCTACAAAATGCTAGAGCAAGTCTTACAAAAATATTCAAATTTCAACAGTACAACATAAGCAATATTTTAAATAGCAAGGTGTATAATACCAAGAGTCAGAACAAAGTTCAAAAGCAATGTTTAGTTAAATAACAAACAAAGAAATGGTATTTGAATATAAGGTGTAGAAGAACATTGTCAACATTTTGAAGTTTAATCCTTTTAGTTTTGCTTTTGCCGTGGTTATATACACAAACCCTAACTTTTTAACTTCCTTTTGCTTGTAGAAAAAGCTATTTGACCCCTTGAACATGTTAAGTGCTTATGTAGTTGTGTATGCCACATGTAGGGGGTATATCCACTGGAAAAAAACGTTAAGGCCATCCGACCCCTTGAACATGTTAAAAGTCGGTTGGCTTTATTCTGCGTTAAATCATATATAAACTTGTCAGCACAAACGTCTGACTTGTTCAAGAGGTGAAAATGACATCATCAGCAAGTAAAAAAGAAGTTGATAACAAACAAATAAATATATCTGGTAAAATATATCTCATACAGTAATGCATTAGTTCAAAAGAAGTGGGATGTAACCACTAAATTAGAAGACTAAATCTCTAAATTATTGAACTTGTTTTATCAAACATACCCTAATTTGTTTTGGATAGATACCCTAATTTGTTTTGGATAGAGGATCTACTTGTGGTGTTGGGCGGTCTATGGTCAGGGAGTGGATTGATCAATGATGTGACCCGACTCATGCATCAACTAAGGGGCTGTTTGGCAGCATCTGAATCAGTCTCTTAATGGTTCATATGTCTAAATGGTTCATCACTTAATGATTTAGACTGTTTGTTTCGCGAACAATTGTCTGAATGGTTCAAACATTTACCTGTGAATGGTTAAGCATTATACTAATGCTGAATGGTTAAGAGGCCTAATGCTGAATGGTTAAGACCTTTATCTGGATTGGTTAGACATCTGTCTTTGAATAGTTAAGTGATATACTAGCTCTTAATAGTTTAGACCTTTTAATGGTTCAGCACTTAATGGTTTAGATCTCTTATTTGGTTAACATTTAATTATTTAGAAATTGCCAAACAACCATGATTTGCCTGTTGGTTAATAAGAAATTTTGTTTACAATTTTGCCTTTATGATGTCATCACAAATTGAACATTCTTTTTGCTTGTTTGCTTGCAGGAAACTGGATTCGCCCATATGAGGATCTGTGTTGGAGTTGGTTCGTATCTTCAGCTATGTGGTCTGCTTTCTAAGTTTTCACTTGCTTGTCTAACAGCCAAGGCATGATAAGACTTTACGCTATTGTAGAACAATATCTTTCCTTCTAAAGCGCATGGCTGCATGTTCAAAATATGACAAGACTCTAGCCTTTACTGGTCGTTCGAACCATCGTTTTCACGTGGCTCAGTGTATTTTTGTGTGGTGCTATCTTTGTTTAGGCTTTATTGGTGTTTTTTTCCTTTATTTGCGATGAATATGGTGGGAAATCTAGCTAGTGTAAGTTATGATTTATCTGATCTTATTGGTTAGCTGGATATTAAGGATTTCATGATTATCAGGCAATGAGTTTTTATGATTACAAAAGGAAAAAAAGTGGTGAGAGCGTATTTGTAGCGAAGGTAAAGGATGAACATTATATGGATTTGATTCTGAGTAAATAATGGTTTAATTTAATAATATTTGAATGTTATTTTTGGCTTTATTAACTATAGTTCTATGTCCTTAAATATTCGAGGTGGTCATTGATAAGTCTAATCCTTGTTTAAATTGTTTATTTGTTTATTTGTTTTTCATTAAAGATTGTTTAGAAGTAGAAGTCGAGTCTAATTAAACTAGTTTGTTATTTTTTTCTTAAGGAATTAAATAGATTTGATTCCAAGTTGTAGTGTAGTATAAATATGAGTCCATGGTTTGATGTGTTTTAAGAAACTTTCTAAGGTTGCTTATTAATAAAAAGAGTTGCGGGTGTCCCTACAAATCAAGCGTGTATTTTTGCAATCGTTATATCAATTGTTTCTCCAACGGTCATGAGTTTATGAATTTAGATTTAAAATATTTAAATTCAGATTTTACTTGAACAAACTAACGGATGACTAGGTAACATTGATACAAGTTTTCTAAGGCGTTGTTTGTTTTTTCTGTAGTAAAATGTCTGCAGTCTGTGGATCACATCTGCTGATATTTGCAGGAGAAGATGTGGACCAAATGTTCGCAGTCTACAAGAAAAATACTGTTTGTTTTTTTAACATCTGCAGACTGCTAAAATATTCTGTAATTAAAATAAATCTATTTTCTAAACTTTAAAAAGTACTTCAACATTAAAATTTAAATAAAAGTCATATAACACTGCAATAATATTCATAAAACCATAAAAATGCATTTTATCTAAATCGTTCATTCCACAGTTTTAGTAGCTACAAAAACATAAAAATACATTTCATTTCATGCGGACAGTCTCTTTGGAAGCGGTCTCTCTCTCCCAAAATAGAGGAAAGACTGGCCACCATCTACCCCTCTCAGACCCTACTCTCAGTGGGACATACTGGGTATGTTTGTTTGTTCACGCGGACGGCGGGTGGAGGCGGATGGTGGTGGTGGCGGACGGTGTTGGTGGCAGATGGTGGTGGTGGATGACGGTTGTGGTGGACATGGGTAGTGGTGGGTGATGGTGTTTAATCCAATGTTTTCAGAACCGGATCGGACGTCGAACCGGACGCCTTACTGGTTTGGTGGTCGGACCGGTAGGACCGGTTGGACCGGATTTAAGTATATTTTAATTATATTTATATATGTAATTAAATATAAGTAATTTATATATGATTTATATATGTATTTTATATTTATATATAAAACTTAAGTATATTTAGGTGTGTGTGAATGCATGTTTAAGATTATGGTGAATACTTTGTCCCACATTGGTGTGGGGACAAAGTGAGGTTTGATTTATAAGTAATTGTCTTATCACTCTAGTGTAACTTTATAACATATTTTGCCACAAGTACTACCCGCGCGCAGGGGGGTGCAAAAACGGGGAAAAATGTTGGATTTCCATCGAACTCGTGCGTACCCGCACGTGTCGCGGATACGAATGCAGTTTCAAAAACCCGGGCCCGTGCGAGCCAGTTTTTGAACTCAGTTTTACTTTTTGATCTAACACACTAATTTATAGTTCAGCACCCCGTTTTTTTTTAAAAAATCAAAAAAAAGTGAAAACCGGTCCGAACCGGCCCGGTTCGCCGGTCCAACCAGCGGCTCGGGTAAGACCGGCCGATTCAACCTTCCAAAAACGAATCACCCCTGACCGGACCGGTCACCCGACCGATCCCCGGTTGAACCGGTGGGACCGGGCGGTCCGATCCGGTCGTGACAACATTGGTTTAGGGGTTGTTTGGCAACATTTGATTGAATAAGTGCTGAATGAATAAGAGTGTCTGAACCAGTAAGAGGTCTGAACCACAAACATCACCGTCTCTCTCTCTCTCTCACTTTCTTCTCTCTCTGTTAAACCACAAACACCACAACCACAACCATCATCATCATCCACCGCCACCGCAAGCACCACCGCCGACCACCACCGCAAGCACCCTCACCTCTCGGTTCTCTCCTCTCGGTTCTCTCCTCTCGGGTCAGGCTACCACCGCAAGCACCACCGTAAGCACCAGCGCCGACCGCAAGCACCACCGCCACCGCAAGCACCACCGCCACCGCCGACCACCACCACCGCCGACCACCACCACAAGCACCACCGCCGACCACCACCGCAAGCACCACCGCCGACCACCACAGATCTGAACCACCGCAAGCACCACCGCCACCGCAAGCACCACCGCCACCGCAAGCACCACCGCCACCGCAAGCACCACCGCCACCGCAAGCACCACCGCCACCGCAAGCACCCCGCCACCGCAAGCACCACCGCCACCGCAAGCACCACCGCCACCGCAAGCACCACCGCCACCGCAAGCACCACCGCCACCGCAAGCACCACCGCCACCGCAAGCACCACCGCCACCGCAAGCACCACCGCCACCGCAAGCACCACCGCCACCGCAAGCACCACCGCCACCGCAAGCACCACCGCCACCGCAAGCACCACCGCCACCGCAAGCACCACCGCCACCGCAAGCACCACCGCCACCGCAAGCACCACCGCCACCGCAAGCACCACCGCCACCGCAAGCACCACCGCCACCGCAAGCACCACCGCCACCGCAAGCACCACCGCCACCGCAAGCACCACCGCCACCGCAAGCACCACCGCCACCGCAAGCACCACCGCCACCGCAAGCACCACCGCCACCGCAAGCACCACCGCCACCGCAAGCACCACCGCCACCGCAAGCACCACCGCCACCGCAAGCACCACCGCCACCGCAAGCACCACCGCCACCGCAAGCACCACCGCCACCGCAAGCACCACCGCCACCGCAAGCACCACCGCCACCGCAAGCACCACCGCCACCGCAAGCACCACCGCCACCGCAAGCACCACCGCCACCGCAAGCACCACCGCCACCGCAAGCACCACCGCCACCGCAAGCACCACCGCCACCGCAAGCACCACCGCCACCGCAAGCACCACCGCCACCGCAAGCACCACCGCCACCGCAAGCACCACCGCCACCGCAAGCACCACCGCCACCGCAAGCACCACCGCCACCGCAAGCACCACCGCCACCGCAAGCACCACCGCCACCGCAAGCACCACCGCCACCGCAAGCACCACCGCCACCGCAAGCACCACCGCCACCGCAAGCACCACCGCCACCGCAAGCACCACCGCCACCGCAAGCACCACCGCCACCGCAAGCACCACCGCCACCGCAAGCACCACCGCCACCGCAAGCACCACCGCCACCGCAAGCACCACCGCCACCGCAAGCACCACCGCCACCGCAAGCACCACCGCCACCGCAAGCACCACCGCCACCGCAAGCACCACCGCCACCGCAAGCACCACCGCCACCGCAAGCACCACCGCCACCGCAAGCACCACCGCCACCGCAAGCACCACCGCCACCGCAAGCACCACCGCCACCGCAAGCACCACCGCCACCGCAAGCACCACCGCCACCGCAAGCACCACCGCCACCGCAAGCACCACCGCCACCGCAAGCACCACCGCCACCGCAAGCACCACCGCCACCGCAAGCACCACCGCCACCGCAAGCACCACCGCCACCGCAAGCACCACCGCCACCGCAAGCACCACCGCCACCGCAAGCACCACCGCCACCGCAAGCACCACCGCCACCGCAAGCACCACCGCCACCGCAAGCACCACCGCCACCGCAAGCACCACCGCCACCGCAAGCACCACCGCCACCGCAAGCACCACCGCCACCGCAAGCACCACCGCCACCGCAAGCACCACCGCCACCGCAAGCACCACCGCCACCGCAAGCACCACCGCCACCGCAAGCACCACCGCCACCGCAAGCACCACCGCCACCGCAAGCACCACCGCCACCGCAAGCACCACCGCCACCGCAAGCACCACCGCCACCGCAAGCACCACCGCCACCGCAAGCACCACCGCCACCGCAAGCACCACCGCCACCGCAAGCACCACCGCCACCGCAAGCACCACCGCCACCGCAAGCACCACCGCCACCGCAAGCACCACCGCCACCGCAAGCACCACCGCCACCGCAAGCACCACCGCCACCGCAAGCACCACCGCCACCGCAAGCACCACCGCCACCGCAAGCACCACCGCCACCGCAAGCACCACCGCCACCGCAAGCACCACCGCCACCGCAAGCACCACCGCCACCGCAAGCACCACCGCAAGCGCCACCGCAAGCACCACCGCCACCGCAAGCACCACCGCCACCGCAAGCACCACCGCAAGCACCACCGCAAGCACCACCGCCCGTCACTCCACCTTCACGTCTGACCACGGGTCAGACTATGGTTGAGGTCTGACCGGGTAGGAGCTCCGGTCAGACGTGATCTCCGGTAAGAGGCAAGCAAACAAACACCCTAGGTCTGACCGAGTCAGACGCTCGCGTCTGACCAGGCTCGGTCAGACCCTTCCAAACAGCCCCTTAATCTTCTGCAGACATTAGAAGACTTTAGAAGTGGTTGTGCCAAGTCTGCACCATGCAAATCTCTCACATACATTTTTAATAATTAAAAAAAAAACAAATACTCCGCAGACCTCAACGTTTGCGCGTGATCTACGCGGCGCAGACAAAAGAGGTCAGGAAAAGTTTAAAAAAAAACACCCTTAAATAGTATTGTATCTATTTTTAACCACACTAAAATGAAAATATTTGTCAATTAATATTTTTTAAAATCAGATGCAGGATTATTTACGTTTCACAACCTTTGAGCACAACTATGGGAGTTATTTTTTATAATTATGCAAGTAAATCTTTTTAATAAGTAAAGATAAATAAAAAAGTTAATTATTTTAATTTATTATTTTAAGAATATAATGTTTATTAACAAAATAAATGTGTTATTGAAATAAGAAAAAAGTTAACTATTACAATTTATTATTTTTAGAACAACAACAAGTATATCTAATCTTACTCTAAATTTAAGGATTATATTCACAATAACACTCAAACTCTTAAATTCATGAAAAAAGTCATTGAGGTAGACACACTCGAATACAATTACTTTACAACAGTTTCATATCATTATAATTTATTAATATTTTTACGCATATATCTACATATTATGAGATTTAAAAATTTGACTTTTACAATAGAATAGATATACCATAACAACATGATGTCTCCTCAGGCTATTATAATTTAGAGTTAAGTCTGTTTTTTTTCCTTTTGAAATTTTAGCAAAAATATTTTATCACCAAACGTATATAAAACTAGTTTATTTATATTTTAATATTTTTTTAAAATGATAAACCTATTATACTAATACTATTAAATTACTTTATATTATATCATTATTTAGATTTAAATCTAAAATCTACTCTCTGATAGATAAAATCTCCATCAAGTGGACTACGTTTACATTTGATATTTGATATTTCATATTATATATATATTAAAAACCAATATCGGTTGTGTGAGAGGAGGTTACTGTAGCTGACAGTACCTCCTCTCAAGCACATTTTTACAACTACTTTCAGCCTTCTCTTCAGTCTCTTTTTCCTCCCACCACCACCGCCCACTTTCATCCTCTTTTTTACTGCCATAGGTCATCTTCTTCCTGCGCTTCATCTTCTACATCCTTCTTCCTCCTTCAGAGTAGCTTCTTTTCTTCCTGTGAGCGTACCTTCCATCAATGAATTTGGGGGTTTTCTGATCCGTCTCTTATCGTCGTTGTCTTTGTGTTGCAGGTACCGTTGTTGGCGCCACAACTTCTGTGGTTGTTTGGTTGCTCAGGTTTGTAATTGTTTTTCCATGGTTGAGATGATTTTGATCTCCCCGTTCTCATCTTCCTCATCTTTTCTTATTGATTTGTAGTTGTTGCCATAAACCTGAAACTTTTTGGTTGGATAGATGAATATTTGGGTGTGGTCTTAAATATGTATGGTGGTCTTTGAATGTTATCCGCTAAAAAAGCTCAACATAGCAGATAAAGTAAATGTCAAGACTACTATATTAGCATGCTTACCCTGAAATTTCATTTATTTATAATAGCAAAATATAATAGAGACAAAAATGGGGGGAGCAGAAAATATTACTAGATTTTTAACCTTTAAATGTCCTCTTTCATAGAAGAACCATTTACTAAGTTCGGTAACGAAATGTTGATTGCCCAATGTCACACATCTATTCAAGAAGGATTATCATCAGACTTTTATCGACATATTATTTATCATCTTCTAGATGCAATGCTATATTCAGAAGCATATTATACTATATATTAACTGTGCATGTCGGTTTGCACAGTGAGTTTTGTGTGATTTCTATTTTGACCACTATTATTTAATAGTTTGCATAACAGCCTCAACTTACACCTCTTAAGGGTGAAGGGGGCACAACCCTTAACTACCCTGAAACTCCACCAATCTCACACAGTCATGTTATTTTTACCCTGAACTACCATGAACTACCCAAAACAATGGAAATACAACCTTAAACTGCTCTGAAACTTTATTTTCACCTAAAACCACCAAAAACACCCGTTTGAACACAACCCTACTCGGCAACATCCTCGGGTTCTACTACCCGGCCAACGCAACCCTGCTGGGTATCCGCAAGGGTGGCGGCGGTGTACCCGAGCGGGTACCCGCCTACCCAAGCCAGTACCCGAGGGTGCCCCCTCCTCCCTAAGCATAATGTAAAATTGGTTTTTAATGAACATTTGAATTCATTATAAATATTTTTATTTAGCTTAATTGACCAAATAGTATTAGTATTATTATTAATATTATTTTTGTTACTTAGTTTTACTGTACTTAAGTGCTTTATGAAAATTGATAGATATGTTTTTTTTACAATTATTGATCGGTATATCACGTATTTTATGTATATATCTAACCAAACTATCTTCTTGTAAAATCGTTGGGACATAAGACGTCGAGGTATTCTTATGTTTAAAATTGTTATGATATTTCAATACTTAAAACATGTTGATGATTCCTTACTCTTTTGTGTTAATATGGTTTTCAGAGCGTTACAAAAAGATCACCCCACGGCAGGGGGGGTGTTTTGGTTTTGATCCTAGTTTGATATAATTACGGTTCCATAAATACAAGCTCACGTTAGTGAAAAAAGCGCAAGTTAGCGCACGTTAGCCATCAGACCTTCTTCTCGAACGTTAAATCTCACCCCCTCCTATCTCTCTTTCTCTCGACTCGTCATATATATATGAATCTTTCGCGGCGATTTCACATAAAACGCAAAACACACACAACACCACCACCAACAACACTCTCCGTCGCAATAATTACAAACCCCAAATCGGAGCATAACTCCGGCTATCCAAACACCCTTTCATGGTGTTTACCGGCGACCGAAGAGGCGGTGGCGAGCGGCGAACATCGGACGACGATATGGACCCATTGAAGCCATTGCACAATTTCGATTTGCCCCACTTGAAGTGGGGGGCCAGAAGCTTCTACGCTGCATGAAGGTCGATTCAACCGGATATCCGTCGATTCCTCATCGGAATCATTCGTCCAAGAGCGGCTCCGGCGGCGGCGGTGGTAACGGCGGCGGCGGCGGTGGTGGTGGTTCGGTGATTGTTCAGAGACGGTTTAGATCGAGTGATGAGGGTTATAAGGTAACGTCGTCGGAGAAACTGAAGGCGAGAATCGGAGTAGCCGGAGACGGTGGAGGAGACGTCGCCGGAGACGGTGAGATCGAGGCGACTAGGGCGAAACTGATGTTCGATTTCCAAACAGAGGTTGGGAAGATGAAGGATGCAATTCTCCGAGAGCGTCTGGTGGATCCGTCGCCACCGCCGCCGCCTGCGGCGGCGACGACGTCTGATTCTCCGGCGGATCGACCATGGAATCTGAGAACCAGAAGAGCTGCGTGTAAGGCTCCCCGTTCTCCGACGAACGGAGTCACCGGTGAGGTTTCGAAACCTAATTCTTCTCCGGCGAGAAACGATAGCAAATATCCGAAACTCCGGCCGACAAACGGCGGCGTTAGTGCAACCGTAAGTGGTGAGAAGAGAGAACGACCGAAATTCTCCGTTTCGCTTTCACGGCGTGAGGTGGAGGACGATTTCACGGCGATCACCGGCCGGCGACTGCCACGTAAGCCGAAGAAACGACCCAGGGTTGTTCAGAAGCAATTGGA
Organism: Flaveria linearis; assembly: GCA_024085815.1. Lineage (NCBI taxonomy): Eukaryota > Viridiplantae > Streptophyta > Magnoliopsida > Asterales > Asteraceae > Flaveria > Flaveria linearis. Next base: position 5,984,357 of record CM044005.1, on the reverse strand, counting down.
TGTAAGTGAATTCAATCATTCATCAATCTGATTCGATCTGTGTGTTTAATCTGTGATTGAATTGCTAATGCGAGTGTTGTAATCATCTCTTTGATCTTCAGACTCTGTTTCCGGGGCTGTGGTTATCGGAAATCACCGCTGATCTCTACAAAGTTCCCGATGAAGCTGACACGGGAAAGGTAATTAACTCATAATCCGATGATCAATCATCAATTGATTGCGTTAATGTGAAGTTAATCTCACCTGCTAATGATCATATTGTTTGGTTCAATTTGTGCAGAGATAGCATTGGGGATCTATCAGATGGCAACAATGGAGGACTATGATCATCAATAAGTGGAATACTTGCTGTTTGATTTCTTCAAAATGGTAATTGATTTGAAGGTTTCAAACTTTCAGATGAGAACTTGGTGTTTGATTGGTTTTAAGCTAATTTTGCTTCCGATAGTAGTTGAAACATGTTCATATATGTTCTTTCTTTTATAGGTTTTGATTGTCAATGGAATAAATCTTTTAGCATTTCATTAATTCATCACTTTTCGCTTGATCATCTGTCAGTTATGAACTTGTTTGTCCTTGATCTCATATTATTGTATCAAAACATAACAGGACTAAAGACTATGCCTTATGATATGAGCTTGGTCCTTCTAATGTAAGTTTGTAACTAGTGGCTAAGCCCGGCAAAACATGCAGGTCGGATTGAGTTTGAATCAAACTGGGGTCGGCTCAAAACAAACTGTATTTATCAATTTGGTTTAGGCCGAAATGGGTTTGCCTTGAAATGTGTAGTTTTAGAAAATAAGTATTAAAATGGGTTCACCAATTGGATTTACTTACCAATGATCGTTAGTTAGACGTTAATCCAACTGAGTTAAGATGAGGTACCATGATATGTAAATATGGAAATGCCATGAATTCAAGTCTCACCCTGATAAAAATTTTAGAGTTGAGCTAGAGGGTTTTCTCCTATAAGGGTTGGGGGTACAGCCCGCTGGAAAATGGATAGGTGGACCCGATTAAAATAACACAGGATCGCATATTTGCCGTTAAAAAAACTACGTTTGCGTTGTTTATGGCGGTTAGTGGTGAAAGGAAAATCAATTAAGGTTTTGAGAAGAATCATCTTTCTTTATGAGAGGTTGTAGTGGGGAAAATCAATCAACTTTTGAAACATATATGCCTTTAGTTCAACTTCCAAGTTTGTAGTATGTATTATGTATCGACTCTGGAATTGGTGTTGGGTGGGTTTTTGTTGATTCATGCTCCGATTGGAGGGAAACATAAGCCCAAGAACTTTAACTCTGGAAGTGATTGGTGTAGAGTTGCCTTGTGGAACAAGTCTTGAACATTCTAGTATTTGACTTCTTCAGTGAGACATGTTTTGGATTGTGGGGCAGTTTGAAGTTATAAATGATAAGCTATACTTTTATATGGCTTTCTAAACCCCCATCCTTGAGGCCCTAGTGTCTCTTGGATCATCTTTAATGATCTTTTCTTGTCACTTCATCTTTCATTCCAACTTCATCACGTCACTTTAAGTGTTACTGGACTTATCAATCGGTTTGGTTTGTGTCACACCTGCCCTGGAAATCCATAGTATGCAACGCGGCTATACATCACTTTTATGCTTGAACCTTGGTCTGGGCTTACGTTCTTTGTTCCCATTAGACGATGCACTTCTACATTTCCAACTTGTACTACATATACATTGATTCCGTAATATTTAACCAATAGAGGAGTGTCATCATATTAACCTATATATTATCCCATCAAATCATCAACAAACATAATAATCATGTAAACACATTTCCATTGATTATCTCAAGTTAATTAGTTTCAACATTTGTGATAATTCTTTGATCTCAATTTATCTTTTGTAATCCCTTTAAGGCTAGAGACCTCGAATTGGCACCATTAATTCCTTTGAGACTCTTAATACCTTAACTGCTATTGAACAACCCTATGATATTATTTAGAGCAATGCATTCATCACTCGTGCATGGTTGTTGGTTAATGTTCTCACTTTACTAACAACTGAAATGCTCAACTCACTTGGCTAAATTCCTCTTTTACTATACAATCTCAATATTCTTATACAGTCTAATGTATCCGAACCAACCCCAAAAGCCGTTCCAAACCTAATAGCCGCATCCCGACCCAACGGATTGTAGCCATTAATGACAATCGAGGGACTACGTGGGGTAGAGCGACAGGGAAATGTTTGGGTCCGTTTTACCCGTTACATTTGAATTCAAGATTTCTATCCTTTGCTCAAGTTGGTGCCTAACAAAACCAAAGGCAACGGACCACAACTCGAACAACTGATTTGGGTGCAAGTCCCACAACTTCAATATTACGAATTCAGAAAATACATGATTCGCAACAACCACCCGATTACCAACCATTTTCCGATCAAGCAATACCCAAAACCCAAGAAGTTATGTCAAGACCATTAGGAAAAACAAGCAAATGTAGAAGGATACTCATTATTGAACGTCCGAAGAGGAAGAAGCTTTAGCATAATGTTGGATTGATGTTTGAAGGACACTTATATTTTTTATTAATTTGTCAAATTTAACAATTTTAATCTGTAGATCCATACCACAATGAATAAAAAAGGATGCATTTTGGAAGCGTGTTACAAACCGATTTCATTTGATACTAACATCCCGAGTACCATGCTCATCATCAACCCAACTTCAAATGACGTCAACTGAAAATATTTAACTTATTAACATTGATACGAATACATGACATGCTTGATCATCATACCAAAAATGTCAAATTAAGCATCTACATAAAAAGTTAAAAATTTGGCTGAATATGAACAAGAGCAGCAGTAAAGGTTATGTAACCATGGATATAAAAAAGTTTCATGTCTTTCACCGCGAGGCCGTATAGGGACCAACAAGAATACTTACATGACTGGGTGGGTTTGTTTTATCAAAGTATCATTAGAGCAATATATTAACATCACCATGTGTGTTACTTCTGTTTTCCTTAACTTCTAAAACTGGATAATCAAAATTTGCTTATACCACAAGCAACTATGAACAAGTAGACAAGTAGTGCAGGCTTTAGAGAACATTCACACACATTTGTAAATAATGTTAACTGCAAATCAATAATTCAAAGTCAATAGAGTTACCAGAAGAAACTGAACTAAAATTATGCCAAAATCAAAATTATAATTCTAGAAATGTCACATTCTGCTGTTAGTACGAGTGTGAGTATTATTTTTATCTGTGACATCCATATATCAGCGATTGCAATTGGAGTAGCGATGCATAAAACCGATTTTATGTCATTGTGATATACCTGCCTGTTACTCACAACCTTATTGCGTTTTCCACCTTTCTTCTTCTTTTTCCTTTTCTTTTTATCAACTTTTTGTTCATTGTGCTCAACTGGTATAATTTCATTCAAAAGAGTGTAGATTTGATCCCATTCTTCTTCAATCTGTATCATGGATAAATTCTTGTTTTACAAGAACTGCTTCTTGCATCTTCTTTAACCTTTCCAAACGAGATCCCATGGCAGTTTGATACCTTGAAACAATCTCAAGAATTTTAGACTCATCAACTTGAACCACATGGGCGCATCTTTCGATACCATAATTGGGCACCATCATCATCAGTGTATGTAGCTTCATAGCAGATTCATGTGGTTCTAGACTTTGGATCTTCTCAATTGTGGTCTCCATGCTTGCATGCTTCAACTGTACTGATCAAGACATTCACAAAAAAGAAAACAAATGTAAAGATCCATTCAAGTCATGTGTATCTGTTTCTTAAAACTGAATTACATATATAAGCAGCAATTATCAAGAGATCAAATTTGAGTGTTTATAACTGATTCATCTAAATCTGACTATCATTTTCTTCAATTTGAAAATTGCCAATAACAAGTTTTGCCTTTCAAGCAATCATCTTTAAAACATTCAATACAGTGTATAATCAAGTTTGAGTGTTTATGATTGATCATCTAAATCCAGAGCAGTGTGGCTCATCACATTTAAAGCAAACTTTGAAATCGAGGCCTTTTTATATAGTAGAAAAAAGAACCGCCTTTATATAAAAAAATCGTAAAGTTTAGTATCTATCTGAAACAAAAACCAATATGCGCCACTATATTATTTTCCCCAACTACACATTCTTCTTCATTACAACACTTTATTTAATCTTAAACAATTACAACCACCCAAAAATAACAATCATCATGTTATCTATTCTATTCCTCTCAAAGAAACAAAAAATTGGTTATTATCATATATATATATTCTCAACATAGAATATGGTAATCCACCTACAACTTACTGTGCCACTGCAGCGGTCCTCAAACAAAGACATGAGTAAGAATCATAATTTCACATGCTCTTCTTGTAAAGATTTAAGTAGTGTGTTCTTTAACACAGGTTGCAATTAAGTGTCACAACAATCAATAACCATATAAGATAAACATATGATAAAAGCAATTAAGTGTCACACCACTGGTTTATGAAACCACAGTGGATGAATTTATGAAAAGCTATATATCATTCTATTAACAATTGAAAACTATAACAAATCTATGTATTCTCATTTCCCAACTCAAAACTTAGTAACAGTGGATAAAAGATACCTGCTGCTGTTTCTATTTCTGATCTCTCTTTCGCTTGTGTTTTGACACACTTTATATTTTTTTATTTAAGTTTAACAGTTTGTATATCCTAATTGCGCGGATAGTCCCTGAGGTTTATACGTATTGCAAGTTTAGTCCCTACTTTGAAAGAATTACAGATGTGGGTTTAAGCTATGCAAAGAGTCCCTCACACTAACAGATTTTAAGTTTCTCTGTTAAATCCATTTGAATTGTCCAAAATTAGGCCCTCAATTTTACCCGTACCTGATTAACCCATCGGACCCGATCTTACCTGTACCCGAATAAATCTGACCGAAAGTAACCCGTTATCTGAATACCCAAAACCCATTGTTATTCGGGTCGAGTTTCGGATAGACTTTAAAACCTCAAATACCCGAATTACCTGAACCGATTAGCTCGAAACCCAAATAATCCAATCAACACCCATTATAATAAATCAAATTGTTTGTATACAATTGTTTAGATAGTTCAATAAAACAAATTGTTTGTATAGAATTATATATTTAAGCATATTATAATGAATTGAAGTAAACTAATTTAAGTCAATTAGTTTTACAAGACTTCAAAAGAAAACACATTAAAGTCCACTAATTTAAGACAATGTTTAATACCCGAAACCAGACTCAAACAACCCATTACCCGAACAACCCGAAATCGATTGTTATTAGGTTCGGGTTTTGGGTAGACTTTCAAAGTAAAAAAAAACGAATAACCCGGACCGAAACCCGAATATTTAACCCTATCAACACCCCTATCCAAAATTGTAACATCCGATCTATTTGGTAATGAAACCCAAACCGAACCCATTTGATTTTTTTATGCAATGGAAAATTTCATAATTAAATCATTATATATATGTTGATGATTCATAAACTTGAAATGTGTTAGTTAATCGAAATTATAAATTGTATTATTCCATTTTCATTTATTACATCATATAAATCAATTTAAAATAATAATATGATTTATAAAATAAACTTTTATAAATTCATGAAGTTTAATTTTATTTATGAGATTTTATCCATTCAATTAAATAAATTATTAATACAATGTTTTTATAAAGTTTAAATAGTTTTTTATAAAAATAGTTTAATCGATTATAAATTAGAGTCAAGGGGTTAAAAGGTATTTCTTTGAAAGTTAATTAAAGCAACTTATAAACCACCCCCCCCCCCCCCAAAAAAAAAAAAAAAAAAAAAATCCGTCAACCTTTCACTGTGCTTCGGCCAAATCCGACGAGGTTAAACCCTCACAATTCGACCACTTTAACTCGATTAAATCGTAGCTTCATTCTGACACGTATTATTCGAACCTATGACCCGTTTCAATTGAGTTTAATCGGCCGTCATGCCTATGCACTCGAAACCTCCTTATTAATTTAACGCCATCTCAAAACTGATTCAACGCCATTCATGACCAAATTAATCAAAGAAACGAGTTTGAAACGTTCATACGACCAATAGAAATTTAAACCTCCTTATAATTGTGTTGTAATCATGTAACTATACTCGAATCAAATCTGAAATTCCCGAATCAAGGACATTACTCATTTGAAGCAAAACAGTCAAAATTATAGCTATATAATTGGGAATAATCAAGTCATGCCCACTCTCTGGCTACGATTGCTTATAAGAAAAAAAAAATCCAATTCGACTCCTTTGAACTATCTACAACCTTTGTTTCTCTAACAAACGCACACACACAAGAAATCGATCATCGTTTCATCTCGTTCCTGTCGCGACCTCACTTCGCCATTCTACCATTGATTCCATCATCAATCCGATATAATAAACCCGCACACACACTCGTTTTCAGATGGGGAATCAAAGCTCCAGGATCAATTTCATCAAGAACACCAAATCGATGTTAAATTTGGGTCCAAATTGTTCTAGGGTTATATAGAATTGGGATTTTCTTATTAATTTTTTTTAAATTGATCCAAATAAATTTCATTAAGAAGACAAATAGATTTAACACCATGTGGATATGCAGTACGGGTCTCGGGTTCGACCCCGGGTTTTTAACTTATTTTTTTATATAAACTAGTAAACAATCCCGCGCTTTGCTACGGGTATCACGTCCGAAGCGTGGCCATCCCGTCTTTCGTCATCTCTAATTCAAATTTATAGCAATTAAAGAACTGATAATAGCTCTTGAAAAAAGTAAACTTGCAGCTTATGATACTTGACTATTAGTGTTCATGTCATAAGACGGATAATGGAGAAATATAGAGAAAAGAAAAGGGACCTCCATATGGTATTCATAGACCTAGAAAAGGCCTATGACAGTGTACCGAGACAACTAATTTGGGAAAGCCTACGACATAGAGGGGTACCAGAGATGTATATTAAATTAATTAAAGATATGTATGACGGGGCAAAAACATGTGTGCGAGCTCCGGTAGGAGACACAGACTCATTCTCAGTGGAAGTGGGACTACACCAGGGATCGACATTGAGCCCATTTCTTTTCACACTAGTGTTGGATGAGATGACTAAACATATACAACAGTCAGTCCCGTGGTGCATGCTCTTCGCGGATGATATTGTCTTAATATCATAATCTAAAATGATGCTTAACGACAAGCTAGAGCAGTGGAGAGCAGCGCTAGAGAGTAGAGGATTAACGATAAGCCGCTCTAAGACAGAATACATGCATTGTAACTTTGGTGGCGACGAGGAAGAGGACACCCAAATCAGTATCCAGGGTATGCCGGTACCACGGACATCTAGATTCAAATACCTGGGCTCATACCTGCAGGAGGACGGGGAGATACACAGCGATGTAGCTCACCGTGTCCAAGCAGGTGGTGTAAGTGGAGAGCAGCATCAGGGATCCTATGTGATAAGAGGTTTCCGGCAAAACTCAAGGGAAAACTATACAGAGTGGCGATACGCCCAGCTATGCTATATGGAACAGACTGCTGGGCCATAAAGAAATCGCACGAGAAACAAATAGAGGTTGCGGAAATGCGAATGCTAAGGTGGATGTGTGGCCATACAAGACTGGATCGGATAAGAAACGAAGTGTTTTGACAGAAGTTAGAAGTGGCTTCTATTGCAGATAAAATATGAGAGGGAAGATTAAGATGGTATGGACATGTCAAGAGGAGACCAACGGCAGCACCGGTCAGAGTAGTGGAGAACATCATCATAGAGGGTAGGAAGAGTAGAGGAAGACCTAGGTTGACTTGGGAAGAGAGAATTAGGCGGGATATGGTACACTTGCACCTCTCTGAGCACATGGTCGAGGATAGGAGTGAGTGGAGGCGTAGAATCAAAATTAAGGACTTTTAGTGGTTCCTGTAGCTAGGAAAGGACTTGGATTAATTGTTTGTGTATGTAGTACGCTTGGACCTTTTTAGGGAAACTTGCTGCTTTCCTGATACATGCTTGTTCATTTTATACTTCCTTTGGGTGATATTTTAATATTTGTTGTATGATGTGTGCTCTAGCATATACCATATATCACATATCGTATGTTGGATTATATGTTTATTCGTTAGCGTTACTGCTTTTGCTATCGAGCTAGGGGTCTCTTTGGAAGCGGTCTATCTACCTATCTGGATAGAGGAAAGACTTGCCACCACCTACCCCTTCCAGACCCTGCTCTTGAATGAGATATACTGGGTTTGTTTGTTTGTTTGTTTTACTATTAGTGTTCATGTCAAAAGACAGCTAAAGCAAAAAATAGTCAATAAACAATTAGTAACATAAAACTTTAAACTACTAAGATATGAAAATAAATACGGATGATGGCATAATAGAGCATTTACCGTTGTTGCTTGCATTCTCTCAACATATGAATCCAGCATGGGATCCAAAAACTTTCTGAACACCCAGAAAGTACTCTTTAACATATCCTAACTCTAAACATAGCAAACAATCAAATTACGGTTTCAAAACTCATAAAACTAAAATCTTAAAGTATATAATTAGATAAACATCAGCTAAAAGTTTATTATAAAATAAAAGGGAAACATGTCAATGTGTTTCACATTCAGCTTTGACCCATTTGAAATATAATATGGAGCAATAAAATGCCTAACTATGCAAATAACAGGAACTTGACACTTAAACAGAACCAAACTTAATATTAAAGATTAAAGCTTTGTGCTAATCATGATTTTGTTATATTTATACGAAAACTCATCTTGTGGATATACTCGGCTCATTTTCTTATACTTGATAAGTTGTCAAGATTAATTGTAAGTCCGATGAATTTCAAACAGAAACTAACATATAGTATAAAATTAGCTTAATAATGAGCATATTAACTTCCACAGATGAATAATGATTAAACCCATAAAAAACAGCTAGCAGAATAGAATGATCAATGGACTGCCACATAAAAGTGCTTGTTCTTTTGGTTTTGTGCCTGAAAGTACTCATTGAGTAAGCCATTTCTCTTAATAATTTACTTGAAGCCACAAATATCATCATAACCCAAGAGAAAAGACTATTAAAGAATTGAAGAAACAAAAATAGGAAGATTAAATTCTCAAGCAAAAATATTTTAAATTGATGCATATAACTCATTGAAACGGTTTGAGTCAATAGTGTATGCAACATAATTAGATTTTAAACCGTAAAATTTCAGAAACAATACCTGAATAAGGCAAAAATTCCACAAACCCTAGATATTTTCCTTCCAAAGAAAATACGATGTTGACAGAGAGGCATAAAAAACCTATTTAAGATGATGGGGCTAGGAGTCGATGAAATTCTCTGTTGACGGAATGCAAAGAAGAAGGCGAGAAGAAAGATATGAGTTGAACAATTGATTCTTCAAAATTTCCGATAGAGAAAACCCATCGTCATCTACCCCACCAGCTTCATCATTAACGACCGGAGCGGGCTAGCATCGACTTCATCATCATTTCATTGGTAGAGAGGTGTTTTTGAAGAGAGATGAAAAGACGGTGCTATACACATTCCTCAAGGTTGAGTTAATTACTACTCTACCATTCACGCATAAAGAGTTGTACACTGTGCTTAAATGATTTGCTGTTTGGGTTTTAAAGTATAGTAAATTAAATCCCAGAAATTATTAATATCTTATTAAGTTGAAATAAAATTATTTTGATTAAATTTATTCCATAAACTTTTATTTAATTTTTAAAAATTTTAAACAATATAATTTTTTATATTTTTTTATTCTTCTTTTAAGGTTTTGATATTTTAAAACCTTTATAAAATCATTTAAAAGTTTTAAAAACTCTATAAAATAATTTTAAATCAAATATAAATAATTTCAAATTATTTGTCAAGCCATTTAAATAATTAATTATTTTTGATCAAGTCTTAAATAATTAATTATTAAATTTGTTATTTCTTTTCATACTTTAATACTCAGCAATTACTTAATCAATTATTAGAAATTACATATATAAGTAAAACTCAATTTCACTAATGACTAGTTATTATTTTTTTAATCTTAATCAATTAATTCATTCTATCTTATTGCTATAATAATTACATTTTATTTAAACTATTTTCTTAAAACCAAATCCCAATTGAAACCCTGAATCATATTTAGTATTTAATCACATTATTATCCTAATCAAAGACACTAAACCTTATTGTGATATGTGACTAGCTGTCACATGAAACCCCCTTTATAATGTACATTCTCTTGATGTTCGAGGTACATATTTCTCTCCCATTCTTATATCTCTATCAAAAGACCATGATGGATTATAATGTGCTTTACGATAACCTTTGATCGATCACGTGATGGCTCGCATAGAGTTCTAGATGGGTTAAACGGTCAAGAATAAAGTTCATGATTGTATGTGTTAAGGTTGGCTTGGACACATCTATTTTTCAGTTGCTTACACACAATTAACATCAAACATAAATCAATTTGTCAATAGGATTATTATCGGTTAAAAGAGTCATAGTTTAATTAATTAAAATCTAATTTGCTAAAAATAGATTACACATCTAAAAGACTTGGAATCCAACATCAAACTAATCTGAATAGTATAATTCATAATTTTTCATGTATTTATATAAGTGACCGGTTCAAATACAAAGTCAATATTATGTAAAAAGTGTGAGAATTAATCAGGGAGTGACATGTGGCATATTTTTAAAAATAGAAGGAGGGGTATTTTAGGAAGTGTAATTTATTAAGATGAAGGTGTGTCATATATCGACTGTTTCTGTACGATTGAGGTTTTCAACAGAATTTTCAATTTGTCGTTGAAGATTCAAACAATCGAATCGTTGAAATTTTCAATTGATCAATCGTTGAAGATTCAAACAATCGAATTTACAATTTCAATCGTTGAAGATTGCTTTACGTCAATTAGTTCAGCGATGTCGACGAGAGATGATCAGTTTGGTACGTATGAGGACGATTATATACTGTAATTGAAATAGTATGTTAATTTTCGCACCGTAATTTTGTCGTTTTGATCATCGTTGTGTCTATGCTGTATGATTTCTGTGAATTTTGTTATTGATTGACATCATCATTGTGTCATAGGTATCATCATTGTGTCATAGGTATCATCATTGTGTCATAGGTATCATCATTGTGTCTTTTGTATCGTCATTGTGTCTATACTGTTAGATTACTCTGGACATTATCAAACTGATTGTGTCAGGTTTAGAGATTCATTGTGTCAGGTTTAGAGGTTTAGAGGTTCATTGTGTCAAGCAAGCGTGATTGTGTCAGGTTTAGAGGCTCATTGTGTCAAGCAAGCATGATTGTGTCAAAATCTATCTTTGTGTCATCTCTTTGTGAAAGTGTATTGTGTCATGTTTTGGGGATTCATTGTGTCATGAAAGCTGCTTATAATGTGTCTTTTGTAAGGTTCATTGTGTCATGATTGGGGATTCATTGTGTCTTTTTGTATTGTCATTGTGTCAGAATAAAACAATTATTGTTAATCAATTGGTTACGAACAAAGACGAATTGTGTTTTTGCAGAGTTACCTGGAGGGAGCGAACGAAATGAAGCAAAATTCAGTGTACCTGTTAAGCAAAAGACAAAAGGTAGGCCGAAAAGAATGAAGTCAGCTCGTGAGTTAGCCATCGAATAAGCAGAAAAAAAGTTGAGAAATTGTGGGTTTTGCAAACAACCTGGTCACGTTATACGCAGTTGTAGTTTATATCTTCAAAGCATTAAGGATGAACAAGTTTTAAACAGCTCAACAGTTGATTCTATGCCTATTCAAGAATAGGATTCATTGTGTCATAAGATTTATTGTGTCATATACTCATTGTGTCATTATATTCATTGTGTCATAATACTCATTGTGTCATGTTTGAAGAGTTTTGTTTACGTTTGATTTTGACGATAAACAAGTTACCAAAATACTATTGTGTAATGTAAAACAACATATAGCAACAAATATTAACATGCCAACAAATAGCAAAATATAATAACATGCCAACATACCAAATTACTATTGTTTCAAATTACCATTGTGTCAAACTACGATTGTGTTAAATTACCATTGTTTCAAACAACCATTGTGTCAAACAACTATTGTGTCAAACAACTATTGTGTCAAACAACCATTGTGTCAAATAACCATTGTGTCAAACAACTATTGTGTCAAACAACCATTGTGTCAAACAACCATTGTGTCAAACAACCTTTGTGTCAAACAACCATTGTGTCAAATTACTTTTTTGCCCCTCCGCCTGTTAGCAGTTTTCCACTTATTTACATTTTTGCCACCGCGTTTTTTTGAACCATTGATCTATTGTAATGAGTTGATCCAATGGCCAGAATTACTTCTCACCCTTTTTAGGAAATATAGCCTTTGTAGCATATCCTCTCCCTTTATATAATAGGTAGGGTTCAAAATCAAAATATTTAAATTTTATAAATTTAATTCTAACTAAATAACATGTGAATAATATGCAAATTAATTTACATTTTGCATGTCTTTTATTTTTTTTATATTTCATATAACTACACTAAGCTTTATAATTAAACCCGTTGTGAAGCACAATGACAACGCACTCGCTCTAAACAATTGCAGCAAAAGGACAACTCCATGCTAAACAACTACTCATGGAGTCATGGTTAGTTTCTTTTCATAAATGATAAACAAATAACGACGACAAAGAATTTGACTAATAATCACCAAATTTTGATATACATCTTCTTCGTATTTTAATCAATTAAAGACAGAAATAATTAAATATGTTTACAAAAGTACAAGATTTTATGTGGATTAGAAGGTGACCACAAATTTAATTATGTTTATTGAGTAAACCAATATTGACTATCGATTATATATTCCCTGATTTTTTTAATTATTCTAATATATTTTGGCAATAAATTCCACTTCGCTTCAAAACTCATATGTAATTGTACTAGACAATATTAACAATAGTCTTCGGTTACTTTATATATGTTATATTGTTAGTAACGTTGAATTCAAATATGCGAGTATAGTTTTTCTTTTCCTTGAGTAGCAACTTTAAATCTTTAATTAACATATTTACTTCGGTATTATATATTTTTTTAAGGAAAATAGTTTGATACATATGCTACTCCAATTATTGAAAAATTAAAAAAAAAGAAGTAACTTTAGATCCAATCTTGTTATGAACACTTCAATAATTAGCTTCAAATAATTACAAATGAAAAAAAAATAGAACAACCAAAACTAAATTATTAAAAACAAAAAATATGTTTAAATTATCTTGAATGGCAGAAAAAGACAAAAAGAAAGAAAGGGAAAAAAGGAAGAAATTTGTTCAATATAAAAAAGTATTAAAGGCCACCCGATAATGAATAGATGCAATGAGGTTTGGTTGAAAGTAATTTGAAAATTGAAATTCCGTTGTATTTATTCGAATTTTTTAATAAACCCATCATTTTTTTAAAGTAATGTGAATATTGTGAACTACAACATGTAATTGTGTATTATTTATCAATTAAGGGGCTGTTTGATTGTGTTGACTGAGTAAGATCTGACTGAGTCAGAAGCTGACCCAGTAAGAAATTCTGATTGAGTCTGCATCTGACTGAAACTTGACTGTTTGATTATGTATCTGACTGACTCTGCTGAATGAAAAAAATAACCATATTGCTTGTTGTTCTGACAATTTTGAATTTAACTATTGTTGTGTAATAAATAAAAATAGATCAAACCAACAAAATTAAACATCAAAACCCAATCATCAAAACCTAATCATCTATGTTTATAAAATAAACCCAATCATAAAATAAACCCAATCATCAAAACCCTATATCCATACATACAACAATCACCGATCAAAACCCTATATCCATACATTCCCTATATCAATTGTCCCCCTTTCTATCTCCCTGTTTTCTGACCTAAAATATATACATACAACAATCATGTATCTATAACCCTATATCCAAAACCCCAAATTCACCTCCTTTTCACAATCACCGATCAAATCGTTGTTCAAACACACAATCAATCGAGGGGGTGTCGCGAGGGGGGTGTCGCCGAGGAGAGTGAAGAGGCTCGGGTGGAGGGGAGGACCGGTCGCGGCGGAGGAGGGCGACGAAGGGAGGGTGAAGGAGGGAGCAAGGGCGGTCGCGGTGGGTGGTCGCGCAGGTGGTCGAGCAGGTGGTCGCGCAGGTGGTCGAGCAGGTGGTCGCGGTGGGTGGTCGCGGTCAGCCGGGTCAGACACCCCAAATTCGAAGTCTGGGTCAGCCATCTTGGTCATCGCGGTCAGCCGGTCATCGCGGTCGCGCACGTATCAAACAGGCTGACCCGCTGACCGAGTCAGCGGGTCAGCCGGGTCAGCCGGTATCAAACAGGGCCTAAGTAAGTTTGTTTTTTTAGAAATTTAAAAGCAAGAGTAAAAAAGAAAAAGAGATGAAGAAGAGAAAGCATGAAAGAAGGATGCTTTGTTTTTATGTTCCCCAACCCTTAGACATGCTCATGCACATTTAATCATTTTTGTACCACAATTACAAATCTACTCCCACCATTATTAACCACACATAACACTTTTAATGTAATTATGATTGTATTGTATTGTAAAAAGGTGGATAAATTGAAAATATTTTTATAATTTTAACTTATAGAGGTATATTTGTATTGTAGGTATCTTATGTTTCTAAAAACGACTAGATATATTATGTAACAATATATAGTAATATTGACCAAATATTTCTCCACTCAATAGAAAAAAATAATAATGTTAGCAGTTACCAAACACTTGAAAACTACTTTATATTATCTACAAATGATTATTATATATAAATCATTTTGTAAACTATAATTAACAATTATTACCTAAGCTTTTGGTTAGGTTCTGCCACAATAATTTCCTAAGTTTCAAATTAAAGTCTAATAGTATAAATAATTTAATATTATGGTTAGGTTTCATTATTATTCTTGTCATGTTTTAAAATAATAAAAGTTCAATAGCATTAATTCAAATTCTGTTAGATTATACCGATCAAATATTGCAAGTTCTAGTAAATTTGTTTTCTAAGAGTATTAATATCAGTTTTTATCCTTAACATTATAATTAAACTAGAAATTACCTTTTTACTCTATTCAACTAAATAATTTTTATACATTTATTATTATTTTTTATCTTTTTCACTCACAATCAATTTCAAAAAATATTAAATATAAATAAACAATATCTTACCAAATATATAAATAAACAGTAATATATTTTTTCCTCTCAACAACCTACAACCATTTCTTATAATATTAAAAACATACTCATAAATATATATAAGAAACCTATCATGAATGCACTTACTCATACTCAATCCATTTTATCTTCTTTAACTAGTATAACTTAATATTTACAAAATTAAACCATAATTTACAATAATTAAACCAAGAAACTTACATCAAACAACAAAAAAACACAAATATTCACTTATGATTTGGTTTTCTTTTTAACTTTACCATTACAAAAAATAGACCCAAACCCAAAAAAATTAATTGTTCCCTTGGAAATATTATACGCAGGTGGAATATTCAAAATCGGAATAATCCTTACTCCCCCTCTGCAACTCTTCGAATTACTCGAATTCTGATAACTATAATACACATGAGATGAAGATGATGAATATGAAGATGATGAATATGAAGATGATGAATATGAAGATGATGAATATGAAGATGATGAATATGAAGATGATGAATATGAAGATAATGGAGGTTGATTCAAGCTAGAACACCTTCGTAAGAGCATCGGATCCTTCGATTTCTCAACCACCTTTTGACCCGAATTCCGCTTCGGATTCAACGCGGATCCGGTTGAATTGCTTCGTGACAAGCTTTTGATCGACAACGATCTCAGCAACCCTTTTGGGCCCTTGATGTTATCCGCACAATTCATACTCGCACTTCGTCGGAACTGCCAGAACGATCGCAATGGCGATTTCTCGTGGTCTTGATCCGGATCTCGATCTTCGATCAGCTCTTTGAGTCGCTTCTTTTGTGGGTGTGAATTGGGGGCTTTTGGGTGCGATTTGGGATGTGGGGTGTGGGTGTTTTGGGGTTTTTTGATCTGTGTGGGTAGGATTTTGCCATTGGAGAAGAGTTCATCTGCAGGGGTGAGATTTGAAGTGGTGCAGAAGTTGAAATCGAAGGTGGGTGATAGGAGGAGTTGATCTGATCTGATGGGGGTGATTGAATCGGAGAAGATGGAGTTGATTTCGGATGATGGGGTGTTGAGATCATGGGAGAATGAGATTCTGGGGCTTACGGAAGCTTCAGAGGTAGCATAAACATCAACAGCCATGGTGGTGGATTTTGAATGTAAAATTTGGGGGAGAAGATGGAAGACATGATTTATAGGCATCATAAAGAAGGAAGGGAATAAGGTTATTTGATTTTTTAGCAATTTTATATTTAGAAAAGATTCTCTGTCACGGCTTGTAAATGGGTTGTATTAAACGTATCTCTACCGGCTATTATCTCTTATCTTTGATAATTTTATATTTATAAAACTTGAATACAAGTGTATACAATGGTGTATATGGTGTTACGAGGTTGAATATGGAAGTATGCTAGATATGATATGGGCATATAGCATATACGGATGTGTACATGTGAACTCGAAGGGGTATGTTGTAAGGGTGTGCACGGTGCAGTTCGGTACGGTTAATATAATTTTCGAAACCGAAACCGCGAGTTCGGTTAATACCATTTTTTTAACCGCAACCGCAACCGAAACTTCGGTTAACCACACTTCGGTTAACCACCGCTTATGGTTAATTTGGCGGTTAATTCGGTTAATTAACATATATATGTAACATATGCTTTTAAACCAAAATATTAACTAATAAATTGTTGTTAGGATAGTTTTGGACCAATTTATCAGGATGTGCATGATATGATTTGTTTTTAAGGTCTCGCCAAACACGAAACCAAAGTCGAAATGTGCATACAATAATATGTGCGCGCATTTTGCATTGCTTCTGTTTGTTTATGATGTTTCTTCTATATAAAACGGAATCTATTATGTAAATATATTTTCATAAATGTGAATTAAAAATGATGAATATATGAAATTCTAGTAAAATCATGAGAAGTATTGTAAATTTATTATATATAATTGACATTCGGTTCGGGTTGGTTAATGCGGTTAATTTGCACATCAAAACCAAAACCGAACCGCAATGTGTGGTTAATCGGTTATGCTTAACCGAACCGTCGGTTAATTGTTTGGTTCGGTTAATTTGGTTTGGTTAATGCGGTTAAATCGGTTATGGTTCGGTTAAACGGTTATTTGCTCACCCCTAGTATGTTGAGTAATTGAGTGATTGAAGGTACATTTAGTCAATCTTTTTGTAAAATCGTAGATGGGTTTATGAATTGTTGTTTTACTAGAAATATTTTAACAAGAATATTTGATGGTTAATATTATTAATGTATTTTAGTTATTTAACAAATTCATTTCGTTTATAAGCATATGAAAAAGTTACACCAAACGTATATACACACAGATAGATAGATCATTAACCAATGAGTCCTAGATCAACTGGTTTAGGAGGAGGCACCTCATGGCTTTTCAAAGCGGAGGTCATGTGTTGGAGTCTCACTTGGTGCAATATGCTCCAAGTGGGTCAAGGGTTTTATCACAGTGGGCCTTTGGGAGGTGGGTTTCCCTTGGAATTGTGGGCGAGCCGGGTCACCAGCGCTGTCTGTGTTCGCGGGCGTGGGTGGTCTTTCGCCAATGGGTTTACCCGGGTGACCGGGCTTAAAAATTATTCGTTGGCCGTTAAAAAAAAGATAGATCACTACAAAATTAATTTAAACGAAGATCCATATAAATATTAATATCCTTAGTTTAAGTGTGATGTACCGTTTACCTCAATCTCTTTTCGACTTGTGTTAGTTTATAAACACTATGTAAAAATACATTACTTGTCACTCTGCTTAAAATTGTTTTTTCCCCTAATAAATGTGTCCTTTTGAGAAATATACAAATAAATTTTACTTAAAACCAGGATTAAGTCCCTCGCGTTGCAACGGGGGCATAAAACTATAACAATTAGCACAAATGACACGCCATCGTTAATGATCACCAACACCTAAAAAACTCGTATTAAAAAAACATAAAAACGAAAAAAAATAAAACCGAACAAAAAGTATAAGTAAAAACGTTTCACCATGAAGACAAAACATAAATACATATAAAATAATATGTAAGTCGATCTAGGACCGGGGCGCTACGATGAGGCCGTCAAATGAGGAAAATATAAGCGTAAAAATGTTGAACCACACATGCACGCTGCGGCATGAAAACTGACAAAATTTAGAACGAAACGTAAAACGAAAAAAAACTATAAAATATGAAAGTATATGATAGCAAAGTTGAAAATCAAAAAATATTTGGGCTAAATTGTAAATATGTAAGAGTATCGGGTTAAAATGAAAAGCTAAAAAGTAAAAGTAAAAGAGAAAAAGGGTAGGTACAACCTATTAAAACATATAGTCCAACTAATGATGCACAATAAAATTGGTAATTAGTATATATTAGTATTAAGCCCCCCGTGTTGCGGTGGGGGACGTAAAATAATGTCAAATGACAATAGTGTCATACTACCGTTAATAACCGCTAACACTAAAAAAACTCATACTAAAAAAGAAATAAAAAAAATATAAAATCGAACGGAAAATAGACGTAACAACGTCAAATTACGCACGTGAAACGTAAAACATTAGAAAAATAACTAAGTTGATCTAGTACTTGCGCGTTGTGACGAGCCCTTAACGGGGAAAAATAAACGTAAACTTAAAATCATACACGCACGTTGCAGTGTGTTAACTCGTAAATTTAGACCGAAACGTAAAACGAAAAACTTGTAAAGATAAGAAGTATAGGGATAAAGTTGAAAGTGAAATTTTATAGAGTTTAAATTGTAAAAGATGTAAAAGTATTGAGGTTAAAAATAAAAAAAATAAAGGTTAAAAACTTCAAAAGTAAGTACAACCAGTTAAGATTAAAGTACCAAGCACACAAAAGTTAATAATTACTAATATATATAACTAGAATTCAACCCGCGCGTTGCAGCGGCCTTATATAACTAGAATTCAACCCGCGCGTTGCAGCGGCCTTTTTGGGTTTATTTGGATAATTTTAGTTGTTCTTCCCATCTCCATCTTCAAGAGCTCTCCGCAGAAAGGAAAATGACATACAAAGAGCAAGTAAGTAAACAAAAGATTTGCAGCTAAATTACTTTGAACAACATTTGTTTAACAATATGCCACTAAAATAGACGGTCTCTTAAGGATATCTTTGTACCTTAGGAAGACATTCGTAGCCTCCACCTGTTACATTAAGTAAAGCCAAAGACGCAACTCTATCCGGGAAAACGGCAGCCAGTTTGGAAGCTATCACACCACCTGTGCATCATAAATAAAACAACATAAGGAAAATATCTTTTACACAAACACACACACATATATATACACACATATATGTACGTATGTAACTATATATGCGTATATACATATATATATATATGAGGTGAAGTTATACCGTTATATTAAAAACTCTCTTAGGCTAAAAAAATGGGACACATGCTCTCTCGCATTCCTTGCTACCCCTTTAATCCTAATCCTATATAGAGAAAGGCAAATTTATCCAAAACCAATTTCCCATCTCCACGTATGCATTCCTTCCCATCTCCATCTATCTGAATTCAAAATATTTAAAGGAATTCCAAACTTCATCTGGATTACTTTGCCAATCAAAATGAACAAAACTACACAGGCAGCAAAATCCACATTAGCTTTATGTTGAATAAGTTGTCAATACCAAGAAAAGTACAGCGATAAGGAAAAAAACACCACCCCAGCAATATGTTTAATAAGTTGTCAATACCAAGAAAAGTGCACCGAGAAGCTCCGGTGGCGTTGTCTTTGAGATGAAATTTGTTGCATCAAAGGGTAAGAAGCAGGTGAGGAAGGTTGATGAAGATAGCAATGACTGTGCATCTCCTAGTAATTCTCCAAGATTGGTAAAGCTAATGTTTTAGATTATCATTAATCTCTTCTTCACCAAAAGCATCCTAGGGTTCGGTTCATCTTTTTCACCCAAATTCCCCCTTTCTAGTTCCATCTCCAGATTATTCAACTTCTATAACATTTCAATTTCATCTCAGTAGTTCGATTATTTATACAAACAAAAAGAACCACCACCACCACCACCACCGCCACCACTACGGCAGCCGCCATGAGCAGCGGCAGAGTGAGAAACTTCCGTCGTAGAGCGGAGGAAGACGACGACGACGACAATAAGGAAAAAAACTTCCGCCATGAGGCGAGTTTTGGCCTCGATCGAACTTGTTATGGTGTGAAGCGGCGGTTATCGCGATGAAATTCCGGTGAGTTAACTCCACACCTTTGATTCTACCGGTGGTACCGGAGGAATACAGAATCACCGCCATATCGGACTGATTCACTCGTCTAAGCGGTCTAACAGTCGATTCAGATCCATGAGCCGTTCTATTGAGATCAAATCAAGATGAAGATGATGAAGATGTATTGAGAGAAACAGAGAGTACGTGTTTGACAGAGAAAACAAAGAGGCAGCTAAAAATGGAAAAAAAACTATCCACAGACTATGAGATATTTACTTGTATTATTCACTTGTACATCATGCTTAAACACTTTGCTCTATGGTTTTTAAAGTATAGTACAATAACATTGTTTTTTTTCCCTCATAAATGTGCCCTTTTGAGAAATATACAATTAAAATTTACATGTCGCGTAGAAACCGGAACTTTATAACAATATTAAATTAATATTAGATATTGGCAAAATCAAAATGTTTAGGTGGGCTCGGACGCTCGGTTGCAGAAACTAGTGATGTTTTCAAGGAAAAAGATTTGAGAAAAATATGAAAACCAGAAAACATGTGCATATAGATATTTTTAGGGGAAATATATACGTAGAATGAAAGATATTAGTAGTATATTTTGTAGAGTGAGGTTATTTTACAAAGTGTATTTTTGCTATAAAATATGAGAAGACACAATGAGACAAAAAAAGTCATACAAAAAAATTATATCTCATAATCTAAATCGAATTTTAAAAAAAACACTTCGGAGCCTTTGTTCATATCGTTGTCCTCTTTCAGAAAAAATAAAAAAATAAAATATTTTTTTATTATGTCATTATATGACACAATGACGTCATTGTGTCTTTTATATTGACACAATGACGTTATCGTGTCTTTCATAATGACACAATGAAGTTACTGTGTCTTTCATAAATGACACAATAAAAAAACGTTAATTTTTTTTTCGTTAATTTTTTTTTCGTTTATTTTTTTATTATTGAGGACGACTAGTGGAACAAAAGCTCCGAATTACTTTTTTGAAATATGATTTTGATTGTGAGATATAATTTTTTTGTGTATTTTTTTGACTCATTGTGTCTTTTTTTGACTCATTGTGTCTTCTCACACTTTATAGTAAAAATACGCTTTGTATTTGAACTTTTTTCTATTTTGTAACTACACTTTACAAGCATAACAAAATTACTCTCAAACAGTCAAACTTTTTAGTTATAAACTTGTTTAATACTTTTGCAGAATTCTTTCAATTTCGGCTCCGAATATCCCACCCACAATAGTAGTCTACTATAAGTTTCACACACCATTGCAATAGTCAGTATCTTTGTTGGAATCAAAACTTTTTAGTAGAATGTCATCATAAGCTTTTCTACTCTATCGACTATAACTAAAGAGTTAAACACATGTTTTTTTTTAAATACCTAAGTTTTCATACATAAAATTGACGAATTAATGATGACCAGAAGGTCAATAGACTCTCTTAACCTCCCTTAGGCCCTGTTTGATACCGGCAGACCCGGCTGACCCGGCTGACCGGCTGACTCGGTCAGCGGGTCAGCCTGTTTGATACGTGCGCCGACCGCGATGACCGGGTCCAAGATGGCTGACCCAGACTTTGAATTTGGGGTGTCTGACCCGGCTGACCGCTACCACCCACCGCGACCACCTGCTCGACCACCTGCGCAACCACCTGCTCGACCACCTGCGCGACCACCCCCGCGACCGCGACCACCTGCGCGACCACCTGCGCGACCACCCACTGCCACCGCCGCCTTGCTCCCTCCATCACCCTCCCTTCGTCGCCCTCCTTCTACCACCGCAACCATCATCATCTTCGACACCTATCATCATCATCTTCGACACCTATCATCATCATCATCGAATCTACCCTTGCCCAATAGCAAACTCATCTCTGTCGACACACACACCCAATCACCTTCGATTTGAACCGATTTCAACCATTGGTATCACCTTTGCTGGCGACTTGTTGAGATTCACCGGAGAGTTCTAGAGAAGCCAGAGAGGGTTTGAGAGAGAGAGTTCGAGAGGTTTGAGTTTGGGGCAGAGGAATTTGAAAGAAGAAAGCAATCATATTACTTTTTGTGTATATGTTTGTGTGAGTGTGGTGACACAAGTGTGTTCGTTTTTGTTTGGTTTTTGAAAAATAAACGTGTCTTGTTTAACACGATAGTACTTGCATTCAATTTGGCTATTTTTATTGATTACATAAAACCAGTTAAATTTAAACTCGTTAAAACAACAGGACAATAAGGTTATTTTTACTGGGTCAGACAGATACTAATCAAACAGTCAAGTTTCAGTCAGATGGAGACTCAGTCAGAACTTCTTACTGGGTCAGCTTCTGACTCAGTCAGATCTTACTCAGTCAGCGCAATCAAACAGCCCCTTAGTTTCGCACTGCCCACTACCGACCCCATTAGCGAATGCCAATATATAGCCACCGGACCATCATTGACATCGCTCCTTATTCGTTCGTAGCCACCGCCGCCCACATCTGTTGGTAACCCCGCGTATTTACTCTGTTAATCATTGTAACCCAACATCATTGATCACCACCATCATCAATATCACCTCCATCAACCACCGATGTTATTACCACCCACCACTACACATGTAAATGTTCTCAATGTTTTTAAGTTTCTCTTTTGAACACAGTTATTAATATTGAATAGCCTTTAGATAACTAAAATCGGAACCTTTATAATACATTAAAACATCAACGTTAAAATTTTTAAACAAATAAAATAATATGAGTTTTAAAATTTTTAGTGCTGAAATGTGACTTGTAAAATATAATATTTTATCTCTAAACGAGTTTAATTACCTCAAACAAATAATATTCATGGTTAATCAGTTTTTTAGGTTACACCATTTGTCTTATTTTTAGGTTTTTTATTGGTAGGTCCTATCTTTATTTTTAATCATATTAAGTATTAGATATCCATAATCACTCTTTTGTTTGTCTTTACATGTGAAATAAAAGTATGGATTAGTTAAATAAGAAAAACAAATAAACGTACCTACTTTAGGTTTGGTCCGAAACATGGGAATGGGGCCACCGAAAGGCTATGAACTCAAACTAATTTACATGGTTATTTTTAAAACCTTTCGCTTTATTGAAAGTAAAAATACCGAACGATTAGTAAATCATATTTAGATAAACGAGTCCTTCTAGAAACACTGATGGATAACTGAACTACTGAAGTGACTCAATAACTAAAATAATTTAAATAGATAAACAATACTTTTATTATATAGTAATATATTATGGACGTAAGGTCCCGGAAATCACACCCGATTTGAGCAAACCGAGTCGGGTTGCACAACCCACACATACTCACTCGTGTCACGAATCTAGAAACACAAAATTCTCACCAATCTGAATCGTTAACATTTCAATTATATTTATTGTGTGAAGAGCGACCACTTACGTGTTACGAATAAATAGTTAAGGACTCATATTGTAATATGTCATAGTTAAAGGGTGTATTTTGTAAATGTAACAATTAGTTGAAATACTAACTAACAGCCGTTAGTTAGTTAACTACCGACCTATTAAAGGCGGAATCATGAATGAGAAGAGCTAGCTTGATTGATCGAATTATCTTCTCCTGTCTTCTTCTTTTTCGTTCGTATCATTACGTAACAAACTTTTCACCGTAGTTATGACCACTTTATATCATTATGCATACATCATCAGGTATTTATAAATAAGATGTAAAGATGACAAATCCTCTCATGCACAAATCTCTCTCCCTCTCTTTCTACTCTCTCTATTTTCTTTTATAAAATTAATAATGCTTATATCGAATGGTGGTTATAGGGAAACTTTCTTTTATGTGGAGTCTTAACCTATGTAATTGTGATGTTGCTTGTGTGTAGATTGATTGGACCTCACTTGACTACTGGAGATAACATGATCGTAATATGTGAAAACGTTATCCTGGAGATTCAATGTCCGGACTCGTACTTACTTATATGTATATATATATGTATATATATGTGTGTATATATATATATGTATGTATATTCGTGTTTACTTTGATATACTTGTGACGCAACATATAAATACTGTCTTTTTAGATTTATAAATGATGTATGCTGTAATAACATTATAATAAATATTTTAAGAAGAAATACTCCACTAATAGATTAATATATACAGTTTTGCTTTAAACTCATGTTTCATTTACTTTTTTAAATAAAGGTATCATAGGTGTATATCGGAGTTGAAGCTCGACTTAAAAAGTAAACCTATTTACTGTGGACTAGCGAAAAGCATGTAGTTAGGTTTACAAGTCTTATTTAGTCTAAAAGCAAAATTCTCGAGGTGTGAAATGAGTTGTAAATGCAAATAAAGATGTAATTAGAGGAAATGACAAAGAATTGAATTGTTTGCTTGAATGTCACTTATGAAATGAAAGTATTTTGGAATTAAAGAAAACTCGAAACATTGAAGGGACATACAACTCGTAAAAATGATTAATCGTCTTTTTTACATGTTTTACAAATTGTATCCATGATTATTAATGAAAGAAGATCATTACATAATACTAAATAATTTTGTATTTAAACAGTTTAAATCATGTAATGTTGGCTTGGGTTATATAGACACCCATTTTTGTTATTAAGACACTCTAATCTTTCTATCTCTTTCTATGTAAATGTATGTATAGAGAGAAGGTTGAGTTATATAAACATCCAAATTTGTATAAGGACACTCACCTCTCTCTATATCTCTCTATGTATTTATATGTATGTATAGAAAGAGAGAGAGAATGAGAAATTAGTGGGTGTACCTATAACAAACACATATAGGGAGAAAAATAAAATAATTAGAATGTACCTATAACAAAGCCCTTTGGTAATTACTCATTTCTTTCTAATTAACTTGCATACACATTTGTAGTTTATTTTTATAAAAACAACCCAACAAAATGATTTGTTCATGTTTTTTTAGTAAGAAATAATAATCATTAATTTTTTAGATTTTATAAGATTGGAAAAATGAAGGGTGCTAATAAATAGACACTCAAAAGTTTAAATCGACACTCCCCTATACGCCGCGTATGGGTCCATACGCGGCCCATGCCCGGCGTATAGGGGACGACCATTAATGCGACATTAATGACTGACAACCGACGTCACATCAGTTTATCTATACGGGGCGTATAGGCCCATACGCCACGTATAGGTCGGCGTCGATTTAAAAAAGAATATAAGGTATACGCCGCTTATGGACCCATACGCGGCGTATAGATCCTCGGTACGCTATATCTTTCAAACTTTCTCATTTTTACACACACTTCAAAAAAAACACTCTCGTATAGCACTATACTACACGTATTGATCTTCGATTTTTCTACATCCAGGTACGTATTATTGTTCATACATCATTATTATGTTAATCGTTCATTGATTTAAACGTTAAAGTAGTAAATGCGTGATTTAAAAACTGGTATATAGAACTATACGCTGGTACAACCCCGCGTATAGGGCTATACGCAGCGTATAGTTCTATGGTTGGGGACGAAGACTCATGGGAGGGTATTCTATACGCGGCGTATAGATATATACGCGACGTATAGGGTGTTGCAATACGTGACTTGTGGCCCATACGTGGGTCCCCTATACGCCGCGTATAGTCCTATACGCGGCGTATAGGGTCGGATTTGACCTATACGTGGCCCTGTGACCCATACGCTGTTACCCTATACGCGGCGTACAGCCCTATACGCGGCGTATAGGGTAAATATATATATACAAATACATATATATGTATATACGCATATACATATACATATACATATACATATACATATACATATACATATACATATACATATACATATACATATACATATACATATACATATACATATCCATATACATATCCATATACATATCCATATCCATATGCATATCCATATGCATATACATATACATATGCATATGCATATGCATATGCATATACATATGCATATACATATGCATATACATATGCATATACATATGCATATATGCATATGCATATGCATATGCATATGCATATGCATATGCATATGCATATGCATATGCATATGCATATGCATATGCATATGCATATGCATATACATATACATATACATATACATATGCATATGCATATACATATACATATGCATATACATATACATATACATATACATATACATATACATATGCATATACATATGCATATACATATGCATATACATATACATATGCATATACATATACATATACATATACATATCCATATGCATATCCATATGCATATCCATATACATATCCATATACATATGCATATACATATACATATACATATACATATGCATATACATATACATATACATATACATATACATATACATATACATATACATATACATATACATATACATATACATATACATATACATATACATATACATATACATATACATATACATATACATATACATATACATATACATATACATATACATATACATATACATATACATATACATATACATATACACATATATATGTATATGTGTATATATATACGTATACGTTGTTTTTGACCTATTTGTTTTCTTGTGCAGATATGTCTTCCGATTCTGAGATTGAGGCTGACGTTGTTGACCATATTGCTGAGCATCCTTGGCTGCAGTTTGAGGCCGTTCCATTGAGCACGCTAAGTGCTCAAAATTTATTCATATGAAGATCGGTCATCAAAAGGCCGTAGATTGGGAGGTTATGGATGAGTTAGGAGAGCGCGATCGTCTTGCTGCTATTATCGGAGACGATACGCCGTAAAGACGTCTTTTTGAGATCGCGTTCTTACCGTCCCACCGTGAGCTGGTAGTGGAGTTTTTATCCACATTTACCTATATTCGTCCAGATGAGATGGAGGAGGACGATGAGCGCTCGGAGATTTCTTTTACGCTTTGTGGACATGCACATCAGATGTCCATTGAGCAGTTTGCAGTTGTCTCGGGGCTTTATTATGAGCCGAGACTGTTACCCCTCTGTTCATCGAGGGTATTACTGAGATGGGGGAGGGTACATTGAGAGAGTGGTGGCCTCAGATTGCCAGAGGTCCGTTTCAGAGGACTAAGGGCAGGGTCACCAGCATTCGAGATCCTCTTATCCGTTATCTGCATCGGATGATCGCCACGTCCATCACGGGACATGGCAAGAGTCGGGAGTGGTGTACCATTCCCAACTTATTTTACTTATACTGTTTGATTACAGGGACCAGGTGTAACCTCGCGAGATGTTTGGCGGAGTATTTTGCGTCGTATTATCATCGCCAGGAGCGAGGAGCGGTGTACGGCGGCGCGTACATCACGTTGATTGCCCGATCTTTAGGTTATCTTCCTCGGCATCTTGGTGACGTGTCTCCGCCGATCGAGCCGGTGAGATTAGATCGTCGTACGCTATTCGGCATGCGTATTATACGCCAGTTTCCGGTTGGCATACGATTCTCTCTTCGACCCGGGGAGATCTGGCAGCCGGCACCAGTTCAGCAGCTCGGCATTGCCGATCCACTGCAGCAGCACGGGCAGCCGCATGATCAGCCACCACCCGACGAGCAGCCACATGATCAGCCGCCTCCTCAGCCACATCAGCCGCCTCCTCAGCCTCAGTTCCCGCGACATATTTATAGGGATGTGAGGCTGCCTGCACGTGTGGAGACATTGTTGCAGGATATGTCTAGGAGCTTACGGCAGCAGAGTCGACGGCTCGATCGCGTTGAGGATCTGATGGAGTGGCACGTTCAGGTAGAGATTGCGCGGCGTTCTGGTACTGATCCTCCGCCGTTGCCACCGCCTCGAGATTACCCTGACTGTCACACCCCGACCGACGGCGGAATCATCGGAGCGCACGAGGGAAATGATTGATTGTTCATAACACATGGTTGTCTAATAGTGGAAATAATATTAAAATCAGATTACAAGATAAAATAAGTTCAACATACACAAATACAACAATCGAAACCACAAATAATAATTGTCTTTTATTTAACTAAGTCCGTGTCTTAAATGAGCACGTAGAAGACCATTATCTTGCTTAACCTGAAATCATGTGAGAAAATAAAGTCAGCTAACGAGTTAGCTGGTGAGTAATCACAGTTTTGAATATACGTATAGATTGATTGATTGATTGAGAATAATTTAATTCACAAGGTAATATTAAGACTTATATGGCAATAGCGAAACATTTAGATAAACCAACACAATATAAACCCTTGACTTGACACTTGCATATAATAGACTCCACACAAACACCATAGATTGACTAATTGTCTCTGGTATAATCACCACTCGTAAGCCATGTGGGGTGGGTTATCCAAACCAGTAGATCTACCATTGATACCAGGATTGATTGATTGAATTAGGGTTTTACTGTCTTCCAGTTTATCATAGTATGTTCACATAATTGCAAGTAATAACATAACCTGTCTTGAATTGAATTTAGAATGAAACAACAACAGAATATCATGATTGAATATATTGTATCACATGATTTCCCCCAAATAAGAAATGATATAAAAAGGGGATATGAATACTCACCTGATTGATGAGATTAGAATCTGGATGTGATAGATTAGACACCAACGATTTCCTTATGATTAACCTAAGGAATGGTGTCTCGAATTAGAATAATAGTGATTTGAGAATTTGGGAAGTATTAGGATTTCCATGGTAGTTTAAATTGATAAATTTTATTTGGTTTGAAATGTCTTGAATTAAACGAATTTGTTGAAAGTGATTATATCAAGAATTTTAATAGAAATTTATACATATAAGTTATACATATATACAATTTATTAATAAATTGTATATGTATAATTATATACATAAATATATATAATCATGTACTTATATATAATTATATGTATAATTATATACATAATTATATGTATATAATAAATTTATACATAAATAACATAACTATATATTGTATGTTAATTATATACATAAGTTATAAATTGTATACGATTATGTAAAATTATATATATGTAATTTATTTAAATAAAAGTTGTTTCGATAATCAAATAATATATATCTATGTATATATTGGATTCAATTTATTTATTGTATAACTATACATTATACACTAATTATAAATTGGTAGAAAATATAATTAGTTATTTTATTTATTTAAAACAATTAAAATAATTAAATAAATTGTTGAAATAGCTTTCAGAAAATAATTAGGTTGGTTTAAAATTTTTAATGATTAATAAAACATTTTTATGATTTTTAGGAATTTTTCTGGAATTTTAAGAGCTTAAATAAAGGGTTTAAAAAAATATTGAGGTGGCCCGGGGTCGAACCCGGGACCTCCTGTTCCAAACGTGAGCGCGGAACCAGCAGGCCAAGGGCCTAATCAGCGTTAGTTTTTGTTTACATTTGATTTTAAACACAGTTTCCATCTAACCCCAATTCCCCATATGAACCCTAGCTTTGAATCCATTCAATTGAACTCGAAATCGACAACGATTACAGCCAAGATCATGGGGCTTTTGTTCCCCATGAAATACCGAGTGTGTGGGTGTGTGTAATTAATCGTATAATGATCAAATCGAGTCTTACCCAGTGAAGAACAGGTCGCAACTCTTGTGTAAATCAAATGATGCTCAAACGATGTTTGTATTCAAATTAAACTTAGGGGAAGCTTAAGATGATGATATTGATGAAAAGCCCTATGGTAATTTCGATTGAAATTGGTCGGAGATGGGATTTCAAAGAGGTTGCAGGTCCGCGATGAAGACGATGATCGAATTCGATGTGTGTGTGTGTTTTAAATGAATTTGAGAGTTGAGTTCGATTAGGAATGAAGAAATGATCGAGTTGGTAGCTTTAATTTGTCTATTATTGTTGTTTGAGTGTATTAGTGAGTTAGATTCGGATCCGAGATAAAAGTGAGATTTATAGCCGTTGTTGACTGATTCAACGCACGTTTTCGTTGAATGCCCGTTTGAAATGGATCCAAGAAAGCTTTCGGTCAATTTGTGGGGTTCGAAATTGAGTGTTTCGGCGGGTTGTGGCTTGCCGGAGAGTCGCCGACGGCGGTGAGGGTGTTCGACGGGTGTCACACCCCAACCTTGACGGCGGAAACGTCGAGGTGTGAGAGTTAAGATCGTTCACAGCCACATAACGCTATTATTAATTCCAAAAATATTATTCATAAGTTTCAAAGGTACCATTACATTCATAAGTTTCAACAATGAACTAGTATTTGACATGACATAACAAAGTACAATTAATTGATTTTATTAACTAGGTCCAAGTCCTAGTTTATGCCAGCAACATAAGTGCACTTCAAACTTGGGGGTTTTCCTGAAACATGATAAAATAAAGGTCAACTAAAAATAGTTGGTGAGTTTCCAAGGTTTTCATACATAATATGAAAAGATTACAAGTAGCAATTCATGTCATAGGTTATAAGCTAGTAAGGTTATAGAACACATATCGTTACAACCAAACCTCGACTTGATTACAAGTATATAAGATTGGCTAAGTGTATTTGGTTCCCTAGTGCACAAGCATACGGCTCCTAGGAGTCGGCAATACATCGACTTTAGCACCAAATAGGCTTGTCAGGCCCAAAGATCTAAGACGTCGCCAGGCTAGCAATAGTTAATGATTGTAAACAAACTATGTATCTCATATAATCACTTACAACACACAAATAACCATGACAAAATATAAAGATGAATTGCAAGTGCTTTACAAGTCTCAAACGTTTATAAGTGTAAGTTGCATAAGTATCATGTTTCATCCCAAAGTATGAAAATATATAAAAAGGGGCAAGGAAAACTCACATTGATATAAGCATTACAAGATGATAATAAAAGATTAAACGACAAATCCAACGTATCCATTACAAGGCACCTAACATATATAATTTACAAGATAAAGATTAAGGTTAATAATAAAATTAACGTTCAAATAAGCATTAGGGTTAAGATGGGGTTTTTAATAAGTAATAAGTTTTACCAAATAGTTATTTACAATTTGATTCCATTAGAAGAATTATAAACATTTTAGAAATGAAATTAAGTATAAACATAGATAAATATATCTTATAATTATTTAAGATTCATTAGAATAACGTATTGATTAATGGCCAATTATTAATCTAAACAATTGGTTAAAGTATATTTTATAAGAAAACAATGTTTGCAAATAATTTGTGAAATTATAATATATATAATTTCTACAATTATCGTAATAAAACTTAAATTAATAATGCCTATTAATATTATAAGGATTTATTATTTCAAGTCTAATATTTATTTAATTATTTTAAAAGGAAACAATTTAAATGTAAAAGTTAGATAAACATTAGAGATAATTATGTTTTTAAAAGTAACATTTGAATCAAAAATTTATTATTTAATATTTGAAACAATTAATAATTAGTAAGCTAAAACAAGAAAATAATCCAACTGTAATGTTTTGTTAAGATAAACAAATTTTAAAGTCTATTTTATAAGATATTTAACTAGTTATACTATTTGTTTTAATAGAATAAAATCAAATATTAAGATATTATTAGAAATAAATTTTCAGAAAATAATTGGTTAACCTTTAAAATAAATAAAATTTATAAAACTTATTTTTATAATTTTTAGAATTTTTTATATATTTCTTTTTAAAGGCTACAAAGGCTAAAAAAAATGTTGAGGGTGCCCGGGTTCGAACCCGGGACCTCAAGTTCAACATGTGAGTGTGTAACCAGTAAACAGGGCCGCAGCCGTGGTTTACTTTGGTTTTAAAACCTTTTAAACACCAATAGAAACCCATCCCCAATTCATATAAACCCTAGATTTGGTTTGATCCGAATTGAACCACAATTCGTTATTGTTAATGTTGATTGTTATGGGGCTTTTGATCCCCATCTAAAACCGAGCATATGAGTATGTTCAATTACCGGATTCGAAGTGTGTAGCTCAAGAATGGATGAAGAACAGGTCGCGGCCAACCACGATTTCGTTCGATGTGCAAACGAGGTTGATAACCAAATTAAACTTGTATGAAGCTTCGGATGGTGATGATGAGTAATAGTCCTCACTCAATTTCATGTAATGGAACTCATAAGGTAGTAATCGACTTGGTTGCAGGTCGAGGAAGATGATGGTGATCGAACATGAGGTGGGTGTGTGTTATAAGTGAAATTGAGGTTACAGATAGTTCAAATGGGTTGATTAGAAGCTTTACCCTTGATTAAATAGATACGATTTGATCAGTTTCAGGTCGAACGAGATCACTCCTGGATTACAAGTTTCGGTTTCAAGTTCTCGACAATAATAATCAAATGAATTCAATTAAAAGTGATATAATGGATGAAACTGGTGTACCATAGTTAAAGTTCGGTTTAATTTCATTTTAATTAGGCGTTTTAGTGGGTTTGGAGGCCGCCGGAGGCGGTGGCCAGAGATGCAGGCCGGAGCAGGGGGGGGGCGACGGGAATGGGTTGGGTGGTTTTGGAAATTACAGCTTTGGTCCCTGTGGTTTCGAATTGGGTAATTACCACCCAAAGTTTAGGTTTTATTTTTTAAATAAATTACAATTTAGTCCCTGGTGTTTTAATGTTTTAATATTTTATGTAAAAACTTTCCTTTATAAGTTTTAATATAATAACCTTATATTATTACAAAATTAATATTATTATCATTAACATTATTATTATTATTATTATTATTATTATTATTATTATTATTTTATTATTATTTTTATTATAATAATAATAATAATTATTATTTTTAAAATTATTAGCACTTATGTTAAGTTTATAATATTAAGCAACGTTATAAACACTAAAATTGTTATTATTATTCATTAAATTAATTTGTTAACAACCAAATTAATTATCATGCATAACAAGTCGTCAAAGTTTCGAAATTGACATAAGAGGTCCTTTTAAACTTAACAAAGTTAACTTTTAATTTAACGAAAAAAATGAGATGTCACAGTCTCCCCAACTTAAAAGAATTTCGTCCCGAAATTAAGAATGAACTTAAATGAGCAAAAGAGTTAAAATGAAAGATAAGTGTACAAACTCACAGTGGTTGACGTTTAATTACAGATGAAACGCTTCACTTTATGGAATCTTACAAGATTCTTGGCATAATATATGCCAACTTGAACTCTTCTAGTGAAATACAAGACGTTTTGAGTTGAAATATTAGAAAATGATGATGAGTTACCGTGGTACCTTATATGTATAAGCCACAAAATATAATTTCGTAGTAAAATGATGTCTAGAAATTAATAAAAGACCAACAATGATAAGAAAGGTTAACCGTCAAGATTAAAGGATCCCAAACGTCACTATATGAAGTGATCTTAACATATATCTTGTGAATATGTATTCCTCCTTTGACCAACCATCGGTCTAAGAATAATACGATATGCGAAGATTTTTGGAATGAGTTCACGACGTTGGTTAGGACTATTATTAAACACAGGAAAATGTATCGATCATCCAAAGTAATGATCGATGTTTTAATACCATACCACGGTATACGAATATTTGAAACAGATACAAGTCAATTCCTCGACCCATTATCTCCCATGAATCAATATGAAGTTAGTCAATCGATGTATAATACACCAATTATCATCATGACTTTTAAGATAAGAAGCATTTTAGTTGAAAGAAAAGTTAAGCAGGAGATCCATAGGATCACGAATGTTAGGTCTTGTCATATGTGAAGGTAAGACACTTGGATACATACCAAGTTACGTCTTTTCCTTTATGCCAAACCCATGACTACAATTTACGAAGGTTTATATGAACCTCCATGTCACAATGTAAGTAATAACGAGTCTCGTTGATCGAAACCAAGATAGAGTTTTAAAGATTTCCAAGGTTAAGGGTTCAAAAGTAATTCAAGAAGTAACGCAAACAATAAGACATGCATTTGTAACCATGTTTTGCAAGGTAACAAATTTCCAAATATAGTTTGCATACGTAATTCATCAAACTCATAAGTACAGTCGAGAACATTCGTATGACTAGAAGACATAACCACAAGTTGATAATGTCTTTATTTAGCAGAAAATTGTCTAGGAAGACTACCATCACACATTCATGTGTTGATGATATCTCAAAATGAAAGTTGATAAGGAGGAAATAAATGGTTTGATATAGCTAGATCAAATCAAAACATGAAGATAAAGGAAAAATTTAAGAATTTACATGCTCTAAGCTCGGAATCAAAATCAACCAAGAGTGATCGGGTCTCCTTTCAAGTTCAGAGATCATGCTTTGGCTTGATAGGCCGGAACACTAACATTGTTTTCACTCTTCAAGTTACTACATGCTTCTCGTCACTTGATTACAACCTTGATACGTTGAAGATCAAGAAATGAGAATAGTCATCAAGGTATGGTTTTCACCCCTAACTTGATGGTGTACTCTCAAGGTATGACCACTAACTTACCAATCAAGAAGTTCGATCCCAACTCATTGTTGAGGATCCACAATAATAAGACGAGATAACTCACCATTAAGGTAAGGGAAATCACTCCTATCTTAACGGTGAAGTTTTACAAAAACAAAATATAACAAGATGAACTTTTTCATCAAAATCCAGAATTCACTCCTATTTTGATGAGGTCGTCTCATTTGAACAAATACAATTCATAAAAATGATATTATCATCAAGGTATGGAATTCATGCCTATCTTGATGATTGAATTTCATAATAACAAGAAAACAATCGAAGATTGACATTTGTCACCAAAGTATGGGTTTCAATCCTATTTTGGTGAGATCATGTCATTTGTAAAATGCCATTCCAAAGAAAATAATTGAAGTCAATCCTCAAGATAAGGTAATCACTTCAATCCAGAGGATGAAATTTCATAAAACACACGATTGGAAACCATTTATCGAAACGAATAGAGAATCATCAAAGTAAGGGAATCACCCCTTTTTTGATGAGTTAGAATCATTTAGAAGATACGAATGTTCTTAGTCATAGGTTGACTTACAAACGCTTGCATCTCCCATGGTGCAAATGGTACGAAGTTTGACATAACAGCGAAAAGAAAAGATTATCAATTAGAAATCAGGAAATTTCAGGTTACATCAATGTAACAACAGAAAAAAAATCATGCTTACAAGCTTAAGATCAAAGTTCGAGATAGCAGAATTTGTTATGATGATGTTCAAATCTTGAATAATTTAAATCAGGAAGACAAAATCAAGGACAAGAATGATTCGACATCATAATGAGATGTGAACATTCGATTCACAATCGAAGGAAATACATGGACTTCTCAAGATATGAGGTCAGTCATAACCTTATTGAAGACACGCGTACTTATAAGTGGTAACAAAGTTATAATTAGTTTATTCGATCATTGAGGTGAGTGACCACTTATAATATTTGAGTTAACAAAGTTAACATTCAATCAGCAAAGTATCCCGAAATGTAGGAATTCCACCTACAGCATTGCATGTTCTTAGTTATGGGACACATCCTTAAGAAGATTTTAGAACTATAAGTAACGGTTTAAAGTTTTAAAGACCATACGGTTTAGATTCCCAATATCTTTGGGTATATTAAGAGTCATGTTCACGTTGGTCGAGGTATAGGAATAGTTTCATGTAACGCTGAGTTCAATATCGTTACACGTTACACGTTGAGCGTTTAAACGTAAGAGTTGAAATGTAAGATGAGTTCAATATTAACAGGAACATTATTTAGGTTAAGAATGAGAAGATATTTAAACTTTGGTGATAAACCAGTTCAAGGATTCAAGGATTTTTAAGATACAAAAAGAATGGTTCCATTTGGTAACGCATTACCATTTGGAATCGTTGACACGTCAAGGTAAATTGACCCACTTGCCATAGAGACTTGTGTATGTTGACCATAGTTTATCACTCATCCCAGAAATCCCCAGGTAAGCATAACTGGTCTCGCAATGAGATTTATACGATATGCTTGCCTTAGGCCGAAGGCCTTTTGCCAGGAAATCCAGAATACAGGTGTCTATGTTCACACAAATTTCTTAGGTTCATGAAATCAAAACCTTGATGAGATTTTCAAAGATTAGACATAGAGTCTAAGGAATTAAACCCACGATAATAAGTGTAGATTCCACATGTCGTCGAGAATAAGATTAAGAAGTTTCATTTGTCGGGGAGAGTCAAAGAGTCAAAGATAAGTTTAGGGAGACAAGTAACCTAGTTTATATAATTATAAGGCACACCTATTCTAAGGCATCAAATAGCACATAAGAAGGCATAGCATTATGTAGCATGCAAACCATATGTATATTTACAAGAATGAATATCATTCTATAAGGTTCATGCATAAGCTATAGTCTAGGTCACCATTTCTAATAACCTAATTCCCTATAGTTACGGGCTCTGATACCAATCTGTCACACCCCAACCTTGACGGCGGAAACGTCGAGGTGTGAGAGTTAAGATCGTTCACAGCCACATAACGCTATTATTAATTCCAAAAATATTATTCATAAGTTTCAAAGGTACCATTACATTCATAAGTTTCAACAATGAACTAGTATTTGACATGACATAACAAAGTACAATTAATTGATTTTATTAACTAGGTCCAAGTCCTAGTTTATGCCAGCAACATAAGTGCACTTCAAACTTGGGGGTTTTCCTGAAACATGATAAAAATAAAGGTCAACTAAAAATAGTTGGTGAGTTTCCAAGGTTTTCATACATAATATGAAAAGATTACAAGTAGCAATTCATGTCATAGGTTATAAGCTAGTAAGGTTATAGAACACATATCGTTACAACCAAACCTCGACTTGATTACAAGTATATAAGATTGGCTAAGTGTATTTGGTTCCCTAGTGCACAAGCATACGGCTCCTAGGAGTCGGCAATACATCGACTTTAGCACCAAATAGGCTTGTCAGGCCCAAAGATCTAAGACGTCGCCAGGCTAGCAATAATTAATGATTGTAAACAAACTATGTATCTCATATAATCACTTACAACACACAAATAACCATGATAAAATATAAAGATGAATTGCAAGTGCTTTACAAGTCTCAAACGTTTATAAGTGTAAGTTGCATAAGTATCATGTTTCATCCCAAAGTATGAAAATATATAAAAAGGGGCAAGGAAAACTCACATTGATATAAGCATTACAAGATGATAATAAAAGATTAAACGACAAATCCAACGTATCCATTACAAGGCACCTAACATATATAATTTACAAGATAAAGATTAAGGTTAATAATAAGATTAACGTTCAAATAAGCATTAGGGTTAAGATGGGGTTTTTAATAAGTAATAAGTTTTACCAAATAGTTATTTACAATTTAATTCCATTAGAAGAATTATAAACATTTTAGAAATGAAATTAAGTATAAACATAGATAAATATATCTTATAATTATTTAAGATTCATTAGAATAACGTATTGATTAATGGCCAATTATTAATCTAAACAATTGGTTAAAGT
The DNA here is from genome assembly GCA_024085815.1 of Flaveria linearis. Classification (NCBI taxonomy): domain Eukaryota; kingdom Viridiplantae; phylum Streptophyta; class Magnoliopsida; order Asterales; family Asteraceae; genus Flaveria; species Flaveria linearis. The sequence continues at coordinate 5,946,416 of CM044005.1, read as the reverse complement.
ATATTTTATAAGAAAACAATGTTTGCAAATAATTTGTGAAATTATAATATATATAATTTCTACAATTATCGTAATAAAACTTAAATTAATAATGCCTATTAATATTATAAGGATTTATTATTTCAAGTCTAATATTTATTTAATTATTTTAAAAGGAAACAATTTAAATATAAAAGTTAGATAAACATTAGAGATAATTATGTTTTTAAAAGTAACATTTGAATCAAAAATTTATTATTTAATATTTGAAACAATTAATAATTAGTAAGCTAAAACAAGAAAATAATCCAACTGTAATATTTTGTTAAGATAAACAAATTTTAAAGTCTATTTTATAAGATATTTAACTAGTTATACTATTTGTTTTAATAGAATAAAATCAAATATTAGGATATTATTAGAAATAAATTTTCAGAAATAATTGGTTAACCTTTAAAATAAATAAAATTTATAAAACTTATTTTTATAATTTTTAGAATTTTTTATATATTTCTTTTTAAAGGCTACAAAGGCTAAAAAAAAATGTTGAGGGTGCCCGGGTTCGAACCCGGGACCTCAAGTTCAACATGTGAGTGTGTAACCAGTAAACCAGGGCCGCAGCCGTGGTTTACTTTGGTTTTAAAACCTTTTAAACACCAATAGAAACCCATCCCCAATTCATATAAACCCTAGATTTGGTTTGATCCGAATTGAACCACAATTCGTTATTGTTAATGTTGATTGTTATGGGGCTTTTGATCCCCATCTAAAACCGAGCATATGAGTATGTTCAATTACCGGATTCGAAGTGTGTAGCTCAAGAATGGATGAAGAACAGGTCGCGGCCAACCACGATTTCGTTCGATGTGCAAACGAGGTTGATAACCAAATTAAACTTGTATGAAGCTTCGGATGGTGATGATGAGTAATAGTCCTCACTCAATTTCATGTAATGGAACTCATAAGGTAGTAATCGACTTGGTTGCAGGTCGAGGAAGATGATGGTGATCGAACATGAGGTGGGTGTGTGTTATAAGTGAAATTGAGGTTACAGATAGTTCAAATGGGTTGATTAGAAGCTTTACCCTTGATTAAATAGATACGATTTGATCAGTTTCAGGTCGAACGAGATCACTCCTGGATTACAAGTTTCGGTTTCAAGTTCTCGACAATAATAATCAAATGAATTCAATTAAAAGTGATATAATGGATGAAACT